>NW_005087610.1:1888569-1927274 GCF_000331425.1 Pseudopodoces humilis
TGTCGAAGAAACCCTTGAGGGCATCTGGTTCCCAAAATCTCCCATCTGCTTCCCAAAATCTCCCATCTGATACCCAAAATCTCCCATCTGCTTCCCAAAATCTCCCATCTGCTTCCCAAAATCTCCCATCTGATACCCAAAATCTCCCATCTGATACCCAAAATCTCCCATCTGGTACCCAAAATCTCCCCTCCTTTCCTTCCAGCTCCGCTTTTAGTTTGTTTTCCCTCTCCCTCAGGGAAGGGAGTTGGTTGTTTCTTTTCTCCTGGACCTTGTGGAGCTCTGGCCATGCCCTGGATGGGAGGAATCTGGGGGTTTGGAGTTCTTACCTCTCCAACGCTGCCTCCGTTTCCATAGAGACTCTATAAATAGAGGAAAATTTCCATCGTTATTTCCTCCAGAAGCCGCTCAGCGCCGGAGATTTCTTCTGGATTTCCTAGGAAGAAGCTCAGAGGAGGGAGATTCGCCTTGTGGATGGCTCAGGGGGAGGAGGAAAGGCTTTGCCTGCGGAGTTTGGGGATGCAGGATCCCGACTCCTTGTCAATATTCCAGGTGTGGTCAGAGGGAGGGATTTGGAGCTTCCTTCGGGATTTTTAGGGGAAGGAGCCTGTGTGGCCGTGAGATCCTCCTCTGCCTGGAGCTCCTGGAGATCCCATCTGGAACATCACAGCTTTCCCAAAATCCCAACTGCGAGCCGCTGGAGCTCTGAGGAGCTCCCTGCTCCCGCTGCTTTGGGAACAGGAATATCACGGAGCAGCATCCCTGGGGACATTCCCAGCAGAGCTGGGTCCTCACAGGACAAAACCAGGCCAGCTTTGCTCCTCGTGACCTGCCAGGTCCTGCCACAGCCCGCTCCAGGAGGGAGAGGATTCTTTTCCTTATCCCAAATCATTTCTTGGCTGCCTGCTGGAGCAGGATCTGGGATTTGGGATGCTCTGAACACTTTGGAAATGTTGGAAGGTGCTGCCCCACCCCTGATTCACCTCGCACAGGGGATTGTGGAGAGCACGGGGAAAAAAATCTCCTGGGAGGCAAATCTGGGTGTTCCAGGGGAATTCTGGATTTCTGGTGGCAAATCTGGGTGTTCCAGGGGAATTCAGGATTTCCAGTGGCAAGTCTGGGTGTTCCAGGGGAACTCTGGGTGTTCCAGGGGAAAATCTGGGTGTTCCAGGGGAATCCTGGGTGTTCCAGGGGAATCCTGGGTGTTCCAGGGGAATTCTGGATTTCCAGTGGCAAATCTGGGTGTTCCAGTGGTAAATCTGGGTGTTCCAGAGGAATTCTGGGTGTTCCAAGGGAATTCTGGATTTTTGGTGGCAAATCTGGGTGTTCCAGTGGTAAATCTGGGTGTTCCAGGGGAATCCTGGGTGTTCCAGTGGCAAATCTGGGTGTTCCAGGGGAAAATCTGGGTGTTCCAGGGGAAAATCTGGGTGTTCCAGGGGAAAATCTGGGTGTTCTGAGGGAATTCTAGATTCTGGTGGCAAATCTGGGTGTTCCAGGGGAATCCTGGGTGTTCCAGGGGAAAATCTGGGTGTTCCTGGGGAATTCAGGATTTCCAGTGGCAAATCTGGGTGTTCCAGGGGAAAATCTGGGTGTTCCAGGGGAAAATCTGTGTGTTCCGAGGGAATTCTAGATTCTGGTGGCAAATCTGGGTGTTCCAGTGGCAAATCTGGGTGTTCCAGGGGAATCCTGGGTGTTCCAGTGGTAAATCCGGGTGTTCCAGGGGAATTCTGGATTTCTGGTGGCAAATCTGGGTGTTCCAGTGGCAAATCTGGGTGTTCCAGGGGAATCCTGGGTGTTCCAGTGGCAAATCTGGGTGTTCCAGGGGAATTCTGGATTTCTGGTGGCAAATCTGGGTGTTCCAGTGAATGGCAAATCTGGGTGCTCCAGGGGAAAATCTGGGTGTTCCAGGGGAATTCTGGATTTCTGGTGGCAAATCTGGGTGTTCCAGTGGCAAATCTGGGTGTTCCAGGGGAATTCTGGGTGTTCCAGTGGCAAATCTGGGTGTTCCAGTGAATGGCAAATCTGGGTGCTCCAGGGGAAAATCTGGGTGTTCCAGGGGAATTCTGGATTTCTGGTGGCAAATCTGGGTGTTCCAGGGGAATTCCGGGTGTTCCAGTGGCAAATCTGGGTGTTCCAGGGGAATTCTGGATTTCTGGTGGCAAATCTGGGTGTTCCAGGGGAATTCCGGGTGTTCCAGTGGCAAATCTGGGTGTTCCAGGGGAATTCTGGATTTCTGGTGGCAAATCTGGGTGTTCCAGTGAATGGCAAATCTGGGTGCTCCAGGGGAAAATCTGGGTGTTCCAGGGGAATTCTGGGTGTTCCAGGGGAAAATCTGGATGTTCCAGGGGAATTCTGGATTTCTGGTGGCAAATCTGGGTGTTCCAGGGGAATTTCGGGTGTTCCAGTGGCAAATCTGGGTGTTCCAGTGGAACTCTGGATTTCCAGTGGCTGCAGGGAACCCTGGCCAGGCTGCCCTGGCCGCAATCGGGAGCGGGATCTGTTCCACCATCCATATTTATGACTTCCCCAGGGCCCTGATTCCCAGGATGCTGTTTCTTGGGAATGTGGGATGCAGCCCCTGGGAAAGGGAGACCTGGGAATCCTCGGGGCAGCGCCGTGTGTGGTTCATCCCCAGGAGATGGAAAATGCCACAGGGAAATCTTTCTCATCCTCACTGGAGCTCGTGTGGCTCTTGCTCCATGGCTGGGGCCACCAATACTCAGCAATTCCAGTATTTCCACTAAAATTTCATATTTCCAAATGCTGATATTTAGTATTTCCAGTACTTCCATTAATATTTAGCATTTCCAAGTAGTAATACTTAGTATTTCCACTAAAATTTAATATACTATATTAATACTATATACTATATTAATATGTTAATATATTGTGTTATATTATATTATATTATATTATATTATATTATATTATATTATATTACATTACATTACATTATATTCTATTACATTACATTCTATTCTATTCTATTCTATTATTTTATATTATATTATATTACATTATATTACATTATATTATATTATATTATATTATATTACATTATATTACATTATATTATATCATATTATACTATATTATATTATATTATATTATATTATATTATATTATATTATATTATTTTATATTATATTATATTATATTATATTATATTACATTATATTATATTATATTATACTATATTATACACTATATTATTATATTTTATATTATTATAATTAATATTATTATAATTTATATTATTTTATTTATTATATTGTTATACTATATTATATTTTAAATATGTATTATAATATATGTATTATTTAGAGATATTTATACATTACATATTATTTATATATTCTTTTATTGTCATATAATGTATATATTTTATATACACTATATATTATCATTAATATACTATTATAAACTATAATATATATTATATCTATTACAATATCTATAATATACTAGATATCTACTATAAATTTAAAATTATATAGTATTTCCACTAATATTTCCCATTTCCAATATTTCCACTAATATTTCCTAATTCCAAGTACTAATATTTCTTATTTCCAAGTACTAATAATTCCTGTTTCCAAGTACTAATAATTCCTATTTCCAAGTACTAATATTTCATTTTTCCAATATTTCCACTAATATTTCCCATTTCCAATATTTCCACTAATATTTCCTATTTCCAAGTACTAATATTTAACACTTCCAATATTTCCAAGTACTAATATTTCCAATATTTCCACTATTTCCTATTTCCAAGTACTAATAATTCCTATTTCCAAGTACTAATAATTCCTATTTCCAAGTACTAATAATTCCTGTTTCCAAGTACTAATAATTCCTATTTCCAAGTACTAATAATTCCTGTTTCCAAGTACTAATAATTCCTATTTCCAAGTACTAATATTTCATTTTTCCAATATTTCCACTAATATTTCCCATTTCCAATATTTCCACTAATATTTCCTATTTCCAAGTACTAATATTTAACACTTCCAATATTTCCAAGTACTAATATTTCCAATATTTCCACTATTTCCTAATTCCAAGTACTAATATTTCTTATTTCCAAGTACTAATAATTCCTGTTTCCAAGTACTAATAATTCCTATTTCCAAGTACTAATATTTCCTGTTTCCAAGTACTAATAATTCCTATTTCCAAGTACTAATAATTCCTATTTCCAAGTACTAATAATTCCTATTTCCAAGTACTAATATTTCCTATTTCCAAGTACTAATAATTCCTATTTCCAAGTACTAATATTTCCTGTTTCCAAGTACTAATAATTCCTATTTCCAAGTACTAATAATTCCTGTTTCCAAGTACTAATAATTCCTATTTCCAAGTACTAATAATTCCTATTTCCAAGTACTAATAATTCCTATTTCCAAGTACTAATAATTCCTATTTCCAAGTACTAATAATTCCTATTTCCAAGTACTAATAATTCCTATTTCCAAGTACTAATAATTCCTATTTCCAAGTACTAATAATTCCTATTTCCAAGTACTAATAATTCCTATTTCCAAGTACTAATAATTCCTGTTTCCAAGTACTAATAATTCCTATTTCCAAGTACTAATATTTCATTTTTCCAATATTTCCACTAATATTTCCCATGTCCAGTATTTCCACTAATATTTCCTATGTCAAATATTTTCACTAATATTTCCACTAATATTTCCTATTTCCAAGTACTAATAATTCCTAAGTACTAATATTTCCTGTTTCCAAGTACTAATAATTCCTATTTCCAAGTACTAATATTTCCTATTTCCAAGTACTAATATTTCATTTTTCCAATATTTCCACTAATATTTCCCTTTTCCAATATTTCCACTAATATTTCCACTAATATTTCCTATTTCCAAGTACTAATAATTCCTATTTCCAAGTACTAATATTTCCTGTTTCCAAGTACTAATAATTCCTATTTCCAAGTACTAATAATTCCTATTTCCAAGTACTAATATTTCATTTTTCCAATATTTCCACTAATATTTCCCATGTCCAATATTTCCACTAATATTTCCTATTTCCAAGTACTAATATTTAACACTTCCAGTATAAATATTCCCATCTCCCAATAAATTCTGGCATCAGGGCCTCGTTCCCTCCCCAGCTCCCTCCAGAGGGTCCCCGGAACCTTTCCGGAATCTCTCCTGAGCTTTGATTTGTGCTCGGGGCTCTCCCGGCCGCCGTTCCCCCGGGCGATCCCGGTGATCCCAGCAGCCTTTCCCTCCCTTTTCCCGCAGAAAATCCAGCAGCTCTCCGAGGGCTCCATGTTCGGCCACGGCCTCAAGCACCTGTTCCACAGCCGCCGGCGCTCGCGGGAGCGGGAGCAGCAGAGCTCGCAGGACGCGGCGCCGCACGGCGCCTCGGACCACGACTCCCCGGACGAGAAGGAGCGCTCCCCGGAGATGCACCGCGTGTCCTACGCCGTGTCCCTCCACGACCTCCCCGCCCGGCCCACCGCCTTCAACCGCGTGCTGCAGCAGATCCGCTCGCGCCCCTCCATCAAGCGCGGCACCAGCCTGCACAGCGGCGGGCGCCGCGCCAAGAGCGGCTCGCTGGAGCCCCAGAAGGGCAGCCCCCACCTCGGCCGCAGAGCCCCCCAGGACAGCGGGCTCACGGCCATCCTGCACCAGCACCAGGGCAGGCCCAGGTCGTCCTCCACCACGGACACGGCCATCCTGCTGGCCGAGAGCGGGGCTGTCTACCTGCTGGCCGAGGACGGAGAGGGGCTGGCGGATAAGGTAGGGGTGGAGGGGGTGAGGGAGGTGGGAAGGAGGATCTGGAGGGGGTTTTGTGGCTCTGGACAGCTCCCCGATGGGAGCTGAGGAGGGGTCGCGCTCTGCTCCCGCAGACATCGCTTTCATCTGTACCTCCAGAGGTTTAGGTTGGACAGCAGCGGGAATTTCTTCCTCTGAATGGTGAGGAAGGGGCTGTCCAGGGGGGTTTGGGGTTCCTGGAGGTGTCACCTGGAAGTGGCACTCAGAGCTCCAGGTGGGGATTTGGCACAGCTTGGACTCGATGATCCCAGAAGGATTTGCCAGCCTCGGTGATCCTGGCATTCTGTGGCTGCACCTGGGTTAGGGAGCACAAGAAGAGAGAGGGGAGCCAGGGCAGGACTGGGTGCAGAGCACCCCCAGAATTCCCTTGGGATGAGGTTTTCCCTCGGTGGCACCGGACAGAGGTGGCAGCCCTTGGGAACCGCTGAGATCCAGAGGCTCCTCTCATGAGGAACTGAAGGCAGGGACACAATTCCCAGAGTGGGATTTGAGGGATTAAACCCCTCAAAGATTTGGCCCTGGATTGACTCTGTTCCCATGGGATGGGGGGATCCAAAGGCACCTCCGGGCTCAGCTGGGCAGCTGCGATTTGGTCCCATCCCGAGTGATTTTGAAACCAGTCCAACGGGCAGGATGGTGTTTCCATCTAGTGTTTAGTGGCATTAATTATGCACCAGCCCAATTAGCACACGCTGAGCTCGAGGGACAGGAGCTGAGAGGAGCTCCGGGAGCCGGGGGGGATTTTCCCTCTCAGCTTCTCCCCTTGGCCTTGGGAGCCTGGGGGGTGCTGCACACCCTGAAGCTGCTCTCAGGGAAATGAGAATCCTTCTTTCTGTGTTTTTAATTCACCTGAGAGTACCAGCAGGGAACTGGGAAAGCTTGGGATGGGGAGATGGCCAGGCAGGCTCCGGCAGGGACTGTGGGAATGTGATCCCGGAGGATAAAAGTGTCACTGTATCAGCAGCTTCCCAAGGAGCTGCCCAGAATCTCCCCAAATCAGGGCTCCCCAACCCTTCCCTGCTGGAATATCCCAGCAGGACCAAGCGATGCAGGAGCATCAGGTCGTTCATCTCAGCATCTGCAGCCAAAATTTCTCCTCTGGGGCTTGTCCTTGCGAGGATCCCAATCCCGCTGGGATTATGGCCAAAGCCTGCATCCCACTGGGACAGAAACATCCGGAGCAGATCCGTGTCCGCTCCCGGAGCAGCGCAGAGAGGGGATGAATAATTAACTGCATATGACACAAAGAGTAATCAGAAGAGAGGCAACACCTTTGTGAGGCAGTGGAAAAATAACTTATTTAGAGAAACACGAGCCAGGCGATATTCCCGAGCCGGATTGTTTTTCCAGGAGCCCTCAGGAAGCCCTCAGCCTCCTGCCTGCAGCAAAGCAGCTCCTTTTCCTCAGGGATGGGCTGCAGAGGGGGGGTTTGGCATCATCCCTGCCTTGTCCCCAGGGATCTGGCATCTCCTCCGTGTTTCCTGTCCCTTTGGAAGCCCCGCGGGATGCACGGGGCTCCTGGGAAGGAGCCGTTCCCACACACAAATTTCATGCTGAATTTTCCACCCCTTCCACGAGGAGCTGGATGGGTCCCTCGTGGGACCTCTCAGCCAATGTTTTTTGAGCAGTTATTGGTGGCATTTGGGGGTTTTTTTACCCTTTTTTTTCCCTTTTTTTGAATTAATTAAGTTCCTGCAGTTCTGCCTTCCCTTTTCCTGCGCTAGTTCCTCACCCCGTGGACCCTGCCAAAGGTTGGCACACCAAATTCCTCCCCCCTGCACCCGCTAATTCCCCCCAGGGGCAGCCTGTGGTGGCAGGGGACACCCGGAGGGGCTCCAGGGGGTCAGTGGGACCATGGAAGACTCCGGGAATTCCGTGCTGGGAGCCACTTCTGCCTGGGGTTTGTGCTTTGGGGTCACCCCCACCTGGGCGTCCCACACTGGGGACAAACCTTCCTCTGCAGCTCGGGTATTCGCGGTTTTCCCTCTCCCCAGCCTTCCGCACCCTCCCTCTTCCCACCTTTTGCATGCCAGGAGCTGCGGATGGGTTTGGGATGAGCCGGGAATGCCCGGGCTCCCGCTGGCAGCTCGGGAACCTCGGGGTTTGCTGGCCCGCTCTGCTCCAAGGGTCGCCAGGAGCTGCCTCTGCTTTGAAGGCACAAAGGAAGAGCTCCTTCCCTGGGGCTGCAGGTTCCAACAGCCGGGAGCATCCCTGCATCCCAAAAATCCGCTCTCCCGTGTGTCCCATGGAACTCTGAGCTGCTTCCATGAGGACTGGGAGCATCCCTGCATCCCAAAAATCCGCTCGCCCGTGTGTCCCATGGAACTCTGAGCTGCTTCCATGAGGACTGGGAGCATCCCTGCATCCCAAAAATCCGCTCGCCCGTGTGTCCCATGGAACTCTGAGCTGCTTCCATGAGGACTGGGAGCATCCCTGCATCCCAAAAATCCGCTCGCCCGTGTGTCCCATGGAACTCTGAGCTGCTTCCATGAGGACTGGGAGCATCCCTGCATCCCAAAAATCCGCTCTCCCGTGTGTCCCACGGAGCTCTGAGCTCCTTCCCCGACAGCCGGGAGCATCCCTGCATCCCAAAAATCCCTCTCCCGTGTGTCCCACGGAGCTCCGAGCTCCTTTCCCAGACTCGGGAGCATCCCTGAATCCCAAAGATTGGCTCTGCCCTGTGTCCCACGGAGCTCCTGGCTGGAGGAGCTCCTTTCCCAGGCTCGGGAGCATCCCTGAATCCCAGAACTCCGCTCTCCCGTGTGTCCCGCGGAGCTCTGAGCTCCTTCCCCGACAGCCGGGAGCATCCCAGCACCGCCCGGAGCGCGGCTCCCGTTTGCCCCGGGGCTTTGCCGTTCGGGGCGTACCGGCCGTGCCGGGAGCCGGTTCCGCCGCTGCCCACGAGGCCGAGCCGGCGGCCCGCGTGCCGGTGCCGCTGTCGCTGCCGGGGGAGGCGGCGGCAGCAGGGAGGGCGCACGGCACCGGGAGCGTGCCGGGGAGCTTTCTCCTGATCTCCCTAATCTCCTGCTGGTGACCCGCCAGGCAGGGGCGGGCACACGGGAATTAGCGGCTGCAGCGCCCGCCGAGGCCCCGGCGCGGGCGGCAGCGCCCGGGGGTGTCCCCGCAGCCCCCCCGGTGGCGTTCGGGGCTCGCTCGGTGCTGGCGGGGCACAGCATCCCCGGGGGCCCGCGCTCCCCGGCGGGGCGGCCGGAGCTGGAGCGGGGCGGCCGCGGGGTGCTGTGCCTGGTGCTGCCGGGGAGCTGCACGGACTGCGGGGACTGCGGCATGGTGCATGTGCAGGTGAGCCCCGGCGGGACAGCGGGACCCCGCGGGGGCACGGCCGGGGGGCAGGCGGGGTGGGGACCGCCGGCCGTTAGAGGGCGGCGTTACCGCGGCGGGGCCGGTCGGCCGTCTGTCTGTCCGTCTGTCTGTCCCTCCCTCTGTCCGTCCCTCTGTCTGTCCGGCTGTCTGCCCCTCTGTCCGTCCCTCTTTCTCGCCGTCTGTCTGTCTGTCCGGCCCCCTGTTCCTCTGTCCGTCCCTCTGTCTGTCTGTCCAGCCGTCTGTCCGGTCGTCTGTCCGTCTGTCCGTTCCTCTGTGTGACTGTCCATCCCTCTGTCTGTCTGTCTGTCCGTCTGTCCTTCTGTCTGTCCGGCCGTCTGTCCGTCCCTCTGTGTGACCGTCTGTCCGTCCCTCTGTCTGTCCGTCTGTCTGTCCGTTCGTCCGTCTGTTTGTCTGTCCGTCTGTCTGTCCATCCCTCTGTCCATCCCTCTGTCGGTCTGTCCGTCCGGCCGTGCCGCCTCCTCCCCGCGCCCCCCGAGCTCTGGCTGTGTCACCGGTGTCGCCGATGTCACCGGTGCTCAGCCCGGTCCGGACCCGCCGAGTGTCCCCCCCTCACCCCGCGGGCGGTCAGGGGCCGGAGCCGGTCGGGCTCGCTGCCCTCGGTGTCCCTCGGCAAGTGACAGCGCCAGCTGCCACCGCGGGCCGTGTTCCCCTCTCCGTGCCCCTCCCGGAGCAAATTCTTCTCCTGTGAGGCGCTGGGGACACGGGGGTGGCTTCCTCCCGAGCTGTGAGCCCCCCGTTTTTTATGGAATCACAGCCCAAAAGCGCCGTTCCCCTGCTCCAAAGTCCTCTCTCCGTGCCCGTGTCCCTGTCCCGGCCCTCAGGGGTGTCCTGGGTGGGGTGGACGTGTCCCTGCAGCCCCAGCCCTGCTGTTGTGCTGCCCCAAGGGCAGCGGCTCTGGGGGCACAGGGCGGGATTCATCCCGCTAAATTTAGCTTTCCCCCGGCTCAGCGGCTGTATCAGCGCCCGACGGATTACAGGGAGAAACCCGGAGTTCCCCACCCCGGGCTGGCCTGTGGGGACACAGGGGTGGCCGGGAGGCTGTGGGGTGGCTCGGGGGTGTCAGGGAGAGCTGCTGCTGTCCCCAGGCTCTGCTCCCTGCCTGGGGCACGTCCAGCCCGGCTCTCCTGGCATCCAGCCCCGTGGTTCCAGGGGGAGGATGTGGTTTCTCCCTCCCACAGCTCCTGGGCTCGGTCAGCAGCTGGGACAGGGACTCTGTGAGGATTGTCCCCACATCTAACCCCGGGCACTGTTTCCCCAGGCGGGAGTTTTGCCTCGCTTCCTGCCTCAGTTTCCCCACTTGGAAACCAGAGCTAACCCATCCATGAGTTTGGTGGAGTGCCTTGGATCTCCTCGGGAGGATCTTGTGGCGTATCCTCCCCTCCCAAAACGCCAAAATCCCGGGGGAGGAGGTGAAATGGGCAAAGGGAGCAGAGGGAGCGGTGTAAAGCCGCCCTCCCTGCACCCCCCTGGCACCTCCCTTTGGCTGAGCTGGGCTGTGGGGACCCTACAAGTGCCAGGGGTTTTGGGGGGATGTCCCAACCTGGATTTGGAGGTGGGAGAGTCCAGGTGAGCTCCCACTCCCCACCTCCATCTCCCCACACGTGGCAGGGGAACGAGTCTGTGAGCCAGGGCTGGTGCTGGGAGCTCGTTCCCGCACTCCCGTTGGGATGAGCAGATAATAGCTGGAAAGACAAAGACACCCGAGATTGCTGCTTAATTAATTCAGGAGGAGAAGAAGAATATCAGACTCTGCTACTGATTCACCCCTCATGAAGACATCGTGTTCCTCAGCCTCGGTGACATATGGCTGTTGATTGCAGCCCACCAGCAGCTCCCGCTCCCGGCAGGCAGCGCCGCGATCCCGGGGGATTTGGGGGTGGATGCCCAGGGTGCAGGGCAGGATTTGGGGTGCAGGGTTTGTGTCCCTGCCCTGATCTCTCCAGCTCGTCCTGCTGCTTTGGGCTTGGAGCAGGATTTGGCTCCGGAGGCTGGATGAGGATCCTGTTGACCTGGCTGAGGCTGTGGCTCGGTTCTCTCCTTGCTTCCCCCTGAAATCTTCCCAAAAATCCCCCCTGGCCGCACAAACCCTGCTGGAGGTGCTGAATTGTCCCTTCAGAGCTGTCCCTTGCCCAGCCCAGGGCACAAGGGACAATCCCAGCTTGGAGGATGTGGCGTGGAGTTAGGAAACACCGGGTTCCACATGCATGGACGTGCACGGAGACCCAGGAACTTCCCAAGGGAGAATCCCGGGGTTTTTCCATCCCCTTCACGAGTGCCCCGAGCCCCGTGGGATGGTGGCACCGTCCCAGCCCCGATGGGGACCGGGAACAGTGGCGGCTGTTTGTTGGGCATCAGCCGGGTCCGGCAGCGCTTGGCGGTGCCGTTTGTTCTCCCGGAGGATTGGGATCGGCCCCGTGGCACCCGGCCTGTTCCTGCTCCCCCGGGCTCCCCCCCAGCCTCTGCTGCTCCTTCTTGGCTACCGTGGAGCCTCCTCTGCCAATCCTCTGCCCCTGGAGCTCCTGGGCCACGAGGGAGGGAGAGGATCCGGCCCCAGGATCCCCGCGCCCTGCAGGAGCCGCCCTCCCAAATCCTGCCCTGGGAAAAGGACGCTGATCCTAAACTCTCTGCTGGGTGTCTTTGTGAGTATCCCCCCGCCCTGCTCTCCCTTCCAGGCAAGGATTTGGGATGTGCAGGGATAAGGGCTGAGGAGCAGGGTGGGACCTGCCCAGAAGCCGCTTGCTCCAGACACCGAATCCGCTCGGGAATGGGATGCTAAGGAGCGCTGGATTTGGCAGATTTCCACCTGCATCAGCGTCCCAATGATCCATAGGAAGTTTTCCCAGCCCAGTCAGGGAGGGTTTTCTTGCTGGTTTTAGTTCCTGCTCCTCTGTGTTAAGCCAAGCCCCAAAGCTGCCCCGAACTCGTGTGGGGACCCAGCTGGTGCCCAGACCAAGGCTTTGGAGCTGGGTCCTGCCCAGCACCAGCACACACCAAATCTGCCACGATTTTCTGGAAAATCCAGGGTTTTTTCTTTGCATGGGAGCTGGTGTTTGCTTCTAAATTTGCCTCGTGCGGTCAGGCCTGAAGAACAGCTGCTGGGGGGGAGGAGGATGGGTGACACCAACCTCTGGGGTAATTCCCTTGCAGAATTCCCCGTTTTTCCCGTGCCAGGAGGGGTTTTGCATCCTGTGGAAGAGAGTCTGTGCCCTTGGGGCAGGAGATGCTGCTCCACTGCTCCGCCTCGCTCGGCTGGGGTGTTCATCAGCGATGCTCTTTGTTGTTTGAAATGATTTGTTAACCTTTCCCTGCTGCTGGGGAGCTGGGAGCAGGTGTTTTCCTGGGAATCCAGCACCTGAGGTCCTCAATAAGGCACAGAAATGCTCTCCAGGGCTCGCTGCAGCAGCCTGCCTGCACTGGCTCCTCCTGAACGTCCCAACCTTTATCAGCTCGGCCTTTATCAAGTCCTCACTCCATCAGCCTCCTCTGGGAAATTCCTGCTCCTCCACCTTTTCCCAAGGCCAGGAACAGGGTTTGTGGGGGCTCTGAGCTGCCAGGGGCTGTGGGGGTGAACCTTAGGATGGGTGGAGCACTCCCCTCCCAGCCCCAAAAACCACGGGGGGAAGCAGAAGGGCTCTAGGGCCGGCCCCAGCGCCTTCAGGAGGGAACTGGCGAGCAGGAAGGGGCTTTTCTTCCTTCTCCTGCCTGCTGAGACAGCACAAGAAATGGGAAGTGACCTCTGCCTGCTGTGCTGAAAGCAGAAGTGATGCTATGGCAGACACCAGAACCGGCCCTGGTCACTGCCCCGTGTCATGCCAGAGGCATCCAGGGCTGCTGCATCCACCCCTGACATCCAGGAACGGGACAGGAGCATCCAGGGATGGTCCAGGAGCATCCAGGGATGGGCCAGGGATGGGCCAGGAGCACCAGGGATGGGCCAGGAGCGCCCAGGGATGGACCAGGAGCGCCCAGGGATGGGCAGGGAGCACCAGGGATGGACCAGGAGCATCCAGGAACAGGCCAGGAGCACCAAGGATGGGCAGGGAGCACCAGGGATGGGCCAGGAGCACCCAGGGATGAACCAGGAGCACCCAGGGATGGGCCAGGAGCATCCAGGAACGGGCCAGGAGCACCAGGGATGGACCAGGAGCACCAGGGATGGGCCAGGAGCAACACCTGCCCACCAGGGAGGAGAGGAGCTGGTGCCACCCCTAGGGACAGCTCTGCGGTGTCACCACCAGTCCCCGGGTGGCACCAGCAAGAAGCTCTGCCCCATCCTCACCCCTCCCTGAGCTCCTCATGGCAGGCCCGGCCGGATTCTGGGGTGGAATTCCCGGGAATCCGCGTTTCCCTGTGCCTGTGGGGACGGCCGGGATCGGGTGGGAGCCGGGGCTGGAAGGGGATGAGGATTTTGGTGCTTGGCAGCGCGGATGGGGCCGGGGCTGCCGTGCTTGCCGTGGCTCCGGGGGCAGTGCCGGGGGCTAAAGCAGCACAGCCCGGGGTGCCAGGCGGTGCCAGGCTGTGCCAAGCTGTGCCAGGCTGTGCCGAGCTGTGCCAGGCTCTGGGGACAGCCCGGGGGGCCATGGCTGTACCAGGTGGTGCCAGGCTGTGCCGAGCTGTGCCAGGCAGTGCCAGGCTCTGGGGACAGCCCGGGGGCCATGGCTGTGCCAGGCTGTGCCGAGCTGTGCCAGGCTGTGCCGAGCTGTGCCAGGCAGTGCCAGGCGGTGCCAGGCTGTGCTGAGCTGTGCCAGGCTCTGGGGACAGCCCGGGGGACCATGGCAGTGCCAGGCTGTGCCGAGCTGTGCCAGGCTCAGTGTGGGAGCAGCACAGGCTGTCCCAGCAGCCTCTCGTGCCTCCCAAGGCTCCTGCAAACCCATCCCGAGCTGCTGCCGGGGTTTTTGAGGAATAACCAAAGCGGAGAGCTGCGGAGGAGCGCGGCTCTGCCACGCTGCTCTCCGTGGCCACGCTGGCTTGGAGCTTCCAGGAGCTTTCAGCCGCCGGGAGGGATCTGCCGAGGCTCAGCACGAGGCTCTGGGTTTCCATTCCGCTTCCCCGAACTCCTCGGAGCCCCCAGCCCGTTTGGGCTGGCTCAGGTGCTCCAGCTCAGGTGTCCTCGGTGCCTCCCGGCTCCCCTGGGCTGGCAGGAACGCGGCTGGGCCCGCTCAGGTCCGTCCCTCCTTTTTCCGTCTGTCCTGCCGAACGTTTTGGGCGCTGCTGGGAGTCTCCATCGGTGTCTGGGCAGGGGCTGGAGGAGTTCTCTGTGCCGCGTGTGTTCTCCCTGGCAGAATGGGGTCAGTGCCACCCCCACTCTCCCGGGGTGACAGGGACAGCTCCAGGTCCTGCTCCAAGACCCCTCCTGCTGCTGGCACGAGTGGCTCATTCCCTGTTTTTAACTCCCTCCGGCTGCCCAGCTCCTTGCTCGATGATTGGGTTTGGTTTTTTTCCTGTTTTCCACTCTCGTTTTGCCTTTCTGGATGCCTCCCCCTGCCTCTCCCAGGCTTTTTTGTCCCGCTGTGTGACACAGCAGATGACAAGAGCCCGTCCCGACCTCCTGCGTCAGGGCACAGGCAGCGTATGGGGCTGGAGGCGTGTGAATATCCCGGCACGGGGACGAGGGGGGTTTTGCATTACAGCCCTGAAAGCTCGGCTGGCTGGGAGCTGTAAACAGCTCGGGCAGATTTCCTGAGTCGGCAATCCCGCCGGAGCCTCGCCTCCATCCCTGCGCGCCGGGAGCGCTCCGGGATCGCGCCGGGAACGCTCCGGGATCGCTCCGGGGACACTCTTGGGATGCAGGGCCAGCCCTGACGGGGTCTGCAGGAGGCTTCTCCCCCTCGTCCCTCCCTGCTGCTCCCCCCAAAACTTCCCTGCCATCCGTCACCGCCTTCCCGAGCCGGGAGCTGTGCCATGGCAGCCGGCAGTGCCCGGGCAGCGCTGCCAGCCCTGGGGACACGGCGGGGACACGGCCGGGCAGCCCACACCGACTAGCCCCGGGGCACCCCAGCGCTGCCCGCCATGGAGGTAGGTCCTGGCAGCTTTTGGGGTTCGGGGAAGCTGGTGGGGAGGATGGTGATGGGCAGAGAGAGCCACGGGGGGGTTTCAGTGCCTCTGTTCCTCGGGGAATGAAAGCAGGGAGTGAAACCCCCCCAGCGCCAGCCGTGCCGGGTGGGAAACTCGGCTGCAGCTGGAAGCCTGAACGTTAATCCCTGCATTATGTAAGGAAAATCGCTGTGAGGCTGGGAATGAGTGCAGGGAGCTGCTGCCAGCCCGTTGTGCCCATCCAGGGGTGGGACAGAGGGGGACACGGCGCCGCCGGCCCCGGGCGCTGCTGCGGGCTCGGAGGGAGGGTGGGAATTGTGAGTCAGGGCTCCTGCTGCTATTTTCAACACCTGGGCTGGGTCTGGTGGCATTGACAGCTCAGCTCGGGGAGGCACAGGGCTGGGAGCCCGTGTGGGGACGGGGACAGGACACTCGGGGTGTTCCCCAGTGACGCCGGGCTGTCACCGGCTCAGGGGATGCTGTGCTGGGAAAGCGCTCCGAGGAACGGGGGCCACATTCCATGACATAAAATCCATGGAATAACCGCCCCAAAATCCCCCTCCCCACGTCCGCCACGCACCTGGATTTCTGTGCCGGCCGTGGCCCCTCCCTGCTGGCATCCCACGGCCACCGAGTGCCGCTTGTACCGCGGAGCTGACGGCACAGGGCTCCCTGGATCTGCCCTGGATTTGGCACCAGTGGCACTTGTTCTTGTTTTTGCCCTGCTGGAAGGTGCACATGGTCCTGTTTTGTCCCGCTGATGGATTCCAGCCAGGAATCACAGCGACGCTTTGCAGCCTCCTCGCGTGGGGTGGGAGCCAGGGCTCATCCCCTGCGCTCCCCACCGCGCTGTAGGGCAGGGAAAACAAGAACACTCCAGGGGGTGATGCCAAAATTTTGCTCTGAACTTTGCGATAATTGTGCAATTTCTTAAGAACGGGGTTAAATCCAGGCGTGGATGTGCTGGGACAACCACGGCCCCAAGCTGGGCACACGGACCTGAGCTGGGAGGACATCCCCAAGGTGGGGGGACATCCCCGAAGTGGGGACACATCCCCAAGGTGAGGGGACATCCCCAAGGTGAGGGGACATCCCCGAGGTGGAGGACACATCCCCAAGGTGGGAGGACACATCCACAAGGTGAGAGGACATCCCCAAGGTGGGGGGACACATCCCCAAGGTGGGGGGACATCCCCGAGGTGAGGGGACATCCCCGAGGTGAGGGGACATCCCCGAGGTGCCACCTGGGCTCAGCTCCATCCAACCTGCATCCCCAAATAAGCCACCATTGCATAATTGTGCCCGGCCGTGGCCCTCTAAGCGCTGTTTGCTCAGCTCATTAGCTCGAGCCTTTTGCAGATCTCAGCTCTCCTGGCCTCGGCTCTGTTGATAAGAAATAATTTCCCTCCCCTCGTCCTGCATTCCTCCCGCATCCCACATCGGCTCTGCCCTCCCAGCCTGCCTGGAAAACAAGCTCTGGGAAGCAGGGACGAGGTTTTTGTTTCAGCCGGTGCCTCCCCGCGGGTTTGCTGCATGTAGGGAAAGTGTGGCTTTTCCTAATCCCCCCGTTAAATCCCCGGCACAGTCGTTCAGGCTCACTGGGATTTAGCAGGCAGGGTCTGTTAATGCTCCAGGGATCCACATTGTGGGGTTTTTATGGGGGGTTGTTTTCCAAGCGAGAACCTGCTGTGCCTTCCCCAGCACGGCAGCGAGCGGGGGGCGAGGATTTCAGGCCAGCACTGGGTGCCTGCTGTTCCCTGCCCATCCCAGATGTAATCCCCTGGATAAATCATGGAATTACGGGATGGTTTGGGTTAGGAGGGACCATAAAACCCATCCAGTTCCACCCCTGCCACAGGCAGGGACACCCCTCACCATCCCAGCTTGCTCCAACCCAGCCTTGGACATTTCCAGGGATGGGACAGCCGTTTCTGATAATTTCTGATCCCATTCTCTGGGAATTCCACCTCAGCACCCTCACAGCCAGGAATTCCTTCCCAAAATCCCATTTTAAACTCCTCCTCTTTTCCAATCCAAAAGATTGGCTTTGCAGAGGGCAGCTCCCTCTTTGGGAACGGAGTTTGAGCAACTTTTGCCCTCGGCTCCCCAGCGGGTGTTTCCCCTTTGGGCCTCTCCAGAGCTGCCTTTCCCTTTGCCATGGTCACTTTTTCCCTTTTCTGTCCAGAGAATTGCACATCTGGGCAAAAAGTCTGTTTCCTGCTGTTTCTAATTTCTGCCTCGTGATAAGAAACCAAAGCAAAACCCTCCGTGGAGGGCCCAGCCTAAAAATATCCTGGAAGTGGGGTCTGAAAGCCACAAGTTTGTTATGACTTCATTTTTATTTAAAAAAAAAAAAACAAACTGGCACTCCAGACAGTGAATCCAGCCTTTTGCTCTCATTCTCCTGCCCTTGCTCCACGGCAGCATCACAGGAAATCAAATCCCAACACCCCCAGACTTCCAGCAGGACACAAAAAAACAGGGAAAAGAGGAGATGGAAGGGAATAACAGGAGGGCTTTTCCAAGCCCCTGCTCCAGATGGGAGCGTTCCCAAGCAGCATCTTGAGAGAACATTCCTCCCTCTTCCCCCCTGCATTTCCTGGTGATAGCACACTCCCAAGCAGTGATCCCGCAGCTTTATCCCTATTAAAGGGTCATTCGGGGAAAGTGGGATGGAAATGAGAAATTATTCAGGTCTGCCAAGAGTATTTAACTTTCAAGCAGCTCTTAATTAGAAGCCAGGAGCCATTTACACAACCGGGGAGGTTTTGCATAAGAATCTGAATATAAAACCCAGCAAGTGGGAAGATTTAGGGATTTTTTTATTTTTTTTTTTTTGTGTTTTTCCCAACTGGCCAAGCAGCGTGTCCAGGTTGGAGAGCACGAGGCAGGGCCTGGGTTGCAGTCCAGACTCTGCAAATGTGGCTTCAGGCGAGTGATTTCCTCCCCCAGAGCTCCAGTTTTTGCCATCTGTAAAACGGAATTTTGGCATTTGTCCCAGTTTCCTGCGGTGGCAGCTGGTGCTTGCACGAGGAGTTTGGCGCTGCCAGGTGAGGGAGCTTGGAAAAGCAGAGGAGTCCCTGCACCTGCAGCTCCGGGAGCAGGAGCTGCTCCCCGCTCTCCCAAAAACTGGGATTAGGGCAGTTCCTCTTGGGCTGGACAATTTTGGGGTGTATCCAGGCTGAAATACCTCTGGGTTGCTCAATCCTTGTGCTCTGTGCTGGTTTGGGGAGAGGTTTGATGATGAATCCTGGTTTTCCCCGCTCCTTTTATCCTGGCTGGCTGGAGAAACCTCAGTTCCCATCCGTGCACGAGGTGAGGCTGGAAAGGCAGAGTCAGTGGCTGCTCCTTGCCGAATTCCACTGGGAAAATCCAGCCCTGAACCCCCAGCTGGCTGCTGTGCTCTTTTACTGGTGAATTCCCAGGATCAACCGCTGTTTTCCTGGGATTCCAGCAGCGCTGGCGTGGCTGGGAAATCTCCAACCAACCGGAAAATTCCCCAACTTCCCCGGTTAATTATTCTCCTGCCCACTTCTCACCTCCTCCTTGCATCCCAAGCCCGGTTCCCTCCCGTCCCCTCCCAATCCTGGGGTTTTTCCTCCCTCTCCTGAGCATCCCCCTCCTTTTCCTTCACCTCCAGCTGGACAAGGGCGACGTGAGCACCCTGAACCTTCCCCCGGGCGCCGGGCACGGCGACGCCGACGGCCCCGTGTGCCTGGACGTGCCCGATGGCACCCCCGACCCTCACCGCACCAAAGCCGCCATCGAGCACCTGCACCAGAAGATCCTCAAGATCACGGAGCAGATCAAGATCGAGCAGGAGGCGCGGGATGACAACGTGGCCGAGTACCTGAAGCTGGCCAACAACGCCGACAAGCAGCAGGCGTCGCGCATCAAGCAGGTGTTCGAGAAGAAGAACCAGAAGTCGGCGCAGACCATCGCGCAGCTGCACAAGAAGTTGGAGCACTACCACAAGAAGCTGAAGGAGATCGAGCAGAACGGCCCCTCCCGCCAGCCCAAGGATGTTTTCCGGGACATGCAGCAAGGGCTGAAGGACGTGGGCGCCAACGTTCGCTCCAGCATCAGCGGCTTCAGCGGGGGCGTGGTGGAAGGGGTCAAGGGGGGGCTCTCGGGGCTGTCCCAGGCCACGCACACGGCCGTGGTGTCCAAGCCGCGGGAGTTCGCCAGCCTGATCCGCAACAAGTTCGGCAGCGCCGACAACATCGCCCACCTGAAGGACACGCTGGACGACGGGCACCCCGAGGAGGCCTCGCGGGCGCTGAGCGGCAGCGCCACGCTGGTGTCCAGCCCCAAGTACGGCAGCGACGACGAGTGCTCCAGCGCCACCTCGGGCTCCGCCGCCGGCAGCAACTCCGGGGCCGGGCCCGGCGGCCTGGGGAGCCCCAAGTCCAACACGCTGGACAGCCACCACAACAACTTCGACACCATCCTGGAGGAGCTGCGGGAGATCAAGGACAGCCAGTCCCACCTGGAGGACTCCATGGAGGACCTCAAGGCCCAGCTGCAGCGGGATTACACCTACATGACCCAGTGCTTGCAGGAGGAGCGCTACAGGTAGGGACGGGCGGGTGACACCCGGGGTGGCTCTTTGGGGACCGTGAGCCGCCCTCCTGGGCTTGTCCAGCCAAGAGACGTGAGGAGCCGCAGCCCTCCTCACTGCCAGAGCTCCACGCAGGATCTTGAGGTGTTTTCCCACGACCAGGAGAGGGTGGGAGAGGCTGGGTGGTGTCCCCAGTGCCAGGGTGGGTCTCAGGGAGAGGTCCCAGCCCGGCTGCCCCGCGCAGGTACGAGCGCCTGGAGGAGCAGCTGAACGACCTGACGGAGCTGCACCAGAACGAGATGACCAACCTGAAGCAGGAGCTGGCCAGCATGGAGGAGAAAGTGGCCTACCAGTCCTACGAGAGGGCACGGGACATCCAGGTAGGGCTGTGGGAGGGCTCAGCCCCTCTCTGCCCCCTCCAGCCACGCAGTGAGGGACGGAGCTGGGCTGGGAAGGAGGGTGGGGCAGTGGGATCCCTTCTCCCAGCACCCTCCAGGTGAGGTTTCCCTGTGGTGCTGTCACTGCAAGAGGCAGGTGACAGCGTGTCCCCAAAACCAGGGAATCCCGGATTGGTGTGGGTTGGGACTTCAAAAAGTGCCACCCCTGCTATGGGCAGGGACACCTTCCACCATCCCAGGCTGCTCCAACCTGGCCTGGGACGCTGCCAGAGATTGGGCGGCCATGGATTCCAACCCAGGGCCTCCCAGGGAGGAATTTCATCCCAATATCCCAATATCCCTGCCCTCCCTTCCCCCTTGTGCTGCTCCGGCTGCCACAAGCCACGTGTGGGCCAGCACAGTCCCCACATCCACCAGCCATCCCCAGGTGGCACAAAACCCCCCGGAGAACCCCTGGTGGGGGCCACCCTTGTCCCCACTGCCACCGCTGTCCCCCGGCAGGAGGCCGTGGAGTCGTGCCTGACGCGGGTGACCAAGCTGGAGCTGCAGCAGCAGCAGCAGCAGGTGGTGCAGCTGGAGGGGGTGGAGAACGCCAACGCCCGGGCGCTGCTGGGCAAGTTCATCAACGTCATCCTGGCCCTCATGGCCGTGCTGCTCGTCTTCGTCTCCACCATCGCCAACTTCATCACGCCGCTCATGAAGACCCGCATGCGCATCCTCAGCACCGCCCTGCTCGTCCTCTTCCTCCTCTTCCTCTGGAAGCACTGGGACTCCATCAGCTACTTCCTGGAGCACGTCCTGCTCCCCAGCTGATCCGCCAGCCCGGCCGCTGTCGTTTTCCCCACGAGGAGAGGGACGGGGGGGATGAGGGTCCAAAGCCTTCCCCGCACGCTCGGTTCGGCTGCTTTCCCGGCCCTCCGCGGATCTGGGATCCCTCTGGGATGTTTGGGAAGGGTGGGATGGGGAGCGAGGAGTTTTTTTTGGAAGGCACCGGTGATTTTCGGCTTTTTCTAAGGGGTTTTGGGTGGTTTTTGAAAGGTCATCCTGAAGTCCCCGGGGAGGAAATCTTCTCCAGGGCGGGTTCTTCATTTGGTGGGAAGGATTGAGCTGGACCAAACCTGGCTCTGGGAGAACTTCCAGCACGGAGAGGAGAGGGGTTCATTGGGGCAGGATTTTCCCTTTCGGCCTTGACAAACCCAGGTGGCAAAAAAAAAAAAACAAACCCTGGGACGGAGCGAAAGCAAAGCAGGTGGAGATGGAGGAAGCAGGGCCAAGACAAACACAGCAGGACACACACGTCCCCAGCAGCCTCTGCCACAGCCCAGCCAGGACACAGCGGGGCTGGGACAGTCCCCACAGGGGCTGGGCACAGCCAGGGCAGTCAGCACCGGCACAAGCAGCACCCCCTGCGCTGGTTTCATTCCCTGACTCCCCAACTCTTTGGCTTTCAGTTGATCCGATCTCTTCAGGGACGCCTGGACTCGTCCAGCCTCTGCCCCGTGTCGTGTGTGTGCGCGTGTGTGCGGTTTTTAATTTAATTCCAGACTCTTTTGTTTCCATTTGTGAATCAAAGGCGGTGGGGCAGGGGGAGGAGGGGCAGCAGCTGCCCCCCAGCCCCACCCCAGAGCACAGCATGCTGTCTCGGATGGTTCTTAAATTATTTCATACCTATATATTTATGTAATATATCTATACACACACACATATATATAAATATATATATAAAATACCTGCACACTCAGGGCCTCCTCTGGTGCAAACAGCAGCTGCTCCACTCACTTGGAAACCCTCAGCCACTTGGCCTCAGGTGAGAATTCGGCCCTAAACATTTTCAGTGGTGATTCCGGGATTTTTTTGGGGAGGGTTGAGGGTCCCTCTGTCGCCTCCTCCGTGATGCCAGGGCCAAGCCAAGCCCTGCTATGGCCTCACATCGGTCCCTGCTTCCCCTCTTGGGCATCGGAGCTGGGAGGTGAGAAAGGTTTGGTGTCAAGGGGGGATGCACAGGTGAGATGCCCAGGTGGGATGCCCGGGTGGGATGCACAGGTGGGATGCCCAGGTGAGGATGCCCAGGTGAGATGCACAGGGGGGATGCCCAGGTGAGATGCCCAGGAGGGATGCACAGGTGGGATGCACAGGTGGGATGCCCAGGTGAGGATGCCCAGGTGAGATGCACAGGGGGGATGCCCAGGTGAGATACCCAGGTGGGATGCCCGGGTGGGATGCACAGGGGGGATGCACAGGGGGGATGCACAGGTATGGACAGGACAGAGCTTTGTGGGGGCTCCCGTTGCTCCTTGCAGAGGGAATGGTCAGGAATGGTCACCTGGGCAGGGGGGGCTTGCCCAGAGCTGGGGAATCTGTCCCGCCCTCAGGTCCAGCAGAATTCCCTCCCCTGCCCCTTCCCAGCCAGGTGCCTCCTGACACCACGAGAGGAGCAAAACCGTGAGTAATTAAATCCCTAAATTGCCTGAACTCGGCTCCGTGCCCTGCGGGAGCCCGGCGGTGCCGCTGCCCCAGCCCTGCGAGCCCGGATGGGGGAAACAAAACCTCTGTCCTGGTGGCTACCAGAGTCCGGCTGGGCACGGAATGCTGCCAGGAGAGGGAGTGCGGGAAAGGGAATGCTGCAGGAAAGGGGATTAGGAGGGAATTCTGAGGGAAGGAAATTCAGAGGAAAGGGAATGCTCCGGGAAGGGGAGGCTCCGGGAAGGTTCCGGGAAGGGAATTCGGAGGGAAGGGAAGGCTCCGGGAAGGAGATTCTGAGGAAAGGGGAGGCTCCGGGAAGGGGATTCTGTGGGAAGGGGAGGCTCCGGCAAGGGGATGCTCCGGGAAGGGGATGCGGCGCCGCGGCCGCAGGAGGGCCCCCGGTCCCCGCCGCAGATCCCGGAGCCGCTCCGGAGCCTCTTCCCGTAAGGCCGGGCAGGGGCAGGGGAGGAGAGGGGCCCAGGGTGGGGTCGCGCACCCCAATTAGCGCATTAACCCCTTCCTGCCCGCAGCAATGGTGACTTCACGGGATGGTTTGGGTTGGAAGGGACCTTAAAGCCCATCCAGCACCACCCCCTGCCACGGGCAGGGACACCTCCCGCTGCTCCCAGCCCCATAACCTGGCTTTGAACGCTCCCCTGGGGCAGCCACAGCTTCTCTGGGAATTCCATCCTGGGGCCTCACCACCCTCCCTTTAAAAACCGCCTTCCCAATATCCCACCTGAACTGACGCTCTGTGGTTTAAACTGTTCTTTTTGACGTGCTTTTATCGTTAATTACAACAATCGCCGGGAAGCGGAGGGAGTTTGGGGGCAGGAGCCCCCCACGAGTGAGCCCTGCCACCCCCCCCGCCGCCTGTGACACTCGGGGACATTCACATCATGGCCCGGCACTGCCCGGTCCCCGTGACCTCGCTGGCAGCAGCCGGAGGAGGCCCCAGCGCCGGGGAGCTCCTCCAGCCGGGGCGATCCCAGCGGAAATTTCGGGATCACGGCCCTGCCTGTCCCCGTGTCCAGCGGTGCCAGCCAGGAGTGACCCACTGTCCCTCCATCACCTCCCGCTGCCCAGGCGGGCACGGGCCCTGCCCCCTCTCATGGGCGAGCGTCTGGCCCGGGGGGCCACCGGCACCGGCCTGCGGTCAGCGCGGGGCAGCGGCTGCTGGCACCGGGGACAGTTCGGGGATGGCACTGGGGACAATTCTGGGTCTGCCTGCTGGCACCGGGGACAATTCGGGAGAAGCTGCTGGCACCGGGGACAGTTCGGGGATCGGCTGCTGGCACCGGGGACAATTTGGGGAGCAACTGCTGGCACCGGGAACAATTCAGGGATGGCACCAGGGACAATTCAGGGATGGCACCAGCGACAATTTGGGGAGCAACTGCTGGCACCGGGGACAATTCGGGGATGGCTGCTGGCACCAGGGACAGTTCGGGGATTGCTGCTGGCACCGGGGACAATTCGGGGATTGCTGCTGGCACCGGGGACAATTCGGGGAACGGCTGCTGGCACCGGGGACAATTCGGGCATGGCTGCTGGCACCGGGGACAATTCCCGCATGGCATGCTCGGGGCTCCCTGAGGACTCGCCTTGTCCCGGCGGGGTCAGGGGGGCTCACAAGGGCCCCCTTTGTGCGGGAGAGGTGAAGCTTTGACGTCAGCCCGGCAGGAATTCCTTAATTCCATTCAGGCCTCCCTGCCCGCCGCTAATTGCGTTTTATGTAAGAGCCGCAGCTGCGCTCCCGGCCGGCAGCGGGATAAGCGGGAGGCACCGGGAATGTCCCTGCGGGACCGGGCCGGTGCCACCGGGCACCGGGAGCCTCGTGGGGCCGCGGCTCGGGCCCCCCCGGGGGGTGGAACATGCGGAGATGGGGGCACAGCTCAGTGGGGACACAGCTCAGTGGGGACACAGCTCGGTGGGGACACAGCTCGGTGGGGACACAGCTCACTGGGGACACGGCTTGTTGGGGACACCCCGGAGGAATGTGGGGGCGAGGCTGGCGCAGCAGGATGTCCCTCTGTCCCCAGTTTGAGGCTGGTTTGTCACATCCCAAGGGTGCCCCGGCGTGCCCGTGTCCTGCAGGGCGGGGCCAGCGCTGTCCCCGTGTCACCGCAGCCAGCCCGGGGTCGGGCTCTCGGGGCGATGGCTGCAGAGCCGGGCGCTGGTTGATCTCCCCCATTTATGTTCCCAATTTCCAACTGCGATAAAATGAGGTCCTCTCCGCCCTCTGCTCTGCTGGGGGGACCCCCAAAATGTCCCCGTGCTGTCCCCACGGGGATGTCCCTGCCTGCCCAGGAGCGGCAGGGACCCAGAGGGGTCAAGGAAAGCCGAGCCAGGCGCAGAGCTGGGGAGTTTTCCCAAGGAAAAGGAGGAGGAGGAAGGGATTGCGGAGGGGGAATGTTGGCAGCCATCAGTGGGGACACGGCGGTCCCCGCTGTCCCCTCCCCCCGGCGGCGTGGCCGGGCTTAGGCCGTAAGAAAGGAGCGCTGGTACCGAGGATAACATGCCGCGCATTCCTGCGCTGTCTCCGGGGGAATTTCGGCTGTTCCACATGAAAAATCCTCCCTGCCCTGCGGGTCAGAGTCTGCGGGAGACATTTCCCAGCAGAAAAGCTCAAAGCTGCCAGGGGCACGGCCCGGGCACTGTGGCTCACCTGGCGTGGCCAGGGCCACCAGGGCAGGTGCCAGGGCCACCAGGGCAGGTGCAAATGCCCCTATTGGCAAGTGCCAGTGCCACCACAGCCAGTGCCAGTGCCAACACGATTTGTGCCTGTGCCACCGTAGTCATGTGCCACCCTCCCCATGTTCCTGTGGCCAGTGCCACCACAGTCAGTGCCACCACAGCCAGTGCCACTGTGGTCAGTGCCAGTGCCACTATGGCCAGTGCCACCATGACCAGTGCCAGTGCCACCACAGCCAGTGCCAGTGCCACCGTGGCCTGTGCCACCACAGTCAGTGTCTGGGCCACCGTGACCAGTGCCAGTGCCACCACAGCCAGTGCCAGTGCCACCGTGGGCCACCCCCATGGCACTGTGGCCACCAGGACTGGTGCCAGTGCCCAGTGCCACAATGACAAGTGCCAGTGCCACCATGGCCAGCACCTGTGCCACCATGGCCACTGTGCCCAGTGCCAACACCACAGGGTGCCCAGCACCCCCTTGAGCTCCGTGTGGCCCCGGCCGTGCCCCGCTCGTGGCCGCTGCAATCATTTAATTGCATTTGTTTAAAAACAAATCCTCCCCTGAGCTTGTGGCAGGGGGGAGAGAGGCCCGTGGAGGAAAATGAAGAGGAATTTAATTAAGGGCAGTGCCGGGAATGTCTCTCCCACAATAAAGATAAGGAGGATCAATTGCTGCTTCCCGGGATCAAAGCCGAGGCTGGAGGGGAAGCGGGGCTGGCTGCGAGGGGAGGGGGAGGCAGCGAGGGGAGGGCGCACAAGGGAAAGCGGCGGAGAGACAGAGAGATAAGATTAGAGAGATCATTGATCGCGGGGCTCCCTGAGGGCTGGAGGGACCCGCGGGACCACGGCGGCTGCCAAAATCCCGCCCTGTGCATCCCTGAGAGGAGCTAAAATACCCAAATTTCCCACTCCTCCTCAGGAACGCGAATACCGGAGTTAAGGTGCTGGTATTGGAGACACCAAGATAAAAAAAGAGAGGTCCTGGCATCACTGATCCAGCTCTCAGCCCTGCACAGAACAATCCCAAAATCCCGTCCTGACGTCCCTGAGAGGAGCTAAAACACCCAAACTTCCCACTCCTCCTCAGGAACGCGAATACCGGAGTTAAGGTTCTGGCATTGGAGACACCAAGATAAAAAATGAGAGATCCTGGGATATCCTGAGCTGGAAGAACCCACCGGGATCACTGGTCCAGCTCTCAGCCCTGCACAGAAAAATCCAAAAATCCCTCCCTGTGCTTTCCTGAGAGGAGTTAAACACCCAAATTTCCCACTCCTCCTCAGGAACGCGAATACCGGAGTTAAGGTTCTGGCATTGGAGACACCAAGATAAAAAATGGGAGATCCTGGCATCACTGATCCAGCTCTCAACCCTGCACAGAACAATCCCAAAATCCCACCCTGCGCGCATCCCTGAGAGCGTTTTCCAAACATTCCTGGAGCTCTGGGAGGTTTGGAACAGCGACCGTTCCCTGGGGAGCCTCTCAGTGCGGGAGGAACCTCTCCCTAAAATCCAACCTATCCCTCCCTGGCCCAGCTCCAGCCCTTCCCTGGCTCCTGCCACTGTCACAGCGAGCAGGGATCGCGTCCGTGCCCACCTGAGCGCCCTGCCCTGCGCATCCCGCCCCTCCCCGAGCCCCGGGAATGCCCGCTGGCATGGCACTTCCATGGGAATAACGCCCCGCTCCCTTCCCAAGCGCTTCCCACGCGTGCAAAGCAGGCACGGGAGGCTGCCGGGGCTGGCACACCCAGATGCTGTCCCGGTGCCAGGCTGCCAGCCCGCTCCTCCCCGCCGGAGCCGGCCCAACCGCTTCCCCCGGCTGCTTCTTGCAGGAGCAGCTCGGGCCCGAGCCCAGCCCGGCAATTCCCAGCGGGATCCAAACCCGCTCCTGCCTCGGCAGCGCTGTCCCAGCCCCTCTGGGATCCGGGAAAAGCCATTCCCCGTTTTCCAGCAGCGCTCCCGAGGCCGCTCCTGTGCCCGGAGAGGCTTCACCGCACGGTCGGGACACCCAGGCGGGCTTGGCTGGGCACCAGCGTCCCGAATTCGGGATCCGCCAGGCCCGGCCCTTTCCAAAAACCTGTCTGGCTGCTGCTTTGCATTCCCAGGCTGCCAGATCCGCTGGGAAAATCGGGAAAATCGGGCTCGCCCGCAGCTGCCGGCGGTGCCGCGCTCCCTCCCGGTGCGGGACGCGGGGTGAGCGCTGCCACGGGCGCGGAGCCTCCCCGGGGAGGCAGAAGCGGAGCTGGGCAGAGGCTGCTGGAGCCTCCTGCTCGCCCTGGGAGGGCTGGCAGCAGCCCCGTGCCCACCCCAGGGTGGCGGGGTTGGGGGTCCCTGGGGCACGGAGCCATGGCAGGGGTGACAGGAGGTGACCCGAGTCACCCCAGATGCCGCCCGAGGGTGAGAACTCGGGGATTTTACAAGCCCGGAGTGTCCCGGGAGCGGCAGAAGGGTCGGGATGAGGGGCTGTGCTCAGGAGTTGAACTCCGTGATCCTTGTGGATCCTCCCAGCTCAGGATATTCCATGATTTTGTGTTCTGTGGCTCCCGTCAGCTCATGGCAGGCACGATCCTGCAAGGTATGGGAACAACAGGAGACGTCCTGATGGTCCCACAGCCACAAATTTTGCTGGATCTGATCCCTTCTGTCCCATTCCACATCCCAGAGTTTGTGGCATGGGATGGACAGAGCTGTCCTGCTTGGAGAAATCTTCCAGCAGAGACCCAGCACCCCAAAAAAAACATCACCGAGGCTCCAGGAGGGCACAGGAGCTTCAGAGTGGCCACCAGTGCTCGGCCAGCCGGGCCCCCAGTGGGGTCTGGGGTCGCATTTTTGGCTCAGGTGTGACCCAGCCATTCCCTGTGCTCCAGAAAAAAAAATGGGATCAAAGTTTCCGGGAGCCCCTTTCTTCCCCCTTTTTTTTTGGGGGGGCAGCTCCAGGCTGCCATTGGAGACGGGAGAACTTTCATGTGGGGATTTCTCTCCTTCAGATCTTCAAAGAAACCCAGCAATCAAACAGGAGGTTGTGGAGGCACTTTTAAAAGAAAAATAAATAAAAAAAAAACTACAAAAGAAAAAAAAAATAAAAACTACCAAAAAAAACTACAAAAAAAACAACTACAAAAAAAAACCTGCAGGGAAAAAAAAAACAAAAAAACACTTTGAAAGAATCAGAGGCAAAGGAACACCTCGACTTTGTTGTGTTAATTGTTCCGGCGCTCAAAGTTCTGACAAAATGCCTCAGAAATATCCCTGGCTCTGCGCCCACGATGTGTCAGACACACAAAAAAGGGAAAACCGACAACGGGAGATTCCGACAGGAAGGAACAACCCAAAGGTTCCAAAGAAGGACAGAGGGGAGGTGACACCCAAATTCCAGAGCTCCAGGGGCATCCCTGAGCTGCTCTCATTAAAAGCCAGCAGTTAATTGGACCTGCCTGGGCCCCTCATCCACCCCATTCCCGGTGGGATCCAGTCCCATCCCCGCATTCCCGGCACCGGAGGTGGCTTTGGCCGCTGGCTGTCCCCAGGGTCACCCCTGTGTCCCCCCCGAGCCTGCTCCTCCCGCTTCGCTCTCCATCCCAAATGGTGATCCCAAATGATGATCCCAAATGATGATCCTGAATAACGATCCCAAATGATGATCCCGAATAACGATCCCAAATGATGATCCCAAATGATGATCCCGAATAATGATCCCAAATAATGATCCCAAATGATGATCCCAAATGATGATCCCAAATGATGATCCCGAATAATGATCCCAAATAATGATCCCAAATGATGATCCTGAATAACGATCCCAAATGATGATCCTGAATAATGATCCCAAATGATGATCCCAAATGATGATCCTGAATAATGATCCCAAATGACGATCCCAAATGATGATCCTGAATAATGATCCCAAATGATGATCCCAAATGATGATCCCGATCCAGGCTCCGTGGATCCGGGATTCCCGGCACAGCCCGGGCAGGAGCCGGGGGTGACTCAGGGTCCCCGGGCTCTGTCGGGAAACCCTCCCAGGACCTGCTGGGGGTGGTGCTGGAGCTGCTCCCCCCGGCAGCTCACGGCTGCTCCGACCCCAAAATTCCTTTCCCCCCTTTTTCAGGGCGCTGCCGCTGCTCCGGGGGGATCCAAGCCTGGGGTGACCCAAAGAGGCACAGACACCACCCACCCCAGCATTCCCATTAAAAACCTTTGGGAATACCCAATTCCCGTGGCTGAAAATCCCTACACCTGTCCTTTGGAGATGGTTGCCGTCCCAAATCCCGGGGTTCAGCAGTGGGAAGCACCAATTTCCCCCAGGAGCAGCAGGAGAAGGGTCCAGGCCGTTTAATCCCTTGGGATTGTGACCAGGGAAGCTCGGATCAGTGGATATAAACCCACAGGTGCTCCGAGCCCTCGGGCATCCCCTCATCCTCCAGGACAATTCATCTCCCGGTGTTTTTCCCGGTTTTCCTGTCCCCACACCCTGCCGGGCAGCAACCGCAGTGCTCGGGGCTGAAGTCACCCCCAAAAAATGACATTTTCTCAGCAAAAGGCGGCTGAGGTCATTTCCAGCCGCCCCAAAGCCCCGCGGGGCCGGGCAGGGCTGCGGGAATTGCCAATCCCCGGGATGAAAGGGCCGCAGGGATAAAAGCGAATAATGGTGGGGGGCTGAGAGGCAGCGGAAATCGAGGCTGGGATGAAAGGAGCGTTTCCAGGGGCTGGCGAGGGAATTCCGGGAGCGCTGGGATGGGGGGTGGGCTCCCAGCGACACCGGGGTGTCCTCGGGCTGCCTCTGCCTCATCCAAGGGCATTCCCCACCCTTCCCATGGCCCCGGAGAAGTCGGGAAGGGACTCGGAGCAGATGTCACAGCTCAGGGTTGGGCTGAGCGGACCTCGACACCGGGACAAGCTCCTCACACCCAGCGGGGCCACCCAGAGAGCCGGAGCGGCCACCCAGGTCCCCAGTGGCGTCTGGGGTGGCATTTTGGGCTCAGGTGTGACCCTTGTGCTCCCACAAGGAATTGTGTCACCCCAAATTCCCATTAAAGTATCTTTGGGAATGCCGTGCCTGAGGGTTTCTCCAACCGTCCTTTGGCGGTCGAAGAGCTGCCACGGCTCCAAACCAGAGCGTGGGGGCGTTTTCCTGCAAATCCCGGATAAAACAGGGCCACGGCATCCCAAGATGCAAACCCAAGAAGGAGCCTCTGCTCCGTGCCCGGCTCATCCCAATCCCATCCCATGGATCCCGTCCTATCCCAGCTCGGCAGCACCGGGACTTTGCCCAGGCTCAGCCGGGCGCCCTCGGAGCGGCTTTAAGCGCTCCAGAGTTTCCCAAAGGCTCGGGAAGCACGCGGGGAATGCGCGGAGGGGGGGCCGGGCGCGGTGACCCCCCCCTGCCACCGGCCGCTGGGACAAGGGGTGGCATTCCGGGCATGGCCCTGCCACCCTGTCCCCGCTGCGCCGGCACGGAACGGCTCCGCTTAACCCCGCTGGAAACCGGGAATGGTCACCGAGCAAACACTTGGATTTCCGAGCCAGAAGGGCAAAGGGTGGAGAGGCGGCTCCTGCCACCAAAACCCGGGGAAATCCCCCAAATTCAGGTTCAGGGATGTGAGAGGGGCTTGGGAGCGGGGCTGGGACAGGGGGTTGCTGGTGGTGGGGAGAAGGAATCCTGATCCCCCACTGTCCTGCTTTCCCTAAATTTTGGGCTGTTTGTCCAGCAGCTGCTCAGCCTTAAAATCCTGATTTCCCACTCGAGCCCCCACACCAGGGATGTGAGAGGGGTTTGGGAGAGGGGCTGGGACAGGGGTGCTGCCCGCAGTGGGGAGGGGAGAAGGGGCTCCTCGTCACAACTTCCCCTAAATTTTGGGCTGTGTTTGTCCAGCCTTAAAATCCCGATTTCCCACTAGGGGGACGCTGAGCCCCCACATCAAGGATGAGTCCCAGTTCAGCACCACAGAGGGCTGGGGAGGCACCATTTAAACCCAGTTTGAGGAGGGGCTGAGCACACTGACCTGTTCCACCCTGCAGGACCCGGCTGAGCTCGCCCACCCTCACCTGGGCTGAGCCACGGCCCCATCCCAGCAGGAAAAACACAAGGACAAGGTCAGGGACGAGGACAGGGACATCAGCCCGGCCCAGGCACCTCCCTCACCCCCAGCAATCAAGGTGACAACTCGGCTTTACCGTTTGCTTTTAATTTAATGTTTTCCTCCAGCCCGTGCTGTGGGAAGGAGGGAGAACACAACACCCCCCTGGCAGCGAGCACACGCGGCAATAGTGCAAGGGAGCCAAGGTGTGACACAAGGACACCTCCCCAAAAACACCCCTGGAGGCTCTGTGGAGCCAGACACACCCCGTGCTGCTGCCCTCCACACCAGCCTGGACAAAGGCAATAATAAATAAACACTCGGTGCCTCACCAAAGGCACCTTTTTTTTTTGCTTTTTTTTTTTTGTTTGTTTTCTACGTTACAATGAGAGATGTCGGCATCACAGCATTTCCTTTTGGCCACATCCAGTTTCTCAGCGCTCAGGAGAGGGCAGAGCCGTGGCCTGGGCACCCCCAGCACCTCCCAAAGCCCAGAGCCCACGGGCAGCACCTTTGAGCCCTCGCCAGCACCCTGCTACATCTGCAGATTGTTTGAGGTATATCACCCGCCCCCTCCGTTACCTTGTGCAGCCAAAAAACAGTGCAAAGAAAACAAAAATCCCCCCCAAAACCCTTTGCTTTCACCCCCGTGATGAGATGAGCCTGTTCGAGAGGGGAGGACGGCAGCGAGGAGCCCCCGGGACCCCCCAGCCCCTCCTCGGGAGTCAGTCTGGGGGTTTTAAATGTCCATTAAAGGTCCATTAAATGTCCTGGCCCTGGGGCATCCCCCGGCCGCTGCCCCGCCCCGAGGCTGCCAAATAAATCCGTGGGATGTGGATCAGCAGCACCGGCAGCCCCGGGGGAGGGAGGGAGGGAGGGAGGCTGGCTCGCTCAGCCCCCTCCCCAAAACGCAGCAGCCCGGGGGAGGGGAAGTGGGCTCAGCTCAGCTTCACCCCTACGGCCAGAGCGCTCCGGTAGAGCTCGGTGCCGCCGTCACCGCCCGCCAGGGACGCGCTGCTCTCCGCCAAGGGGCTGCGGCAGTGGGTGACGGTCCAGCGGCGCACCCGCCGCCCTTCCTCCCGCTCCTCCTCCTCCTCCAGCCGCAGGAGGCTCTCGGCGGACACGCAGCCCCGCATGGCCCCGGTGCCGGGGGGCCCGCGGGCGGGCAGGTCCAGCTGCTCGAAGGACTCTGTGGACAGGATGCTGTCCTCGCTGACGGCGCTGGCCGGCCGGCCGCGGGGGCCCTGGGGCAGCGACACCTCGCTGAAGCCCCCGAAGCCCCTCCCGGGGGGGGTCCCCGGCTCGGCGCTCCCCGAGGAGAATTTGCCGTTGTGCTTGAGGATTCCTTTCCTGCGGGCGGGGAGGCCCTGGCGGGGCGGGGAGGGCGGCTCGGCGAACACGCTCCCGTCCAGGTCCAAGCTCCCCGCGTCCAGCACGTCCCCGGACTCGGAGCATTCCAGGGACGAGTAATACCCCGATTCCCTGGCCGAGGGCTTCTTCAGGATTCCCTTCTTGGGCACGGCCGCGGGCGCCGCTCCCGCTGTTCCCGAGGGCAGGATCCTGGAGAAGCCCGCGGGGACCCCCTCCTCATCCTCCCCCTGCGGCGGGCAGGGGCTGGGCACCTTCTGCTCGCAGGAGCTCCTCTTCTTCAGGATGCCCTTGGGCCGCTTGAGGATGGACTTGGAGGGGTTCTCGGGGCCCGCGGGCACCTCCTGCAGAGCGTGCGAGACGTCGTTCTCCTTCTTGGACTTCTTGAGGGAGCGCTGCCGCTCCAGGGCCACGCTGGGGATGTGCTGCTTCAGGAAGCAGCGCACCTTGGAGCCGTTCTCCAGCAGGGGCCGGGAGGAGCGGCGCAGCCACTCGGCCACCGTGGCCAGCGGCGATTCGCTCTCCCGCAGCAGCTCCTGCTCGCCCAGCGGCATTTTGTAGCCCCAGTTGACCCACCAGTGCGTGGCGATGTCCTCGATGGTGGCCCGGCGCTCGGGGTTCACCATCAGCATCCAGCGGATCAGCCCGCAGGCGTCTGCGGAAGGGACGGGTCAGGCACGGGAGGGGACGCGGGGAGGGGGACACGGGCGGGGGACAGGGCTGTCCCTACCTGAGAGCTTCGTGGGCTCCCGGTAGTCCCCGCTCGTGATCTGCTTGACCAGAGTCTTGTAGTCGTGGCCGTCGAAGGGCATCGTGCCGTGGACCAGGATGTAGAGGAGGACACCCAGGGACCAGCTGTCCACCTGTGAAAGGGACACAGGAGCCTGCAGGGGACAGCAGGACCCCACCCCGCCAGGATGGCAGCAGCCACAGGGAAGGGACAGAGCGTGGGGCAGGACCCCAGCACTGCCAGCAGCCCCGCAGTGCCCGGGCTCAGTGGTTCTGTCACCCCAAAATAGGCTGGGAAATGCCCAGAGCGGTTCCCACAGCCCGGAGGGAGGCACAACTCACCTCGGGGCCCTTGTAGGGCCGCCCGTTGATGATCTCGGGGGACGCGTACAGGGGGCTGCCGCAGTAGGTCTGCAGGAGCTTGTCCTGCTGGAAAACGTTGGACAGCCCGAAATCTGCAATCTGGGGGGGAAAACACAGCTGTCATCCAGCGGCAGAGTCCCCTTTCCCAAAGTCCCGTTTCCCAAGGCTGAAAGCTCCCCTGGAGCTCTCCAGGGATGAACCTGGTCCAAACCAGGGCTGCCCTTGGTTCTGAGTCCCCTCAGGGGTCACCACCAGCCTGGTTTTCCACCCCCGAGGTCACTCCTGCTGCTTTCTGCCTCCCAAAAACCTCATGCCAGGCACGGCAGCAGCTCCCTGGCGGCGGGAGCGGAGTGGAAAGGTGAGGTCGGAAGGACTTCCAGGCTTTCCTCCAGCTCATTCCCAGCCACCCCAGGCTGCAGCGGTCCCTGTCAGCTCCGCCTGCCACAGGTGCTCATTATCCTCATTACAGCCGTCACCTCGCTCCCAGCAGGAGCTTCCGTGGCTGCCCCCGAGCTCCCCATTGCAAAATGATCCCCGGCGGAGATAAACCCATCCTCGGGGGATCCCTGGCTGAGGCCAGGCCGTGCCCTGGCGGAAAGCATCGCTCAGGGCCCGTGGGGGAGCTGGGGTTTCCTGGCTGGCACACACAGGAACCAGGAAAAGAGCCCTTCTCGTCGGGCCAGCCTTGATCTGGGTGCTCAGACTTTGCCCCCTTATCAGCAGGCTGCTATCAGTTATGGCTCTACCAGATCTGCCAGATGCTGCCAGCTTTTCCTGGGCAAACAGCGTTCCAGGTGCTGCCGGAGCTCTGGGAAGCCCTGGGGGGACTGAGATGTCACCCCCTGTCCCTCCAGGCTGGGCAGCTCCCCCGGGTGACACCCCGGGCAGTGCCAGCCCCTCACCTTGATGTTCCCGTTGGCATCCAGCAGGATGTTCTCCAGCTTCAGGTCCCGGTGGACGATCCCGTTCTGCGGGAAGAGCCGGGGTGAATTCGTGGAGGTTTAGAGGGAGGGGAAGAGTCCGGCGCTCCCGGAGGTCACTGCCGGGCACGGGCGCAGCAGAGGAGCCGCACGGGTGTGGCCCCGGGGATGGGTGGCCCTGCCCGGGTGGCACCGGCTCGGCAGCGGGAGCGGGGAGGTGCCCGCAGCAGGTGCCACCCTGGGCTCTTCCATTGTCCCCAGGCACGGCAGCTCGTGGTGCCAGCCCCGGCAGGGCACAGCTCCTGCTCGGCCAGGGCCTGCCGTGCCCAGCTCAGCAAGCCCTCGGTCTGGTGTGGGGTCAGGAGCTGCTCTGCCACCCCCTGATCCCAGCGAGGGCTGCGGCACAGCCTGGGAGCCTGCTGCAGGGAGACCCTGGGGCTGCAGGGAGACCCCCGGGCTGCAGGGTCCTGCCAGGGAGACCCTCGGGCTGCAGGGAGACCCTGGGGCTGCAGGGAGACCCCCGGGCTGCAGGGTCCTGCCAGGGAATCATCCCAGAGCCCCGGGGAGGGTCCTGCAGCTCCACATTCCCGTCAGGAACAGGACAGGTGACCCAGGGCTTGGCTTCCAGCCCCGCGGGCAGCCCTGGGCGTCTCCGTCTGGCAGGGTGGGAGGGGAGGTGGCAACTCCCAGGCCGGGTTAGTCACCCCCCACACGGCAGCAGCCGAGGCCAGGACCTCCCAAAAGCTGCCGGGGCACTGCCACGCCCTTCAGACCAAAGGCAGGATCAAAAAACCCAAATTCCTTCTGCTGGGAAAGGCGGAGAGCCACGAGCTCCCCTCACCTTGCGTGGGGCTGCATCGCTCCCAAACCATTCCGCTGCAGGGCGGAGCACCCCGGAGCCCATCGAGCCGGGAAATCATCAGGAGGAGCACCCCGGAGCCCATCCAGCCCCTCTCCCACCGGGAAATCACTGGAAGGAGCACCCAGAGCCCATCCAGCCCCTCTCCAGCTGGGAAATCACCGGGAAGAGCACCCCGGAGCTCATCCAGCCGGGAAATCATCAGGATGAGCACCCCAGAGCCCAACCAGCCAGGAAATCACTGGAAGGAGCACCCCGGAGCCCATCCAGCCCCTCTCCAGCCGGGAAATGACCGGGAAGCCCCCGGGAAGCTCGGTGCCAGCTCACCTTGTGGCAGTAGTAGACGGCGGACACGACCTGGCGGAAGAAGTGTCGCGCCTCCTGCTCCGAGAGCCGCTGCCGCTCGCTGATGTACTCGTACAGGTCGCCCTTGCTGGCGTATTCCATCACGATGACGATCTTGGCGCTGTTCTCGAACACTGCGGGGCACCGGAAAGGGTTAAAAGGGATCCTCGGAATTGCGGGAATTCTCGTTAGGACGCTCCTGTTAATGAGCCTCGATTGACCCGAACCTGCCCGTCCCAATCCCGGCGTCACTCCTGGGCTGAGCAGGGACTTGCACGGCGGGAGGGTCCCCAGAGGTGTCACCAACCCGCCCCGCAAAGTGCCACCAGGGCTGCTGGCCTCCAGCTGTGCCACCACCGGGGCTCTGCCACCTCCGGGTCTCTGCCACCATCGAGGGTGTGCCACCACCGGGGCTGTGTCATCACCAGCGGTGCCACCATTGAGGCTGTGCCACCATTGAGGCTGTGCCACCACCGGGGCTGTGCCACCACCGGGGCTGTGCCACCACTGGCTCTGCCACCACCGAGGTGACTCAGGCACGCGGCTCCTTGCTGAAACCCCCGCCAAGGGGAAGGTGACAGCTCTGGGGACCTTCCTGCCTGTCCCCATTGCTCCCAAAAAAGTCCCTGTCTGGAGCCAAGAGCCGGAGCGTTTTCTTCCTGTTTGCACTCGGTATTTGTGAATTCCAGCGGCCGCTGTGAGTCAGCCCTCGCAAACAGCGCGGAGGAGCTGCCAGCCCGCTCGCCTTTGTTTGGAGGACAAAAGCGCTCCGGATCCCTCCCAAGCGCCGGGAGCAGCGGCAGAGCCAGCCCGAGGAGGGGAACGGCAGCCTCCAGGACTCGGTGGCCGCTGAGCCTGAGCCGCCTGTGGATTTGGGCTGAGTCTGGTTCTGCCTGGAGCTGGAGAAATTTCTCCTGGGTTATCCCAAACACCCGGCAGCGAAGCCCAGCCCTGGCCATAAAACCAAGCCCGGCAGCACCAGGAACTCTCCCAGCGCGCTGTGGTTTGCTTTTCCAAAGTGGTTTTCCAGTGCCCCGGGGGAGGGAATGAGGAGGACTCCAGGACTGAGATTAAATCCCGCCTCGGGCTCAGAGCGGATCCACAGAGATCCCAGATTCCCTGGGATGAGCGTCACACTCAGCCCCTGCTCCCCGGGGCAGCTCAGCCTCCCTCCACAGCCCCACCGAGGCTTCCACAAAATCCACGGTTGGAGCTGGATTCCGGTCTGGGAGGGAAGGGAAGGGACAGGAAAGGCTGCTTCTGGAGCAGGGAAAACACAGCCCAGGATCTGCATTCCCTGTGAGTGACCAGGACCCGGAGCCAGGTCCTGGAAGGGAGGAGAGCACCGGGTCAAACCCACCCCAAGAGCCCCCCAAAGCCCATTCCAAAGGCTCCCATCGTGGATGCAGCTGGAAAAGGGAAGGGAAAGGAGGCCTCACCTTCGTGCACAGCGATGATGTGCGGGTGGTTGAGGGAGGACATGATCTCAATCTCCCTCCGGATGTGGACAAGGTCCTGCTCATCCTTGATTTTGTCCTTGCGGATGGATTTGATGGCCACCTGTGGGTGAGCACAGAGGGGACCGTGAATTCCCAAAGGAAGAAATTCCTCCCTCCCCTATTTCGTGAAGGGATTCACAAACGAGATCCCCGCGAGCCGAGCAGCTCCATGGAAACAGCTCCCAGAAAAGCGGATTTGATCGATTTGGGGTTTATTCCTCCCCAAGTGCTGCTGCTGCACACGAGGGAGAGGCTCCCCCCGAGGGAAATCTGCGACATCTCATTTTTGGGGTCCCCGAGGCTCCCCCCAGGTGGCACAGCCCTGCTCCCGATTTTTGGGCTCTGCAGGGATCGTGTCCAGCCACAGGAATGCCACACAACAACAACAGCCGCGTCCTGGGGTCAGGAAAAGGGAAAAAAACCCCAAACCTCGGGGGTTGTTTGCCTCTAAAACACTTTATTTCTAGGAGCAAGAGAAAGTTTGGATGGAAAAGCAGATCCCTGAGTGAGACACCCGGAGTTTTCCAGGCTTTCCTTTTGGGAATTTCAAGTTTTCCTCTGCAAGGAGACTGAAAAGGGAGGAGAAAGAGGAGTAAGAATAGACTCCTTCTAATCCCCTTTCAAAGGGGCTGCGGGCACACAATGCGCTCCCAGGGCTGAATTTACAACTGAATCCAGCAGAATCTTTTATTTTTATTTTTTTTTTCCTCCTTCTTTTCCCCTCCCAGACAAGAATGCGGAACAGTTTTAATCCCCTCAAGGGACCCTCGCAGGAGTCTCCCAGCAACGGGGGGAGAGAGAGGGGCCAGGGACCCCCGGCGGAGCTGCCGAGGGCTGCGAGGGATGCTCGGCCCCGTGGCCTCGGAATTTCCCAAAGCCTCGCTCCACAAAGCCCAGCCCAACAGGCAGCAAAGTTTTGCCAAGCCAGGTCTGAGGCAGCCGAACCTGCAAAGGGGCTCAGGTGGGCACCTGAAGTCCCTTTGTGGCCCCAAACCCCATTTTGTAGCCCCAAACCCCATCTTTGTGGCCCCAAACCCCATCTTTCTGGCCCCAAACCCCATCTTTCTGGCCCCAAACCCCCTTTCTTGTGGCCCCAAACCCCATCTTTATGGCCTCAAACCCCATTTTTCTGGCCCCAAACCCCATTTTTCTGGCCCCAAATCCCATTTTTCTGGCCCCAAACCCCATTTTTCTGGCCCCAAACCCCATTTTTCTGGCCCCAAAACCCATTTTTACTGCCC
>NW_005087610.1:1943425-1961918 GCF_000331425.1 Pseudopodoces humilis
ACCCTTCCCAGCTCCCTCAGGATTCTCCAAACCCTTCCCAGCTCCCTCAGGATTCTCCAAACCCTTCCCAGCTCCCTCAGGATTCTCCAAACCCTTCCCAGCTCACTCAGGATTCTCCAAACCCTTCCCAGCTCCCTCAGGATTCTCCAAACCCTTTCCCAGACATGTTCTAGCCCCAAAATGTCTTCCCTGGATTTAGGGATATTCCCAGAGTGCAAACCTCGCCCTGTCAGGAGCGGAGTTGTCCTGGCAGTGCCACCTGTCCCCTGTGTCACCTCTGCCACCCCCCGAGCATCACCCCTGGTACCTCTCAGCGCCTCTTCATCAATCCTGCGGCTCCAGAGCCGCCTCAGCAGCTCAGGCAGAGACCGAGCCTAAAAATAAAACAAAACAAAAAGAGATGGGAAAATAAATTAAAAAAAAAAAAAAGGGAAAATAAATCCAGGCGAGAAGGTCGGAGCTGCTCCAGGTGACATCCACAGCTGGAGTCTGCTCTCCTGCCTGCTGGGGAACTTCTCCTTCTCTGATCCACTGGATTCCTCCTCCTGATCCTGCTCATTCCTGAGGAATGTGAGCCCCCAGCTCCCCATTCCTTTGCTCCATCTCCCCACACGTCATTAGGCGCCATGCAGATGAGCTTAATTAGCGCGGGAGGACGGGGAGAGGGACAAAAGTAGGAAATCTCTTCCCATCCAACTCCAAGCAGCCGTAAAATCCGACTAATCTGAGCAAGGCTGTTTGTTCAGATTTATCTTCCCAAATCCATTTCCAGGAGGGCACTAAACAACATTTATGTCACGAGGAAGAATAAATAAATGAATAATAAATATTATTTAATGTCATTTAATAAAGAAAATAAATTTATTTTAATAAATAAACCGGGGTTAATCAATAAGCTGATAAATCCTGCCTGGGCCAGGACCTGCCCTGGGTCCATTCCCGGTGCAATTCCCAGAAATTCCCGGCTCCACAGGGGCCTCAGGACAAAGGAACACAAAGCCACGGTGAAAAGCAGCAGCAGCACATCAAGCCACGCTTCCCACCCTCCCAGAATCCAAGGAAAAAGGGGCGAGCACTCGCCCAGCGCTGAGCAGCATCCCCGGAACACCTCCGGGATTTGCAGGATCCCGGGATTCTGCTCCCACGAACCATTTATTCCCTTTCCAGGTGAATTTTCACGGACAAATCCAGCCTGGACTGGTTGATTCGCGAAGCAGAGCCAGCTCCTGTTTCCAGGAGCTCGATGGATTCGCATCCAGGCATTCCTGACCTCTATTCCTTCAAATCTGAAGTGCTGGGATGAGACACGAGCAGCAGAACCTGGGCTGGGCCGGGCAATTCCTCCGCCCAAAGCTCAGGAATAATTGCCTAAAACGGCCTAAAAATTCATTTTCAACATCCCAGCAGGCAGGGAGCGATTGGAGAGGGATGAGGATGGATTCTCCGTGGGAACAACGGAGCAAAAAAACCTGGGAATTCGGCTGGAATGCAAAGCTCTGCCTGAATTCCGCTGCCGTGGCACACAAAGAATCTGCTCCTCTTCCCTCCCGTGGATGGAATCAAGGTCAGGCTCACACGCTGAATTCCTGGATTCCAAAAATCACCTGGATTTCACCGGGAAGCGACAGCAGCTCCCGGGCTCAGGGAATTAGCGCTTCATCAGCCCGCACTAATTGACATTTGAAATCCGAGGGAAGGGAAATTGCTTTTCTATCAGCGGAGATGGGGCCGAGCCCGCTCCAGTCCTTATCCCTGCAGGATAAAATTCCTTGATTTTGATCCAGGGTCTTTTCCAAGTGGATTTGGAGCGCGGATGGGCAGGGGAGAGGGGTCAGGGCTCCAGGGGTACAGCAGGACCTCTCCTGGATATTCCCTCCAAGGAAAACCCATCCCTCGATTTGGAGGATTCGTGGAATTCATGGACCTGCAATAATTTGGGATTTGCCAGAGCCAGGCAGGTGAAATTCCAAGGGATTCACGGGATGAACAAGGGGAGATGTCAGAGCTCGGCAGCTCCTTTCCCATCTCTCTTCTCTTCCAGGATTTGGAAGTTTTGCTGCTCCAGGCTCGAAATTCCAAAGGCCAGCACATGAGCGAGCTGGAATCCAAAGCTCCTCCCATTTGGGAATGGGACAGACCCAGGATGATCCTCACAGCCCCAAAAATCCCATCCCCACCAGGAGCATCCCAAAAATCCCATCCCCACCAAGAACATCCCAAAAATACCATCCCAACCAACAACATTCCAAAAATCCCATCCCCACCAAGAACATCCCAAAAATCCCATCCCCACCAAGAACATTCCAAAAAGCCCATCCCTACCAGGAACATCCCAAAAATCCCATCCCTACCAGGAACATCCCAAAGATCCCATCCCCACCAAGAACATCCCAAAAATCCCATCCCCACCAAGAACATTCCAAAAATCCCATCCCTACCAGGAACATCCCAAAAATCCCATCCCCACCAAGAACATCCCAAAAATCCCATCCCCACCAAGAACATTCCAAAAATCCCATCCCTACCAGGAACATCCCAAAAATCCCATCCCTACCAGGAACATCCCAAAGATCCCATCCCCACCAGCAGCATCCCAAAGATCCCATCCCCACCAGCAACATCCCAAAGATTCCATCTGCCAGCAGGAGCAGACCCTCCGTGGGACACAGGAACCCACCCAGGAGATTTCGGGGAGAGGATCCATCCTCCCCCCCATATCCCGAGGGAAAAGGGGCTGGGATCAGCCCGCTCCCGGTGCCTTCTCTCCAAGCCCGGCAGCTGGGAATGAAAGGATCAGGCTTGGAATTGTCAGCCGGGCATTCCTGACCTCGCCATAGTAACAACCACCCGGAAAAGAACAGCAACAACAAAACCCCGCCGCTTCCCTGCCTCCGCCTGGAAAAAAACCGGCAAAAAGAGGGAAAACCGTGGGAATTGGAGGAGATTTCATCGCGCCGAGCCGAGGAAAAGCAGCGGCGATCGCAGCTCGTTTTGTGCCCCCGCGATCCCGAGCATCCTTCGGGATAACGGGAGCGGCTGGGAGCCTCCCCCCGCCTCATCCCTTCCCCCATCCCGCTCCCTCGGGATCTTTTTCAGCCTCCTCCTGCCAGCTGCGACTTCCTGCAGCTGCTGATGGGAGGGAGAGGGGTTGTGGAAGGAAATATTCCCCAGCAGGAGATGACAGGGGTGTCACAGCGCCGGGACAGGGACAAAAGCTGCTTCGTTATTTATTTTGAAAGAGAGGAAAGAGCCCAAATCAACCTTTTATTTTTAATTTTATTTTATTTTATTTTTATTTTTATTTTTATTATTTTTATATTTTTATTTTATTTTTATTTTATTTTTATTTTTATTTTTATTTTTATTTTTACTGTTATTATATTTTTATTATATTTTTATTATATTTTTATTATATTTTTATTATATTTTTACTTTTATGATATTTTTATTTTTATTATATTTTTATTTTTTATATATTTATATTTTTATTTTTATTTTTATTTTTATTTTTATTTTTATTTTTACTTTTATTATATTTTAATTTTTATTATATTTTTATTTTATTTTTATTTTTATTTTATTTTAATTGTTATTATTTTTATATTTTTATTATTTTTATTTTTATTTTTACTTTTATTTTCTTTTATTATTTTTATTTTTTAAATCCTGAACAGAAAATCAGCAGAGCAAGGTGAGGTTCGCTCACGTCACAGCTTACCTCAGGATTTTTAATTTAATTTCATATAATTAAATTAAATTTAATTCAATTTAATTTATTAAATTTAAGTTAATAGCAAGGACCCACCTGCAAAGGGTCACCCTTCCCCAGCTCCCAGCAGGATCCCGAATCCCTCCCCTCATCCAGCAGCTCCTCTCCTGCACCCGTCAGACACAGAAAGGCTTTTCCAAACCCTCGGGTTGGGTTTCCAGAGCTCCTTTCCCTCTTTTTTTCGGCCTCCGAGGGAACGGGAGGAGCTCGGGGCAGATCGCGCCTGGGGGAGGTCACAGCAACCCCATCCCTGCCGGGCCTGCTCCGGGAAAACCGCTGGAAAAACGGGATTGGGGATGCTGGGAGGGGAAAAGCTGAAAATACGGGATTTGGGAGAGGGGGGTGTGGAAGTACGGGAAATTCCCTTCTTTTTTCACAAAAAAGGGAAAAAATCATCTTTCTCCACCCAGTTTTGGAAGGGAAACGCAAACTCCAAGCTTTGTTTGTGACTGGTCCCAAAAAACCTCGGGATCCCAAAGCATCCCCCTCCAAACGACCACCAGTGAGGAATTCCCTCCTTCCTTTTTCCCAGGATTTCTCGGGAATACTCACAGCTCCGGAGCCGCCGCGCCAGCTGGAGCATGGCTGGAAATGCTCCGGATTTTCCCAAATCCTCCGAGCATCCTCTTCCTCCTCCCACTCCCCGCCGGGCTGCGAGCGGCGCTGGGAGCAGCCGGGGTTGGGAATTCGCTGCGTGGGAAGAGGGAAAGGGGAGGGAAAAAAATCCGTGTAAATCCAGCGGAGCTGGCGTTTTCCCTCTGGAAGATGTAGGACACTCAGGGCGGGGAGGGTTTCCCCCAGCTGGGCTCCTCCTCGGGGCTGTGCGTTCGAATTCCCGGCGTTCCCGATCCATCCCGGAGCCTTTTATGGATCCCCGAGCTCGCACTGGATGTTCTGGAGCGGCGGCGCTGCTGCCCGCCCTAAAGAGGGGAAAATTCCCAGGGAAAGGGAGGAAAAAACCGGGAAAGGCGGAGATGAGAGGAGGGAGAGACTCTGTGGGAAGAAGGGATGGGGATGGAGGATCCCAGGGATCAGCGAGGGGAGAGCTCATCCCATGGAGGTCACCCCGAAATGGGGAAAACGGGAATGGCAAGGGCGGCAGAATCCCAAAATTCTGCTCCTGTATCCCACACAGAGCTCGGAGCAGCGGGATCTTGGATCCAATTCCCAAAATTCCACTCCTGTGTCCCACAGGGAGCTCAGAGCACTGGGATCTTGGATCCAATTCCCAAAATTCTGCTCCTGTGTCCCACACAGAGCTCGGAGCAGCAGGATGTTGGATCCTTTGGAGCCAATTCCCAAAATTCCTCTCCTGTATCCCACAGGGAGCTCGGAGCAGCGGGATCTTGGAGCAAATTCCCAAAATTCCGCTCCTGTGTCCCACACAGAGCTCGGAGCAGTGGGATCTTGGAGCAAATTCCCAAAATTCGTCTCCTCCATCCCACACAGAGCTCGGAGCAGTGGGATTTTGGACCTGATTCCCAAAATTCCACTCCTCCATCCCACACAGAGCTCGGAGCAGTGGGATGTTGGAGCCAATTCCCAAAATTCCGCTCATCCCAGGATTTTGCTGCCTTGACCTGGTTCTTTCAAAAGGTGTTAAAAGTTTCTTTTTTCTCCTCAAAACGTTGTGGAAGAACTTTATGGAAAATTCCTCCGAGGAGAACTTCCCAGCCAGGGATCCTCAGGGATCCATTGGATATTCCCAGGCCTTCGGGAATACCCTGGAGATGTTCTGGAGCTCTGGAAATCCTCGGCATTCCCAGGGAATTCCGCTCCTGCAGCTTTTCCCTCATCAGCACCGAGCTCGGGGCTGGGCCCACAGGAGCATCCTTGGATCCTGCAGCTTCCCAGGCTGGAAAAATCCCATTCCCAAGCTGGAAAAATCCCATTCCTAAACTGGAAAAATCCCATTCCTAAACTGGAAAAATCCCATTCCTAAACTGGAAAAATCCCATTCCTAAACTGGAAAAATCCCATTCCTAAACTGGAAAAATCCCATTCCTAAACTGGAAAAATCCCATTCCTAAACTGGAAAAATCCCATTCCTAAACTGGAAAAATCCCATTCCTAAACTGGAAAAATCCCATTCCTAAACTGGAAAAATCCCATTCCTAAACTGGAAAAATCCCATTCCTAAACTGGAAAAATCCCATTCCTAAACTGGAAAAATCCCATTCCTAAACTGGAAAAATCCCATTCCTAAACTGGAAAAATCCCATTCCTAAACTGGAAAAATCCCATTCCTAAACTGGAAAAATCCCATTCCTAAACTGGAAAAATCCCATTCCTAAACTGGAAAAATCCCATTCCTAAACTGGAAAAATCCCATTCCTAAACTGGAAAAATCCCATTCCTAAACTGGAAAAATCCCATTCCTAAACTGGAAAAATCCCATTCCTAAACTGGAAAAATCCCATTCCTAAACTGGAAAAATCCCATTCCTAAACTGGAAAAATCCCATTCCTAAACTGGAAAAATCCCATTCCTAAACTGGAAAAATCCCATTCCTAAACTGGAAAAATCCCATTCCTAAACTGGAAAAATCCCATTCCTAAACTGGAAAAATCCCATTCCTAAACTGGAAAAATCCCATTCCTAAACTGGAAAAATCCCATTCCTAAACTGGAAAAATCCCATTCCTAAACTGGAAAAATCCCATTCCTAAACTGGAAAAATCCCATTCCTAAACTGGAAAAATCCCATTCCTAAACTGGAAAAATCCCATTCCTAAACTGGAAAAATCCCATTCCTAAACTGGAAAAATCCCATTCCCGGGCTGGAAAAATCCCATTCCCAAACTGGATTATAATATATATATATATATAAAATTATATATAATTATATAAAAATATATAATATAAATATAAAATACATTATACATAATAATTAAAATATAAATTAAATAATATTTAAGGATTTAATTTAAATTTATATTAAATATATTTATTATTAAATATAAAAACTATAATATAAAATATGATATATAAATATATTATTATATATAGTAATTTAAAATAGAAATTAAATATTATTTATTTCATTAAGCTTATTTATATTAAGTATATTTAATATTTATTATAAAATATATAATATATAAATATACAATATAAAATATATAAAATATATAAAATATAAATATCTAATATATAAATATAAATATATAAATATATAAATATATAAACATTTTTTAATATAAATATATAAATATATAAATTTATAAGCATATAGATATATAAACATATATTATTATATATAATGATTAAAATATAAATTCAATAATATTTAAGTATTTAATGAAGTAAATTTATATTAAGTATTTAATTAAGATGAAAACAACAACAACAAAAATAAATCCCGACAAAACCATTTTCCTGCCCAGTAAAATTCATGGATGAACACCTGAGAAAAAGGAGGAAAAATGGGATAAAACAGGGAAAAAACGGGGAATTTTAACAAGACAGGAACGGCTCAGCCACAAATCCCAGGTGTCTGGGAATGACGAATTCCCAATTATTTTGGTGCCTGAAAAAAGCGGATTTTTTATTTACCCCAACCTCGGGAATGAGGAAAATGTCGCTGTTAAAAGGGAAAAAGAATTCAAAATATTCCCAAAAATCCATAAAATCCCTGTAATTCCACATCTGTTTCCATGGGAACAGCAGGGGAGGAGCGGGAATTCCTGAGGAGATTCAAATTCCTGCTCAGAATTCCTGGGATGGGGAATGGGGAGAAAGAGCTGCAGAAGGAAGGAAAAAATGGGAATAAAATGGGAATAATCAGCTCGGGAAATGCAGGAAAAGGGGATTTATTTAATAATGAGGAGGTTGTGGATAAAGAGGGAAAACAGGGAATTTTTTTGTGGATAAAGAGGGAAAATATGGATTTTTTTTTGGTGGATAAAGAAGGAAAACAGGGATAATTTTTGTGGATAAAGAGGGAAAAGAGGGATTTTTTTTTTTATGGATAAAGAGGGAAAATTGGGAAATTTTTTTGGGTGAATAAAGAGTGAAAAGAGGAATTTATTGGAATTGAAATCCATAGGTGCTCGGGGAAATGTTGGAGCATTTCCTGGTAATCCCTGGAAGCGCTGGGAAGAGCTGGCACTTGGGAAGGGTTGTGTGGGGTTGGTTCATGCTTGGAGGAACACGGAGGCTCCCAGGAGGAGCACGAAGCAGCTGAGATCCCAAAATCCCGGAATTGAGGCTGGAAAATCCCTCTGGGATCAGCGAGTCCGAGCTGTGCCCGATGCCCACCCCGAGCCCTGAGTGCCACCTCCAGCTGCCACCTCCAGGGACGGGGACTCCAAACCTCCCTGGGCACTTCCAAGGCCTGGCCGCCCTTTCCATGAGGAAATTCCTGCTGCTGTCCAAGCTGAGCCTCCCCTGGCCCAGCCTGAGGCCGTTCCCTCTCCTCCTGTCCCTGTTCCCTGGGATAACATCCCAAATCCCCCCCGGCTGTCCCCTCCTGGCAGGGACTTGTGCAGAGCCAGGAATTCCCCCTGAGCCTCCTTTTCTCCAGGCTGAGCCTTCCCAGCTCCCTCAGGATTCTCCAAACCCTTCCCAGCTCCCTCAGGATTCTCCAAACCCTTTCCCAGCTCCCTCAGAACTTTCCCAATCCCACCAATCCTCGTTTTTCCCACTCTCCAGCCCCATTTTGGGATGGTTTTTGGGAACAGGGCCGTGTCCCAGCTGCTCTTCAGCTTCCACTTCCCCATCACTGCTGTCCCTGCCTGTGCCAAGCTCTGCTCTTGGCTGACAGCTCTGGAATTTCACTGCCTAAAATTAGGGATGCGGAGGAGGCAGATTCCCAAATTTCCCCACGCCGGGATGTCCCAGTTCTCCCAAGATTTGGAGCAGACTCGGATGTTTTCGGTGCGAGGCTGGAGGAGGAGGGTGAGAACGGGATGTGGATCCCACAGAAATCCCAGCCACAATTCCCAGGGGGAAAAGAGGGAAAACCACGGAACTGGGAGCAGCCGTGAAAAGAGGAAAGGGAAAAACGGGAAAGAGTGAGGGAGAAAAGAGGGAAACCACCTATATATATATTTTTATATATAGATATATATATGACATAGTATTAATAATATTTTTAATATAGATATTTTTATAAATATTCCCAAGGCAGCCTCAGGAGCAGGTTGGCGGGTGATCCCATAAATATTCCCATGGAATTTCTCAGCGTTTCCTCATGGAATTCCCAGGAGCAGCCACGGGAAAGGGGCAGAAGCAGCTTTCTCCATCGACCCCCCAAAATCCGGGAGGAATTTGGGGATCCAGGAGATCCCTATTGACCCCCAATACTTTTTAATGTTAAATATTCAACGCTCTGGAAGAATTTCCTCCAACGCTCTTTCAGATTGGGCAAAAGAACGAGACGCGAGGAGAAGCCACAGCACGAGGGGAGCTCCTCTCACCCCAAAATCTGCGGGATCCGCAGCCGGGATCACCCCAAAAATCCCGGGGGGCGCTGAAAAAGGGAGCCCCGAAGGGCGCCGTGACCCCGACGTGATTCGAACACGCAGCCTTCTGATCTGGAGTCAGACGCGCTACCGTTGCGCCACGAGGTCCCGGCAGCGCCACCTCCGCCCCTGCTGCAAAACCCTCAGCGCCAACTTCCGCTGCTCAGCCCCGCCCCGCCGGGAGCGCCCCGCACACCGGGGAGTTCCCGCACACCGGGGAGTTCCCGCACACCGGGAAGAAATTCCAGTTTTTCCCGGGATCGTCCCGGAGCGGCGGCCGCGCCTTTCCCGCGCCGCCCTCAGGGGATTCCGAGCCCGCCCCGCCGCGCTGGCCACGCCCCCTCCCCACAGCTACACGCCGGGCTGTACCACCGCCCGCCGGGGGTGGCGCGGCCATGGCGGCTGCGCGCTGCAGGGGAGAGGAGGAGGAATCCCCCCCGTCCCGCCCCGCGGTGGGCTGTGCCGCCCCGGCGGATTTAAAGGGGCCGCGCACGGGGAGGGGCGTGCGATGAGTTGGGGGTGTTCTCAGCCGAGCCCAGCCCATGGCGTGGGGGGCGGGAAAATCGCCTTTCCCGCCTTTTCCCAACATTTCCCAACTTTTCCCGCCTTTTCACACCTTTTCCGATCCATCAGCTGAGAGTTCGTGATCCCTTCCCATGGCACTCCCAGGATGCTCCTGGATCCCTCCCTGATGCTCCTGGATCACTCCGTGGTTCTCCTGGATCCCTCCCTGATGTTCCTGGATCCCTCCCTGCTATTCCTGGATCCCTCTCTGATGTTCCTGGATCCCTCCCTGATGTTCCTGGATCCCTCTCTGATGTTCCTGGATCCCTCCCCAGTTCTGGATCCCTCTCTGGTTCTCCTGGATCCCTCCCTGATGTTCCTGGATCCCTCCCTGCTATTCCTGGATCCCTCCCTGATGCTCCTGGATCCCTCCTTGGTGTTCCTGGATCCCTCCTTGGTGTTCCTGGATCCCTCCTTGGTGTTCCTGGATCCCTCCTTTGTGTTCCTGGATCCCTCCTTGGTGTTCCTGGATCCCTCCCCAGTTCTGGATCCCTCCCTGTTATTCCTGGATCCCTCCCTGTTATTCCTGGATCCCTCCCCGATGCTCCTGGATCCCTCCTTGGTGTTCCTGGATCCCTCCCTGATGCTCCTGGATCCCTCCCTTTTATTCCTGGATTCCTCCCGGATTCTCCTGGATCCCTCCCCAGTTCTGGATCCCTCCCTGTTATTCCTGGATCCCTCCCTGATTCTCCTGGATCCCTCCTTGGTGTTCCTGGATCCCTCCCTGATGTTTCTGGATCCTTCCCCATTATTCCTGGATCCCTCCCGGTTTCTCCGGGATCCCTCCCCAAGGAGAGCTGGGAGATTCCCCAAATCCTTCTGGGAAGGGGGAACACGCCAGGAGTCGATGGATCTCAGAAGAAAACCCCCCAGGAGAGCGATAAACCCCGGCCAGCGATGCTCGTTAGTGGGGAGCCCAATAATGACTCTAATGAACCCTGGTGGGTTTTTCCCCCATCTGACTTCCAAAGCCTTCGCTGGGAGTTTTCCTGACATCCCAGGAATTGCTGTGGGGTTGCTTTGTGCTTTAACAACCCCCGTGCCCTTCCCCGCAGCCAATCCCATTCCCAAACACCGGGAATTTCCATTTCAGGGCCCTTTTTGAAAGGTGCCTTTTTGGGGATGTTTTGAAGAACCAGCCGAGAAAAAGAGGGAGCAAAACCATAAAACCCCCACCATAAAAAACCCCCACTCCAAAAATTATCATAAATATTTATTTGCTTGATTTATTATTTATTAATCTATTTATCAATCTATTTATCAATCTATTCATCAATCTATTTATTCATTTATTTATTCATTTATTTTTTAATTTATTTATTCATTTATTTATTCATTTATTTTTTAATTTATTTATTCATTTATTTATTCATTTATTTATTCATTTATTAATGTATCCATTAATTTATTTATCCATTAATTTATTTATCCATTAATTTATTCCTCTGGAATAGGAATTTCTATAGGAATTGCTCTGCTCTGTTCCTGTGCTTATTTACAAACGCCACTTTTATTTCCCCCTCCCCAAAAACAAAAACCCCAAAAACAAAAACCCCCCCAAAAAATAAATGTACAGCAGGAATTCCTATGGCTCCCGGGGCCGGGAGACTCCCAAGGAACATCTTGGGAATCTTTTCCCAAAGAAATCCGGGCAGCAGGGATAAAAAAAAAGGACGATAAAAAGAGATTTAATGCTTTGATCCGTGTCAGGAGAGGCTGCAAGGAGGGTTCTGCCCCTTCCCCTCTTTCCCAGGGATCGATCCAGGCTGGAATCAGCAAAATCCCAAAGCCAAGCTTTAGGTTTAAGCGGGGCTTTGTTGAGTCAGGACCTGCTGCTGAGCCTGGCTTTGTTTTTGCTGGTTTTTTGTGTGTTTTTGCATAGGAAAAACCTGGAGAAACAGGAGAAATCGGAGGGATGGGAGTCGATCCAAGCTCCTCTCTCTATAATTAATATTTTTTTACGTATCTCGGTGTCAGAGTGTCCCTCTGGATTTATCCTGGAATAAAACAAGGCTGGAATTCCACCTTTATCTTCACACTCGTGCAGGGATTAATCCCAACTTGTTTAAATCCCTCTCGCGGCCACCACGAATCCTTGCGCAAAAATTAAAGTTACATTCAGGAAATTCCCTTGGAATTCCAAGGAAATTCCCGACTTCCTTGGATTTTTTATTTTTGGCTCGAAGCTGATCCCAAAGGTCCTCACCAAATGTGGAACTGGGGAGGCTGAGGTGCGAAAATGGGAAATGAAATGGAAATTCAGCGTTTTCCCAAAGCAACTGATCTGGAATTGCTTCATCCTCTGGAAAACATTTGGAAAAACTCCGAGTTTTGGGACAGCCACGAATTAATTTTGTCCTGTGGGAAGACTGGGAATACCTGGAAGAGAATCCTCCCCTTGGCAGGGAGAAGGGACAGCTTCGACCAGGTGATTTCTGAGGGGGGAAAAATATTTAAAATGGGGTTTTTTTGGTTTGGTTTTTTGAGTCTTGGACGCAGGAATTGCCCTGCCTGGAGGGTTCCCACCCCAAATTCCCGGTGGGAATGTGAGCAGGGCAGTGGATCCTTCCCTTGGTGGACGGGATTATTGCTGGTGGGAATAAATTCCTCTTTGGGGAGCGCGGCTCTGCTTTCCTGAGGAGGTGGAGGCTCTTCCCGTGAATCCTGGGAATCCGCAGGGATTTGCAGGAATTCCAGCCGGATCCGGGATGGGGAGGACGAGCTGCGCCTCGCACATTCCTGCATCCCTTCCCAAAGGAAATCCGGGAACAGCCAGGACACGGCTCCAGCTTCGGCTTCACCGCTCGCCTCCCGCTCCAGGGGACGGAAAATCCTTGGAATTTTCCTTGGATAGACACCTCATTCCCACTGCCATCAGCGGGATTTATCTGCTCCAGCAGCGCTCAGGTCCGGGTGCTTCTGGAGGGGAGAAGCGGAAGATCCGACGTCGGGAGGAATTCCCGGAGCGCATCCCGAGTTTCTAGAAACGTCCAGGATTGTGCCAAGGAGAGGGAAGGAGGCAGGGACGGACCTGGCCGTGCCAGAGGCGCTGCCCAGCTCTGGATTCCGGCAAGGACAAGGCCTGGCCCGGATTTTGGAGCTTTTCCCGGTTTCTCTGCTGGGAATTGCTGGAGCAGGGAGGGAATTCTCGCTCCTAGCGGGACGGGCAGGGACATCGTGGGCAGGGACACTTCGGCTCTTCCCCGGCCTTCCTGGGGACAGGGAGGGATGGGAAATGAGGAGAGAACCCACGGAATGCGGGAGAGAATCTGCGGGATAAATGGGGAACCTTTGGGATACATGGAGAATCTGCGGGATAAATGGGGGACCTTTGGGATACATGGAGAATCTGTGGGATAAATGAAGAATTTGCAGGATAAATGAAGAATCTGCAGGATAAATGAAGAATCTGCAGGATAAATGGGCAGATGGAGCAGCTCCCTCCGTGCACCCCCAGCCCCAGTCGCTCCCCTTCCCTGCCAAGCACCACCCCGGACACTTCGGCTCAGCCCCCCGAGATCCCCGGGCCCCCGATCCCCCCGATCCCCCCGGTGCCCCCGGGTCCCCCGAGCCGAGGCAGCGGCAGCTCCTGCAGAGCAGAGAGGAGGGAGGCACCCGAAGCAGACCCGGCGTACCGAGGGGACAAGGAGGGGTCCCGGGCGGGGGCTGATCCTCACACGGCCGTCTCCTGCCCCCCGCTGGCCTGTTCCTTCTTCCTCTTCATCTTGCAGAAGCCGTGGAGGCCACAGAAGCAGGCGAAGGTGAACTGGGGCATCACCCGGAGCAGGAGAGGCTCGGGAGTGACTCCGACCTGGAGGGGGACAGGGAGAGGAGTCAGGGCAGGAGGAGGGTGGGGAGCAGAGCCCCAAAATCCCAAAACTGGGGCGTCACCCTGGAGCAGGACACATCTCATCCATCCATCCATCTTCCTTCCTTCCTTCCTCCCTTCCTCCCTTCCTCCCTTCCTCCCTTCCTTCCTTCCTTCCTTCCTTCCTTCCTTCCTTCCCTCCTTCCTTCTTCTTCCATTTTCCTCCTTTCCTTTCCTTTCCTTTCCTTTCCTTTCCTTTCCTTTCCTTTCCTTTCCTTTCCTTTCCTTTCCTTTCCTTTCCTTTCCTCTCCTCTCCTCTCCTCTCCTCTCCCCATTTTCCTCTCCCCATTTTCCTCTCCCCATTTTCCTCTCCCCATTTTCCTCTCCCCATTTTCCCCTCTCTGGCACTCAGGGAACAGCGGGATCGCAGCCCCCGGTGCCCGTGGAGCCGAGGAGCGCCGGGATTTCCCCAGCCCAGGGGCAGCACTGGCACAAAGAGGCTCAGCTGGGCCCCAATTCCCTGTTCGTGTCCATTTTTTAACAAATAATGCCCCAAAGCCCAGCCCACGCCACGGCCCAACAGCTGCAAAATGTAATTCAAAATGTAATTATGCAAATACAAGGCTGGGGGGGTTTTAAATAAATAACAAATCCTCCCAGAAATGCTTTGACAGGAAACTTCGTTCTCTCCCTGCTCCAATTTTGAGCTTTCCATCAAATCCCAGAATCCCGGGGTGGTTTGGGTTGGGAGGGACCAGCCTTGGTCACCTCCAGGGCTGGAAGCTCCCCTGGATAAAACCTCCTGCACCAATTTCGGATGATTTGACCCCAGAAGGGGCAGGGCGAGCCTGGATCGGATCCCAGTGGTGAAATGGGTTTTGGGGCACCGCCACCTCCTCAGGCTCGGGGGAACCCCCTCTTCCCCATCCACAGGAGGAGTTCGGAGCAGCCCAAATTCCCAGCAGGAAACGGAGCAGGTGGAGCCGCATCGGTGACAGAGCCGGGGGGCGATGCCACATCCCCGCCTTCCCTTTTTCCCTCTTTTTTTCCCCCTTTTCCTCCTTTCCAAGGGGCGCAGCTGCAGCACAAAGGCCGAAACATCGCCTTGAATTCCCTCCTGCCCTCCTCGGCCATCTGGGTACCTGTCTGGGGAGCTCCCGAATTCAATCGGGCCACCTCTGCAGCTCCCAAATTCAATCGGGCCACCTCTGCAGCTCCCAAATTACCGGGGCAGAGCCTCTAATGAGCGCCCGGCTCTGAAAGGCTGCGGCGGGACCCGGCCTCCCCTCTTTGTGCGGCCGCTTTTTGTGCTCGCCAGCCCCGCCATGGGAATTGCGAGGCTGCCGCTGGTGCCGAGGGGCCCGCGGGGACCTCGGGGGGACCGGAGGGGACAGAGGGGGGACAAGGAGGGGGTCTCGTTCACCTCCCAACCCCGCGGCCTCCCGGGAATGTAGCGGGGAAGGGAAGGGGAGGTGGGCGCAGGGAAAAGTGTGGGGGATGCTCCAGCGCTGCCTAAACTGCGTTTGGCCCATCCTGTCCTCGCTCCGGAGTATTTAATAACCGAATTAAATAACCGAATTAAATAATTCTGTCCATAATACCCCCAGAAAAAACCACCCCCCAGACCTCCCAGGCAGGTCCCCAGCGGTGCCCTGTGCCACCCCACGTCTCCATCCCCCCTCTCCCGGCTTTTGCAGACACAAAACCACCCCCAGAGCCTGGGGGGTCTGGCTGGGACCCCATTAGGGACCTATTGAGATATTTAGAGGGGTTTGTAGCGCTCGGGCTTTTCAGGCTGACCCTCTGCCTCCCATTCAGGCAGGGGACAATGATGAATGAGCCCCGGAGAATAGAGGCAGCCCCAGCTGAGCCTGACGCTCCTGTTCCCCTTGAAAAGGTGCAAAAAGAGATGCTGGAGGAGCAAGGAATAATTAAAAAAAATTGCAATGAACTGGCTCGGGCAGCGCTGACAGAAGCCCTGGCGGATTTGCAAGGGCTGGGCAGGCTCCCCAGCCCCGCGCTGCCCTTTCCATTCAAGGCAGAAGATCCTCGGGATAAAAACTCGGCTGCGGCAGAGAAAATGCGCCGAGCATTAAAGATGTAAAGCTGGAGAATTCTCTTTAGTCGACTGCATCACCCCGGGCCGTGTTTGTCACTGTCACAGTGATGAATTGGGGGCTGTCTGCCATCAGCATGCTCACTTTAATAATGTCATTTTGCCTGGAAAATAATGTCTTTCTGGAGCAGCTGGACCCAGACTGTTCCTTAATCCAGCAATTCCCATTTCCCTGGGATTTTTCGGACATCCGGGAAGCTCCTGGCAGAAGGGATGGCCAGGGCTCAGCTCTGGTGGCACTCCCAGGTGACACCGGTGGCCGCCAGCCCCTGGGATGCTCAGGCACCAGGATCTTTCATTCCAGCTGATTTTTCTCCCTCTTCCTTTTCTATTTCTGGGAGACACCCTGGAATTAACTTTTTAACGAATCTGTTGGAAAAAAACAACGAGTTTTGCGTCTGAACCCCCGGATTTCGGAGCTGTTTTTGCTGCCAGCATGCCGGGATTTTTCCTTGGGAAAGGAAATAATTTGCAATGGAAATCGGGGCTGTGATTTTTTTTGCAGGGAGCCGAATGGAATTAAATTATTTGTGATGAAACCGAGGAAAAAAAAATTCCTTTAATTTGTTTTTCACGATAACCCATCCATCCATCCCCACATCCACAGCCAAGGTTTTTAGGGGGGGACTGATGGTTTTGGGATCATCAGCCCGATTTTTAAAATCCACGGAGGAAAACCCCCGGGGAAGAGTCACAGCTGGGCCTTGCAGGGGTTCATTCCCCAATCCTGGACTTTTCGGGGTGCTGGGGATGCTCCATGCACAAGGTTTTGCCTGGGATTTTTTGTTCCTTTGATTTCGAATCATCCAAACTTCAGCTCCTGCATCCCAGAGCTCTCTGCTCTGGGATGTGTGGACACAACCCCTTTCCCCACACTCCTCCTCCTCCCAAAATCCAGCCAATTTAACATTTTTCCAGCCAAATTTTCAAACCGATTATTTCCCAACCAATTTAGATTTATTTTTTTCCCTCCCCAAAATAAAAACTCGGAAATTTCGCTGCTTACAACCAACCCCGAACCAAACCCCGCTTAAAAACCTCTTCCCTAATGAGCAGCTGAGCATTAAAAAAAAATCTCAACAACAGAGGAGACAGAGGAGGGAATAAAACCGACCTGAAAAGCAGCAGCAGCCCTTTAAGGGGAGATAATGAAGGGAGAAGATGTTGCCTGGCGGTGTTTGCAGAGAATCGCTAATTAAAACATCGCTTTCTGTAAAGTCTGCTGATGCCATTGATTCTTCCCCCCACACAGTTAATTTGCTGCTAGGGAAGGCAAAGTCGCCAGGGTCCTCATTATAAAAATTTCACTGGCTGCAGCTAATGGTTGTAATTAATAGGTGCAATAAATTTCAAATGGGCAGCCGGGGTGTTCATTAGCTCGGGGCTGACTCAGCACCGGTGGCCTCACCAGTTCCTAAATAATCCATTCCCAGGCAGCCGGGAGGAGGAGGAGGAGGAGGAGGAAGCTGTAATTCCTCACCCAGGGCAGAGCTGGATAAATAATTCCAGGATTTGTGTCTTTTTTTTGTCTCTTTATTATTTTTGTCCCGCCGCTGAATTTTCAGTGCAAACCTTCCCCCAGCTTTTCCCAAAAACCCGGATTTGGGCTGGGAGCAGCGCTCGAGGAACTGAACCCTGGGAGGTAAAATATCCAAACATCTCCCATCCAGGCGTGGATCAAACCCAGGCGTGCCTTGGGTGGAGGATTTGGGATTTAATGTGGATTTTCTTTTCCTGGTTCTTCTCCGAGCGTGCCTGCACATCCCTGAGCCAAAATTTGGGCTGAATTTGGGAGCTGCCACCCCTGTGGGTTCACATTCCAAAACTGGGGCTGAATTTAGGAGTTGCCACCCCTGTGGCTGCACATTCCAAAATTTGGGCTGAATTTGAGAGCTGCCACCCTTGTGCCTGCACATTCCAAAATTTGGGCTGAATTTGGGAGCTGCCACCCCTGTGGGTTCACATTCCAAAACTGGGGCTGAATTTAGGAGTTGCCACCCCTGTGGCTGCACATTCCAAAATTTCGGCTGAATTTGGGAGCTGCTGCCCCTGAGCCCAAACGTTCCTGAGCCAAAATTTGGGAGCTGCTGCCCCCAGGGATGCCCAGGGGCTGCTGTGGCTCCGTGTCGGGACAATTCCCACTCCTGGCAGGACAAGCCCGAGCCTCTCCCAGTTTTGGGGTGCTCCAAGCCCAGATCCCGGCCTGGGGGTGCCTCCCTGGCTCACGGCGCTCATTAGCTGTAATTAACGCTCTCCTGGGAGCTCAGGAAGGACCTGGGAGTGCTGGACTGGTCCGGCTGCTCCAGAATTTGCCGTTTCCGGGTGTTTTTGGGGACAGAACAATCCGGGAATGCCTTGGAGCCGCTGCTCCTCCAGCTCCTTCCAGCCCTGCTCTGGGATGCACTGGAATTTCCACGGCAGCCTCTTCCAAAACCGGCCGAATTCCCCAAAATGCTTTGAAAATTCCCACTCGATCCCGCTTTTTCAGGCCTGCCAGGAATGTTTTATCCCTGGAGCAGCCGCTGAGCCAGCGGAGGGTGCCCGGAGGTGATGCCAGAGCCGGCTGGGAGCTTTTCCAAGGGGCCCTGCCAAGGAATTCTGCTCCGGGAGGCTTTGGTGGGAGCGTTTGTGGGGTGGGATCTGTGGGATGGGGTTTGTGTGGTGGGGTCTGTGGGGTGGGAATGGGGTCTGTGGGGTGGGAATGGGGTCTGTGGGAATGGGGTCGGTGGGGTGGGGACTGTGAGGTGGGAATGGGGTCGGTGGGGTGGGGTCTGT
>NW_005087610.1:1961928-1996158 GCF_000331425.1 Pseudopodoces humilis
TCTGTGGGGTGGGAATGGGGTCGGTGGGGTGGGGTCTGTGGGGTGGGAATGGGGTCGGTGGGGTGGGATGTGCAGTAATGGGATCTGTGGGATGGGGTCTGTGGGAATGGGGTTTGTCTAAATGGGGCCGGTGGGGTGGGATCTGCAGGAATGGGGTCCGTGGAAATGGGATCTGTGGGATGGGATCTGGGGGAATGGAGTCCGTGGAATGGGGTCTGCAGTAATGGGATCTCTGGGATGGGATCAGCAGGAATGGGATCAGCAGGAATGGGGTTTGTGCAAATGGGGTCAGTGGGATGGGATCTGCAGGTCTGCAGTAATGGGGTCTGTGGGGTGAGATGGGATCTGCAGGGATGGGATCTGCGGGAATGGGGTCTGTGGGATCTGCAGGGATGGGATCTGCAGGGATGGGATCTGTGGGATCTGCAGGGATGGGGTCTGTGGGATCTGCAGGGATGGGGTCTGCGGGGATGGGGTCTGCGGGGATGGGGTCTGCGGGAATGGGGTCTGTGGGATCTGCAGGGATGGGGTCTGCAGGGATGGGATCTGCAGGGATGGGATCTGCGGGATGGGATCTGCAGGGATGGGATCTGCGGGGATGGGATCTGCAGGGATGGGGTCCGTGGGATGGGTCCATGGGATGGGGCTCCTGGGAGCTGAAAACCCCGTGTCAAATCTCCCTGAATCTCTCTGTAGAAGTCCTGGGGGCGATGGGGCTGGCAAACACCACCGGGAGATTTGGCACAAAGTCTCCAGGCCGGGCTGCTGAGCACCAGTCACCCCCACCAGTGCTCCCAGTCCCCCTGCTCCCTCCATTCCCTGCCTCATTCCTGCCTTGCTAAAGGAAAAATCAATCCCATAAAAACCATTCCCAGGGGATCACCGATATTCCTGCCTGGAGCTGTTTTGCCCAAAAAAAGACACCAAAATATCAGCAGGGGCCGGTGTTTGGGGCTGCCCCATCCCTGGAAGTGTCCAGGGCGGGGTTGGAGAGGGCTTGGAGCGATCTGGGATAGGGGAAAGGACTGGATGAGCTTTAAATCATCCCAGGAATCCTCGTGGTGAGAGCAGGAACCATCCAGAGAGGATTTTCCTTCCCCAGCGCCACGTTTTGGGTTGGAAATGGCCAAACCGGGGCTGTTTTGGGTTCCTTGGCCCCTCTCTCATTCCAGCCTCATTCCAGGCTCCCATTCCCGGTTTGGAGCAGCCCCGGGGTGGGGGTGGAGGGACCAAGCCAAGCGTGTCCCCCTGCCCGGCCTGAATGGCTCGGGGCAGGCCTTGTCACGGGTGAATTTTCTGAATGAGCAAATCCTCATTAAAAAATAATTAAAACAGCCCAGCGAGATTGGCTTAATTCCTTTCATTTTGACGGATGGTGTTTGGTTTTGATGATTTATGTGCCAGCTCTCCTGCTTTCATTGTTGGAACTCATGGGATTTCATGATTTTCTTCCTTCCACACCTCCTTGAGTCATGGGATTACGGCTGAACTCGGCTTTTTTCCCCTTTTTTTTTATTCTCTCTCCAGGGACTATTATTTTTAAAGATGCATTCCAGGCTGGTGAAATAAACTTGAAAGCCTGACACCCAAATGAGTCAAAGCTCAGGAAGTGAGAAAAGAAAAAGCAAAGAAGAGAGAAATTGCTCGTTTCCTGCTTGGGGAGGGGGAGGTGGAACCCCACAAGGTTGTTGGGGTGGGCGTGGGGGCGGTGGGGGGTTCAGGGATGGGGTCAGTGGGGTGGGGTTTGTGAAAATGGGGTCAGTGGGGTGGGATCTGCAGGGATGGGGTCAGTGGGGTTTGTGGGGTGGGGTTTGTGAAAATGGGGTCAGTGGGGTGGGATCTGCAGGGATGGGATCTGTGGGATCTGCGGGGATGGGGTTTGTGGGGTGAGATCTGTGGGAATGGGGGCTGTGAAAATGGGGTTTGTGAGGTGGGGTTTGTGAAAATGGGGTCGGTGGGGTGGGATCTGCAGGAATGGGATCTGTGGGAATGGGGTTTGTGGGGTGGAATCTGTGGGAATGGGGGCTGTGAAAATGGGGTTTGTGAGGTGGGGTTTGTGAAAATGGGGTCGGTGGGGTGGGATCTGCAGGAATGGGATCTGTGGGAATGGGGTCAGTGGGGTGGGGGCTGCAGGAATAGGGTCTGTGGGGTGGGGTTTGTGTAAATGGGGTCCATGGGGTGGGATCTGTGGAAATGGGTTTGTGGGAATGGGATCTGTGGGGTGGGATCTGCAGGAATGGGGTCTGTGGGAATGGGGTTTGTGTAAATGGGGTCTGTGGGAATGGGATCTGCAGGAATGGGGTCAGTGGCAGCGGGATCTGCAGGAATGGAGTCTGTGGGATCTGCAGGAATGGGGTCTGTGGGATCTGCAGGAATGGGGTCTGTGGGAATGGGATCTGCAGGAATGGGGTCTGTGGGAATGGGATCTGCAGGAATGGGGTCTGTGGGAATGGGATCTGCAGGAATGGGGTCTGTGGGAATGGGATCTGCAGGAATGGGGTCTGTGGGAATGGGATCTGCAGGAATGGGGTCTGTGGGAATGGGATCTGCAGGAATGGGGTCTGCGGGAATGGGATCTGCAGGAATGGGATCTGCAGGAATGGGGTCTGTGGGAATGGGATCTGCAGGAATGGGGTCTGCGGGAATGGGATCTGCAGGAATGGGGTCTGTGGGAATGGGATCTGCGGGAATGGGATCTGCGGGAATGGGGTCTGTGGGAATGGGGTCTGCGGGAATGGGATCTGTGGGAATGGGATCTGCAGGAATGGGGTCTGTGGGATCTGCAGGAATGGGGTCTGTGGGAATGGGATCTGCAGGAATGGGGTCTGTGGGAATGGGGTCTGCAGGAATGGGGTCTGTGGGATCTGCAGGGATGGGATCTGTGGGGTCTCCAGGAATGGGGTCAGTGGCAGTGGGGTCTCCATCCCCTCTCCTCTCCCACCCCACGGACCCCGCCGACTTTTTGCACATTTAAAAACTCCCCATTTGCCAAGCCCTGCCCTGTAACTAAACCCTTCTTCCTTTCCTGCTCCTGGCCACCACCCGCCCTCACCCTCCTCGTGTCACCCCTGCCCGGCACAAACCTGCGGTGGGAGACGGGGCTGGACCCCCCCAAAGAAACCCGGACCCCCTCCTCCCCCTGCTGCCATCACCCTGGCAGCGGCTGCGACCCTCGGAAACACCCTCGGAAACACCCTCGGAAATACCCTCGGAAATACCCCCGGCCTCTTCCCTGTGCTTTTGTTCGGGGGGGATGCAGGTGCGGGGAAAAAAGCTCCAAAACGCCAAAGAAAAGCCGCTCCCGGTGCTGAATGGGGACGGCCCCGCCACCCCCGGGCGCCTTTTGTGTCCCCACCCCTCCGGGAAGGCCCTGCAAGGCTTCAGTGCCCCCTTTCACGCCTTGTTCGAGCCCCAAATAAATGCGGGCGGCTCGAGGGGGGCTCGGAGGTGCCTGGAAGGTGCAGCCCCTCCCCTGTGTAGCCCATGGCTTTTCGCCCTACATGAGTTCGGGAAAGCAATCACATAGGAATAAAAAGCCATAGACCACAGCAGAGGGCTTAGCCAGGATAAGGCAGCAGACTTGGGGAAAAGGGAAAGGAGAGACTCTTTGGGGTAAGCTGTGCTCGCTGCCCGTGACCGGCTGGGAGCACAACCCCAAAATCAGGGCGGGTTTCTACCCCAAAATCAGGGTGGGATCCCATCCCAAAATCAGGGGTGTTCCCATCCCAAAATCAGAGCGGGTTTCTACCCCAAAATCAGAGCGTGTTCCCACCCCAAAACCAGGAGGGTCCCCACCTCAAAATCAGGGCAGGATCCCACCCCAAAACCAAGGTGCGTTTTCACCCCAAAACCAGGGGGGTTCCTACCCCAAAACCAGGGCGGGATCCCACCCCAAAACCAGGGGTGTTTCCACCCCAACCCCCCCTCAGCACCACGGGGTGGCTTCTCCTGGGTTTTCCACTGGTCAGAGGGAGCGATCCCAGCCTGGAATGTTCCATGTCCCAGCAGGGAGCTGACCCGGCCAGGAGGACCCCGTGCCCTGTGAGGAGCTGGGATGGCAGGGACGGCCGGAATTAATTGGAGCAGCCATGGAATGGTTGATTTTCCCCTCTCCCGGTGTCCTGGCCACGGCCCCAGCTCATCTCTGGCAGCACCTGGCATCCTTTCCTCTTCCCAGGATCCCAAAAAACCCCGACAAACTCAGAGCCATAACCCAGGCTGCACAAATGGAGCCGCACAAATTCCCACCTGCACATCCCCGCGTCCCTCTCCGAGGAGGGGCGGAGGGATAAATCCCATTTTTAGGGAGAAACACTCACCTCGGGGTGCAGCCTCACCCTGCCCCGCAGCTGCTCTGAAAAGCTGACTTTTAGGGCCAGCAGGGGACTCGCCCGGGGAGGCTGAGCAGGAGCTGCAGCCCCACTGCCCCCACAGCTCACCTGGCTGCAGGTGGGTGCTCGGCCAGGTTCATCCAACAGAGCCGCCTTTGTGGGCTCAGACAAAGGCCCAAAGAAAAGTTTGGCTTCCAACCCTCCTCCCGCTCTCTTCCTCCCCCCCCTCGGGCCTTTTCAGGGGAGTTTCCGTCTCTGGAGCCACCAAAAGAGGCGCTCGGGACAAGGTGACGCGTTCCCCGGTTCCTCAGGAAAAGCCTCTCTGCACCTGGAGAAGCTCCTTGGGTGGCACCAGAGGTGCCCAGGCTGTCCCTGGGAACGCTCCGGCCTCTGCTGCCTCACCCTGCTCGTTCATTAGCGGCTGTTAATTGCCAGGAGCTGATGAGGTCAGGGTGGGGGAGTCCCCTCCTCACCCTCCCCAGAATCCCTGGGAAATCCAGGTTTTCCAGCCGCGGGGATGGGAGGCAGGGAGGGATTTTGCTGTGGTTTGCGGTAGCAGAGAGCACGGCTTTGACCTCCCCAGCGAGCTCCTGGAGCGCGGGGCAGCTCAGAGCTGGCGTTTTCCCAAGGTTTTCCCTCTTTTATCTCCCGTGAGTGGCGAGGGGGAAGAGCCACGGTCCCCTCCGGGTGTCCCGAAACACGGAGCACCCCTCGGTCCCAAAATTCCATCCCTGGGAGCAGGTGCTGCACTGGGAGGATCTTTTGGGGGGCACACCAGGACCCCCGCACGGCTCCCCCTGCCCTGTGTGTCCTGCACGCACCCACCCCCAAATCCCTACGGATCACCCCCAAATCCCTCGGGAACAACCCCAACTCCTAAAGATCAACCCAAATCCCTCGGGATCAACCCCAGCCCCTACGGATCAGCCCCAAATCCCTCAGGAACAACCCCAACTCCTAAGGATCAACCCCAATCCCTACGGATCAGCCCCGATCCCATCGTGGAGAGACACAAACCCATCACTTTGTCCCTCCTGGCTCTCTGGGACGTGGCCCTGCGGCACGCCCGGCCTCGCCCCGGCGGTGGCACCTGGCAGGGCACGGGCTGCTGTCCCCAGCACGAGGACACGTGTCCCTGCCGGTGCCACCGTGCCCTGTCCAAGCCTCAGGGACCCCAGGAGTGCCCGGAGGCTCCGGCCGAGCGCGCTGAGCTCACCTTTGGCAGCGTGGCACGGTCTCCGCGGGAAGGGCCCGGTGCCAGCGGGGACAGGGCTGGAGCGGCAGCGCCTTCACCATCACCATCCTCATCCTCTCCTCCCCAAACCCCGGGGCAGGGGGTGCCCAGCGCTGCTCGGGGGGGTCACCCCGCTGCTCCCAGCCCGACAGAAGGGGGGTCTTTGGGACCCCCCAACCTTTCTGGTGCTGCTCTCATGGCTGAGCTGGTTGTGCTGTGAGGGGCTGGGAGCAGAGGGAGGGAGGGAGGGAAGGAGGGAGGGAGCGGGGTCAGGTATTTCTCCATCCCCGGCTCCGCAGGGCCGGTAACAAAGGCGCTATTGAACTGCAGCCGCTCTGGTCTGTGAAGCAGAAACCTCTTGTATCTCCTCGGGTGCCTTTGATCTGCCTCCCCCGGTGGGATGGGGATTACTCATGTCCTGCTGCTCGGGCACCGCTGCCAGCGCGGCCCGGGGAGGGGGACAAACCCCCCGCGGGGGTCTCGGGGAATGTCACAGCCAGCGCTGCCCTTCCCCTGCACCCCCGGACCTCGCAGCTCCCAAACTTTCGGGGAGCCACGAGGCGCTGGGCCGAGCGCAGGGCCGGGAGGAGCCGCGCTCTGCGCCTCGCATTCCTCTCCTGTAATTAAAGCCGGTGCGCTGGGCGGAGGGGGAATTTCCCAAAGGGTTTTACTGGCGTCTGGACAAGGGTCAGACAATGAGAACATTTGACAGGGTGCCCAAATCCGCTGTATCTTGGATACGCTCAAAGCCTCCCCCGTGCTCCTCGTCCCAGGCGCTGCTTTGGGGGAGGTTTGGGCAGGTGGGGACGGCGCGGGGGGAGCTTGGGGACTCTCACGAAACCCCCGCAGCCCTCAAGGCAGCCAGGCTGCCCCAAAAATGCCAACGCTTGAACATCACAAACCCTGGAAGCGCATTCCCGGCGGGATTCGCCTGGAAATCCCGGGCAGAGGCACCGAACGCACCTTGGAGACTCTCAGCGCTCGGATCGATGCTTTAAAAAGCGCTTTGCTGCCTTCAGCAGGTCCCTGCCTCCCTCCCTGGGGATCCAGGGGCACCGGGGGCTTATCCTGGTTTTTCCAGTCCCGGGGGATATTTGGGATGCTCTGACAGCCATCCGGGCTTCCCAAAAGCACTCGAGCGCCTTTGGAAACCTCAGCCCCTCCTGCCGCTCCTGTTCCCCCCTGCAGAAATCCCTCAGCACCCGGAGAGGCTCGAGTGGGAGCAGGGGGGCCCCTGGGGCTCCCCTAAATGAGGCCACCCGAAATTAGAGCTCAGGAGGATCCTCCGCGGAGCCAAGGGCTCCCCAGCACCGTTCCCGAGGCTCATTCCCGCTTTTCCCAGCTCCCTGCCCGCGCCCCAGGCGTGCGGAGAGCCCGGGACGCGTGCGGGAGGCTGCCCCTAAATGAGAGACGGACGCAAATAAAACCCCCGGGAGAGAACCGGGACGGACGGACGGACTGACAGACGGACGGACACTCCAGAGCAGAGCCTGGAACACCTCGTCTTCCACAGAGATCCACACCAGCTGCATCCCAAGGAGGTGGAATCAGCCTCTGCTTTGGGGGAATCGGCTGCAGGTCCCCCAGCCCCCGCCTGGCTCGGGCCCCATCAGGCCCCAAATTTCTGGTGGATTTTTAAACTTTAAAGCTCAGATTTTGGGGAGCAGCTCGAGTTTGGGCAAGAATCCGTTTTCGAGCTGTCTTTGACAAGTGGCTCCAGCCCGGGCAGGATTAAATCTCCTAATCACATTTCCAAGGCGCCCGGGATCATGAATTGGGGATTTAGGGAATATTTGTCATTGTAATAATGTCATTTCCCAGCCTTTCCCTGCTTCTCCAAGTCCTTATGCCTGAACTTTTTGGCTTTGTGGGAACATCTCCCATGGGAAAAGGGAGGCTCCGGAACATTTGCGGTGCAGCTGGAGGTGCAGCGGTTGTTGTTTGTACATCCTGTGGATGGGGCGATTCCGGGGTTATTTATGGATTTTAATCAGCTTTCTCATCACCACCTGATTTCCCACTGCGTGCTGCCTGAACAAATCTTTGCAGAATTCCTGATAAATCTTCCAGGAATAAAAAGGGGGAAGCTGATGAACCCCTCAGATCCTGCGAAACTCAGGAAAGCAGAGTTCCCCCTGCTTTCCTGCAGAGCTGAGGGTGAGAGCGCGACGTCTCCAACACCTTTATGGGAGAATTCCAGGGAAATGTGCTCCATAAATCCCTGTTTTCAGCCATGGCAGCATCACAGGCAGGGCCCAGCTCCCTTCCCCAGGATGCAGCCACGGAAAATCCACTTTGGGAAGGGCCAAACCTCTCCTGATTTTCCAGGTGCGCACAAAACCTGGCTCCTTCCAGAGCACGGAAGCTGCTCTGGTTTGTTTGGAGGAGGGAAAAGAAATCTTTCAATCCTGCACCTCATTCCCATTGGGATGTTCCTGCCCACCTCCCTCCAGGAGCTCAGATGCTGCTCCCTCCAGCCCAGGAGGTGTTTTCCTTCTCCAGAGGGAATTCCAGGCTTTCCCTGCAGCAGGAATTTGTGGTGAGGTGCTGAGGGGGACAGCGCTGTCCCCACACCAGGCAGCCCCACAGGAGCGGCTTTCCCACGGAGCCTGAGGTTGCAGAAATGTTTCCCCAGGACAAGTTTGAGCCAGCAGGGACATTTCACATCTCCAGTTCGTTTATCCCACTCAGCTTCAGGCACAAAACCAGCCTGGAGGAGCTGCAACCTCTCCTTCCCACTTTTCCATCTGGAGCAGCTCGCCACTCGCAGCCCTCCTCCCCTCTTCCCCACAGGACTTACTTTAGGTGAAAAGGTTTTCCTTTGTACCAAGAGAAAAAAAAAATATCCTCCAGCCCTAAACGATCTCATTTCTCATCTTGCTGGGAAAACCCGGGATAAATTCATTTCTGTTCGCTCTGCAAACCAACAAATCCATCCTTGAGCAGGGAAGTGACCCAGCATCCCAAAATCATGACTTGTGAACCCCAGGTCACAGCCCAAATCCCAAATCCTTCTGCTCAGCCTCACTGCCTTTTGCAGAGCCCCAGCTCCCCCGGATTTATTTCCATGGGAAATAAATGATGGGAGAAGCAGAGAGAGAAGGGACGAGATAACGACCCAGGTCTGTTCCTGCTCACTCCATCCATTTTTCCACGGAGCCCATTAGGAGAGGGCGGCAGCAGCTCGGGAATCCAGGGAAGGCCCTCACTAACAAGATCCTCCCGGGCCTTTTAGCACATCCCCGGTCACAGATAGCTCAGCTCCCGCTGTAATTAAGTCTGGGCTGCGGGGCAGGAGCAGCCGCGGGAGCCGGGGGGGAATTGGTTGGTCTCTATTTGCCAGAGCAGCTGCAGGGCCGGTGAGGGATGGTTTGGATTGGGCAGGGGTGGGGATTGATGGTTTGGATCGGGATCAATGGTCTGGATCAGGAAGGGATCAGGGGTCGATCGTCTGGATCACTCAGGGATGGGGATTGATGGTTTGGATTGGGATCAATGGTCTGGATCAGGCAGGGATCAGGGGTCGATCGTCTGGATCACTCAGGGATGGGGATTGATGGTTTGGATTGGGATCAATGGTCTGGATCGGGCAGGGATGGGGGAATTGATGGTTTGGATCAGGCAGGGATGGGGGAATTGATGGTTTGGATCAGGCAGGGATGGGGGAATTGATGGTTTGGATCAGGCAGGGATGGGGGATCAATGGTCTGGATTTGGATCTGGATGAGGCTCAGTGGTCTGGATCAGGCAGGGATCAGGGGTCGATGGTCTGGATCACTCAGGGATGAGGGATTGATGGTCTGGTCCTGGCAGGGATCAGGGGTCAGTGGGTTGGTGCTGGCAGGGGTCAGGGGTCAGGGGGCTGGTCCTGGCAGGGGTCAGGGGTCAGTGGGTTGGTGCTGGCAGGGGTCAGGGGTCAGTGGGTTGGTGCTGGCAGGGGTCAGGGGTCAGTGGGTTGGTGCTGGCAGGGGTCAGGGGTCAGGGGGCTGGTCCTGGCAGGGATGTGGAGCTGCAGCTGAGCCACCCTGGGCAGTGCAGGAGCTGGATCCTGGTGAGGATTTCCTGCTCCCCTCAGAACTGCAGGAACTCCAGTTGGGACAGGAGGGAGATGGGCTGAAGGGGCCGGTTCGGTGGCCAGGAGTGACCAGAGGAACAAAGAGATGGAGGAATCAGATGGGGAAGGTGAGGAAAGAGCCCCTTGGGGCTATGGGGACGCTTTGTCCAGGGGTGAAAGGCGAAGGGAGAGTAAAACCCTCAGCTCCAGGGGCCACTTCAGCTCCCTCAGGGTCCTTCCGTGGGCTCAGCCCATCTCAGGTGAGCCCAGGAACTCCAGGGACATCACCCCGGGCTAAAACTTGGGAAGAAAATATCTCACCCTTCTCCCACATCACCCTTCAGGGCTGAGTCCTCCAGGGCAGGCCTGGGGGGCAGTTCCTGGGGATTTAGAGAATATTTGTCATCCCTCGTTCTCCAAGTCACCATTCTCAGACTTTCTGGCTTTACAGGAACATTTCCCATGGAAAAAAAAGAGGCTCCAGAAGATTTCTTGGACAGCTGAAGGGGCTCAGCCTCACTCAGCCTCTCCCAGGGTTTGGGAATCCCTGTCAGGGCATGAAGTTTGCTCTGGGTTTGGGGTTTCAGGGCCACGCTGGGGCCGGGGAAGGACCTGACAGCCAGGTCCTCACCCCAGGACCGTCCCTGGTACAACAGGCAGGGGATGTGTGTAAGAAATGTGGGACTGGAATGAGAGACAGCGCACGGATCAGCCCCGGGAGAGGGAGCAGGACCAGCCTGGAGCAGTTGCAGTGCCGGGGGCATCCTCGGAGCCAGGTCCAAGGGGAGGCAGATGTGGGATATTGGCCGCTGCCAGCCCCGAAAATCCCTGAAATTCCCTGAAATTCCCTGAAATTCCTCATTATTCCCTGTTGTTCCCTGTTCCCAGATCCATCTCGAGAGGTGACACAGGGTGGCACCTCCAGCAGCAGCAGGGATCACCCAGAGCCAGCCCGGAGCTGTCCCCTGCCAAGGGACAGCCACCCCCGCAGGGGTTCCAGCCCCACGGGGACACCCAGAGGTGCCCTGAGTGTCCCAAACCTGTCCCTGAGCCTGCTCCCCCTGCCTGGAGCCAGCCCTGCTCCCACGCATCGCTGCTGCCGCTCTGCCACCACTCCCTGGGGACACACAGACCCCGGGGAGGGGACACAGAAATCCCGGGAGGGGACACAGAAACCCCGGGGAGGGGACACACAAACCCCGGGAGGGGACACACAGACTCCCGGAGGGGACACACAGACTCCCGGAGGGGACACACAGACTCCCGGAGGGGACACAGAAATCCCGGGGAGGGGACACAGAAACCCCGGGAGGGGACACAGAAACCCCGGGAGGGGACACAGAAACCCCGGGGAGGGGCCACACAAACCCCGGGGAGGGGACACACAAACCCCGGGGAGGCGACACACAAACCCGGGGAGGGGACACACAGACCCCCGGAGGGGACACACAAACCCCGGGGAGGGGACACACAAACCCCGGGGAGGGGACACACAGACCCGGGAGGGGACACAGAAATCCCGGGAGGGGACACAGAAACCCCGGGAGGGGACACACAAACCCCGGGAGGGGACACTCAGACCCCGGGAGGGGACACGCTCAGCGGAGAGCGGCCCAGGGCTGGGCTCGCCCTCCCCTCTCCTCAGTGGCACTGAAGCTTCTGGCAGGGAAAAATCCTCATTTTCCTGACTCCAGACACGTGAAAACACCGCAGCACACACAGAGCCCCCGGAGCAGCCCCCAAATCCCGGCTCCAGCCACCGGGACCCATCCGGGCTGCCCGGACCCCCTCGGGACCCTCCAGCCGGTACCACAACACACCTGAATTAACAGCGGCGAGCAGGTGACGCCAAAATCGCTGCAATTCCTCTCTCCGAATCCTTAATCTGCTTTTCCCCGGCTGACATCAGCGCTCAGGTTGGTACACGCACCGCTTCCCTTATCTTTCTTTGGGATTACCTCATCGGAGAGGACCTGGACCTCCTCTTTCCCCCTCTCCCTCTTTCCTCCTCTCCCTCTCCCTCTTTCCTCCTCTCCCTCTCCCTCTTTCCTCCTCTCGGGGTTTGGAGCCGCAAGTTTGCAGCCGGAGGAGGGAATGGCTGGGATGAGGCTCCAGCAGCACCCCCAGCCCTGCCGGCCGCATCCTTCCAGGCTCCAGGGAGATCCAGGGAGATCCAGGGAGATCCAGGGAGATCCAGGCAGCTCCAGATCCTCTCCGTGCCCTTCGGAAACCCAAACGCTCCTCCCGCACCAGGCTCCGTGGGGTTGATTCCCCTTGCAAACAATGCCCGAGTGTTTGCACACACACACACACACACACAGAGCCCCCGCTTCGCTTGGGGGACACAAAAAAAACTTCAATTCGTCCACAGGAACACCCGTTCCAAGCCTGGAATCCAACAGTTAACGAGCTGGCGTGTAATTAGCTGATAACTGCCTTAGCATGTGTTGCATGTAATTCTCTGTCAACATAAATAATGGGAATGTAAGACGAATATACCCGCGCAACTCAGAAATATTCATACGGAGATGAATTTTGGCCAATTCAGGATTATTTTCACCCAAAACAAAGCCAATTTCGTTTTTTTTCCCCCAAGCACACCAGCTAGCTCCACAAGAAGAGAACCACAGCAAGCCACAGCCACCCTTCAGCCACGAGAATTAAATCCATAAATCCCCACATTTTCAGCTCGGGATTGCTTTGGGATGCTCCGGGCTGGAATTCCCGGGGATGCTGCCCAGGTGAGGCAGCCGGGAGCGGGGTGGGATTCAGGTGCTCCAGCTCCGATCCCACCGCGGGCTGAGCGTTCCCCCGGTGCCCCCTCACGCTCTCAACTCCTGCAGGCAAAGCTCCAGACAAAGAAAGCGAGAGAAAAACGCCGTCTTACTTTTTTTTTTTCTCCTCCATTTTTTTTCCTCCTTTTCTTTTTTTTCCTCATTTTTTTTTTCCTCATTTTTTTTTTCCTCATTTTTTTCCCTCCTTTTCTTTTTCCTCTTTTTTTTTTTCCTCCTTTCCCGCTCCTCTTTCCCCCTCCTCTGTCTCACCCGCGGGACTCCAGCGATTCTTCTGGGAGTTGCTGGGGGGAAATCCTGCAAAGCAACTTCAGGAGGCTCCGGAGCCCATCGGAGGCAGCGGGGAGGGCTCGGCCGGCGGAGCAGAGACGGAACAAAAGCCCGAGCGATGCTGAATTAGGTGCCTTTCCTAATTGTAAAGGAGGATTGTGAGGCTGTGTGTGGCTGCGGGGCGGGAGGGGGCGGGTGAAGGGGCGATGGGGAGAGGCCTCCATCCCTCCCTCCCACCCGGCTGGGCCCGCAACCCCGAGCCGAGCTGCTGCATAAATTATCTCCTGCTTAAATTATCTCCTCTTCTCCATCCCTGCCTCCCGAGCCGCGCATCCCCCGCTCTTCCCCGCTCCCCGCACGGAGGATGCGGTACCCAGGGCAGGGTCCCCGCTGCCCCCGCCCCCGGGCAGCCTCTCCCGGCGGCTCTTCCCGGCCTTTCCAGCCTCTCCCAGCCCTTCCCTGCTCGCCTCTCTCCTGCTTCCCCCGTTCCTGCTTTGTCTCCGGCCCCGAGCAGACACAAAAGAGCCTCTGACCTGGGAGGAGAAATCTCCTTTTCCAGGGAAAGAATGAAAAAGCCCATCCGAGGTCTCCGGTGAGCGCTCTGAGCAGGCAGGGGAATTAAAAATAGCTGGGCTAGCTCGGAATCGGAGGCAGCATTGCTCCCCTAATGAGTGTAATTAGCGGGGTGAGGATGGAAGCGGCTTTCCCTGCGGCTTTCCCTGGCTGCCCGAGCTCTTCCATTGGGATTTTTGGGGGAAAAACGGCTTTTTCCCACTTCCAGGAGCCGCTGGGGCAGGAGCTGGCCCTGGGTGCAGCTCTCGGTGCCTGGATCACCTCGGTCTCCAAGCAGCGAGGTTCAGACGGGATTAAATCCTAAACGCCCATCCCGAGTTCTCCGGGGTTTGGCAAAGCCAAGTCGGATTTGGGACCTTTTTTTTTTTGTTGTTGTTTTTTTGTTCCTTTCCGCGGCTCGTTGCTATCCCTCCACCTCAGCTCTCCCAAATCCCGGGCTGCTCTGCCCTGGGGACACGGCCCTGGAGGGGGACAAGGACCCTCCGTGCCCTCCGCCCTCTGAATGACTCCAAAAATCCAAATTTTAGCCGCAGATTTCGGCTGCGGGGATGTGGGGGAGGCGCGGGACGTGCTGAGGATGGAGCAGCGTCCATCCTGCGCATCCTTCCCCTAAATGAGGGTGGGACAAGCGATGTTGGGGCAGCTCATTAACTGCTGGGCCTAATGAGCTGCTCCAAGGAGCCTGGGATGAGGGGACAATGCTGGATCTGGCCACGGGATTGCCGGGGCAGAAGGTCCAGGAAGGGCTGATCCATCTCCCAGCATCTTCTCCTCTCCGACATTGTGCTCACTTGGTTTTTTTTTTAATTATTATTATTATTATTATTTTTATTTAATTGTCTTGATGTCCCTCATTTGCATAATCCCCCATAATGCAGCGCAGCAGGACTTTTGCTCTGAGCTAATAAATAGACGACAAAAATAAACGTGTCATGTAAGATTTGCTTCCATTCCTTGCCTTTGTGAGGGAGCTTTCACCGAGTGATGACGCTGCCGGCCTTGATCTCACAGGAGCACGAGCAGCGATTTCCCCTCGCCCCTGGTGCTCAACTTTGCCAGATGTTTCCAGCTGAACTCGGCGGCGAGCGGCAGGAAAATGTGGCTGTGGAACACCGGGATGCGCCTCAGGCAGCCCGGGGATCGCTCCCAAAGCTCTTCCCCCAAATCACCCCACCCCAAAAACGTCCCCCAGCCCACCAAAAAGTTCCTCTCTGTGTTATTTTTTTGCGGTGATGGGCAGGCAGGTGCCTGGGGCGCTTTGTTTTTGGAGTGTTTAATTCAGAATTTCGGAGCGCTGGGATTTCCTCACCTCCCCAGAGCCTTGCCCGGCTCTGCTCTCACCGCGGTGTTGAATTACTGATGAAATTCGCTCCCTGAGCTGAGGAAAAGGAGAAATCGCTGTGCCATGAGTGGGATCACAAAAAGCACAAAGTGTGTTTGCTGCGGGAGGATTTCCCCCTTGGCTGGATGAGAATTTATCTGTCCCCTTCCAAGAAATGGGCTGGATGGAGCTCGGGATGGGAAGAGCAGAGATCCCACCCCAAAACAGCCTCAGCAGGCTCCGAGTGTCAGAACACGACTCTAGAATGAATTTGCTGGGTGTTTTTCCAGGATGGGGCTGATCTGGAAGTGCTGGAGAGTCCCTGGAATCCAGAGGATCCCTGGAATTCCGGGTCTGTGAGGGACATTTGGTCCTGACGGAGCAATGAGGCTCCTCAGATTCCCGGAGCTGTAAAAGGGATGCTTCCTTTGAAATTCCTGGGGATTTCACACCTCCTGCATTCCAGCACTTGGGTTTTTCCTCTTTTTTTCCCCCAGCCTTGCAATCCTGGAGGATCCTCAGCTCCGACCTAAGAACGCTTCAGCATTTCCCACAGTTTGCTGAGAAAAGCCTGAAAACACCCATCCTAAAAGGTAAAATCTACAAGAGAAATAAAAACCTGATAATAGGCGAGGCTGCTTGTTTATCTTTTAAACCCTGACCCATTTTACCTCATTTTTATGGCTGACTCTGCAGTGGGGGAGCTTTCCACCGCGAGAAAAAAAATCCACCCACAACAAATCCTCTCCCAGCTCACCCCAGCAGCGAAATCTTCACCCCCACGGTCCGGAGCAGCCTCTGAGCACCAGATCCATGAGCTGGGATGAGGGAATGGAGCTCTGGGAGCCGGGAAAGCAAAGATCCGTGAGGATGGGAAGGGAAAAGCAGCGGGAATGAGGCACGGATGGCTCTGGAGTCTCCCTCCAGGATGCAGCGAATAATTTCCCTTTTCCCCACAGCGCCAGGGCAAGAGGATGGGATCATCCATCTTCATTAAACGCCTGGAATAGGCTCTGTCAGGTTCTGCTGGAAAACCAATCCATATTCCCTGGGCCTGGCTGCTCCCACCAGGAGCTCCTCGGCACCAGGACATGCCAGGCACCAGCACAGGTCCTGGGGGGACACAAACACCTCCAATTATTGCCCCTCACATTCTGGTTTTTAAAGGAGTTCATGCTTTTCCTCCCGAGGATCCCTGGGGGTTTCCCTTCTCAGGGAGCAGAGCAAGTCTCAGGCCACAAAAGGGAAGGGGTTGTTCAGGGAGGTGAAATCACCCTGGAAAGTTTTCTTTGCCCGGCTGCAATCGCAGAAGCGCGCTCAGATGGCAAAGAAATCAGAGCTCCCACCCTCCAGGGATCAGCAGCTGCAGATGGGCTCAGCAGCATTCCCGCTGCTCCAGAGGAACACCAGACCCTGGCGTGGGGTCAGGGCACACAGGTCCCATCCACCACGTCTTTGGATGTGGAATTTGGATTTGGGGTCTTTACCAGGAGCTGCTGGAAGCAGCAGCTGCAGGATCCTGGTCGGGGCAAGCACCCAGGAGCCCCCAAAGTGACCTCAGGCCTGGCGTGACCCCTCCGTGCCCACCCTCCAGACCCTTCCCGGGGCAGGAACGGGGGTCTGCTGATGCCCCCTGCCCCGGGAAGCTCCTCCACGGCCCTTTCCACACCTCGTGCCCCTGCTCCTGCTGCAACAGAAGGCTCCCAGCAGGCGAGACAAGCCCCATCCATCTCGCTCCCAGCGCAGCCACGCAACTAAAAATAAACCAATAAAGGAGCAATGGCCTCGAGAGCTGCAGCAGCTGCAGCAGCAGAGGTGCAGTTACAGCAGAGAGAGCTGCAGCAGCTGCAGCGGTGCAATCACAGCAGAGAGAGCTGCAGTGGTGCATTTACAGCAGAGAGAGCTGCAGTGGTGCAGTTACAGCAGAGAGAGCTGCAGCAGCTGCAGGGGTGCAATCACAGCAGAGAGCTGCTCTGTGGCAAGGCAGGACCCCCAGGGCCCCCCTGCCCCTCTGTGCCAGCAGCTGCTGCAGCCCCACAGCCACAGCTCTGCCCCACTGAGCTTCTCCCAGCTCCCCGGACAGAGGGGAGGTTTAGGTGGGATTTTGGGCAGGAATTGTTCCCTGGAAGGGTGTCCAGGGTGTCCAGAGGAGCTGTGGCTGCCCCTGGGTCCCTGGAAGTGCCCAAGGCCAGGTTGGACGGGGTTTGGAGCAGCCTGGGACAGCGGGAGGTCGAACTGGGTGGGCTTTAAGGTCCCTTCCAAGCTGAAACAGTCTGGGTTCCACGATTATTGCAGGGTTTGGGGTGATCAAACAGCAAATCAACCCCCCAACCCTGTGTGAGGATCAACTTCTGTGGGGTGAAAAGCCCAGTTTGGGACAACACCCCCAGCCCTCCTTTCTGTCAGTTTTAATGAAGGATCTGTTCAAGTTCTGTTCCTCTCCACTGTCCCAGCAGCTGAATGTGACCCCAGGGACCCCGAGCCTGGTGGTGCCGTGTCCCTGTCCCTGATCCTGTCCCTGATCCTGTCCCTGATTCTGATCCTGTCCCTGATTCTGTCCCTGTCCCTGTCCCTGTCCCTGTCCCTGTCCCCTGTCCCTGTCCCTGTCCCTGTCCCCTGGCCCTGTCCCTGTCCCTGTCCCTGTCCCCTGTCCCGGTCCCTGTCCCTGTCCCCTGTCCATGTCCCTGTCCCTGTCCCTGTCCCTGTCCCCTGTCCCTGTCCCTGTCCCTGTCCCTGTCCCTGTCCCTGTCCCTGTCCCTGTCCCTGTCCCTGTCCCCTGGCCCTGGGGCAGCTCCAGCCCGCCGGGACGCTCTGGACGTTTTCCCCCGTTGGTCATGGAGCTGTCCCGGGATTTTTGTAAAGGGGAGATGAATTTCGGGGATCTCTGGGCTCCAGTTTCCCCCGGCTTTGGCTCTGCCGGGCTCTCGTCCTCCGCGGCTGCTGCTGCTGGAATTCTGATTCCGCGCTGCCAAATCTGCGGGGCTGCGAACGCCTTCCCGCTCCTGATTAATGTGAGTAATTTCTGCTTGAAAGGAGGTTTGAAATGAGCAGCCGAGGGGAAGCGAGCGGTGAGGGTTCCCCCCCAGTCCCCCCCTCCCCCGGCGCTCGCTGCTGTTTGCATTTCCCAGCTCGGGGATGGGCGAGCAGCTGAACAGACTCGCTGGCCCCGATTCAGCGCGGCAGAAGGTGCGGGAGGCGGGGGGGGCTGCGGGGATGGGTGGGGGGACAAGCCAGAGGACCCTCGGGCCCGGGACAGGAGGGGAAGGGACCCCCGGAGCCCGGGACAGGCGGGGAAGGGACCCCCGGAGCCCGGGACAGGAGGGGAAGGGACCCCCGGAGCCCGGGAGAGGCGGGGAAGGGACCCCCGGAGCCCGGGACAGGAGGGGAAGGGACCCCCGGAGCCCGGGACAGGCGGGGAAGGGACCCCCAGGCCCACGGAGCCCGGCCCCGCTCGGCCACACCGGGGGAAAGGGGACACGGGGGACATCGGGGGGACACCGGGGGACACTGAGAGGACACGGGGGGGACACTGAGGGGACTCTGAGGGGACATGGGCTATAGAGAGGGGACATTGGAGGATTCATCGGGAGGACACGCGGGTTACACGGGGGGACACGGGGGGACAAAGAGGGACACGAGGGGGACCCGGAGGGACAAAGAAGGGACACGAGGGGGCTGCTCCGGGGGTTGGCGGGCACGAGGGGGCTGCACGTTTGTGCCCGGTGAGTCCCCAGGTGAGGGAAAAGGGGGGGTCCCGCCTGGGGGTGCCCCTGCAGCCGGGTCGGGGGTGTCGTGTCCCCTCGTGAGGCTCAGCCCTCCTGTCCCCAGCTTGGGGCGACTCTCCCAGGGTCCCCCCCCGTCCTTTTCCTTCCCTCCCGCCCCACCCGGGGGTCTCCACGGCTCCTGCGGGACTCCCCATTTCCCCCACCGCCAGCCTGGGACTCGTTCAGCCCCATCCCCGTGCGAGCACCGAGGTGCCCGCCCGGCTCTCTGGGGGCTTCCCGAGAGGCAGAAGCGGTTGCTCCAGGCCAGCACGGGGAGAACCCCCTGCCACAGCATCCCTGCCCCACAGAAAAGCTGCCCCACATTTTATAGGATGCGTTGTAGCCCCGGGAATCACGGGAGCCTCCCCCCGTCCCCTCCGGCGTCTCCCTGAGGAGCAGCGGTGGCTTCGAGTCTCCTTTTCAATTTATTTTTATAAGGAAGCAGAAAGAGAGAGGGGAGAGAGAGAGAGGGAGTCACATCCTAATCTGGCAAAATGTCAGGGAGTGATTCAGAGAAGAGGCGAGAGGCAGAGACAGGCAGCCCACACAGGAGACTTGTTTCTGATTTCCAAATGTCAGCATGTCCTTTAATTAAATGCTGATTAACAGGGGACGTGCTCCCCTGCGCCGGGGCTGCTGCAAAGCCCGGCTCCACAGAGAGCCCGGGCTCCTCCGGGATGAGCTCTGGGCACACCGGGGAGGGGAGAGCCAGGCACAAATCCCCGGGCTCCTCTGGGATGAGCTCCGGGCACACCGGGAGAGCCGAGCCAGGCACAAATCCCCGGGCTCCTCCGGTATGAGCTCCGGGCACACCGGGAGAGCCGAGCCAGGCCAGGCACAAATCCCCCTCCTTGTCCTGCCCGGAGCCGGGAGCAGCCCGGGATTTCTGTCCCCAATGGCTGCGGCTGAGACACCCCGAGGTGTTTTTGATTTTGTTTGAGCAGCTCGTTCCATCCCCAGCATCCCAAATGTTGTTGGATTTGGGATCTCCGGGAAGGGCTCGTGTTTCCCTCGGCACCATCAGTTCCAGGGCTGCTCTTTGTCCCCTCTTGGGTTGTCCTTGAGGGATGGAGGGGCCTGGGCTGTGTCCTGGGGGGTGACAAAACTCTGGGAATGGGGAGCAGCTCCCTACGGACACGGCCGGATCCCAGGCCACGGGGCCAGCCAGGGTGGGAGACTGGATGGAAATGGGAGACTGGATGGAGGTGGGATTTGGGATGGAGGGGGGATTTGGGATGGAGGTGAGATTTGGAATGGAGGTGAGATGTGGGATAGAGGTGGGATTTTGGATAGAGGTGGGATTTAGGATGGAGGTGGGATTTGGGATATTGGGATGGAGGTGGGATTTGGGATGGAGGTGGGATTTGGGATGGAGCAGGTGGCTCTGGGCAGCCCCTGTGCCTCTCTCCATGTTCCTACCTCCATTCCTGGCTTCGCTGGGTCTGGATTCTCCCGGTGAACTTCCCAAAGTGCCACAGCTGGGACAGGCAATTCCCAATCCCCGCCGGCCCTTTGGGATGGTTCCACCAGGCTTGGGGCAGCCCCACAGGAGGTTTAGGAGGTGAGAGAGGAACGTTCTGCTCTGCACCCCGGGCTGAGCACGGACGTGATGCCGAGAGGACAAAACCTCTCCAGACTGCACGGGAAGCGCTGTCCCTCCTCTGGGGACCGGTGTCACGCGGAGCCACCCGCGCAGGGAGGTGACAGGGCTGAGGCCACGCACCAGACAAGGCTAAATCTGAAACGGGCTGTAATTAAAATCATCATTTCGGTGCCAAAATGGAGAGGAAAAACTTTCCACGCTCGTCCTGCCAGCTCTGCCTGCTCCGCACATCCCTTCCAGCGTCACCAAAAGTCCTGTGTCACCTCTGGGTGTGTGAGGTGGGGTGACCAGGGGCTCTGGGTGTTCCCTGTGTCACAGGGGCTCTGGGTGTCACCGTTCCTGCCTCACAGGGGCTCTGGGTGTCCCCGTTCCTGCCTCACAGGAGCTCTGGGTGTCCCCTGTCCCCATTCCTGTGTCACAGGAGCTCTGGGTGTCCCCTGTCCCCGTTCCTGTGTCACAGGAGCTCTGGGTGTCACCGTTCCTGTGTCACAGGAGCTCTGGGTGTCACCATTTGTGTGTCACAGGATCTCTGGGTGTCCCCGTTCCTGCCTCACAGGGGCTCTGGGTGTCCCCATTCCTGTGTCACAGGAGCTCTGGGTGTCCCCATTCCTGTGTCACAGGAGCTCTGGGTGTCACCGTTCCTGTGTCACAGGATCTCTGGGTGTCCCCTGTCCCCGTTCCGGTGTCATTTGCAGCCCACAGCAACAAGTGCTCCCTCTCCAAACTCCCGCGGCGACGCTGCCTGTTCCCAAGCGCCACCTGATGGCATCAGCTCCGGGAAGGATTTGTTGGAGAACATTTCCCCAGCCACAGACACGGGAATCAGCTCCGAGGGTGGGAATGGGAAATGGGGAGGCCGAGAGCAGCGTCCAGGGAATTCCCAGCACCAGGGAATGAACAGGGAAAGGCTCCTCTCGTCTGCCACAAAAAGTTCTTCCCAGCTCCCCCGGATCCCTGTTCCCTGTTGTTCCCTGATCCAGGAAACAGCTCCCCTGTTTTTAATTCCCCTTTTCAGGCCTGAGAGAACTCAGGAGGAGCAAATGACACGGAGATCCCGGGAGCAGCAAGCTCCCGACACGGGGAAATGCAGAGCAGCCGCTCTCCTGTGCCTCCAGACGAGGCAGCCTCACCCCGGGGCTTCCCAGCTCCAAGGAGGAGTTTGGACATCTCCAGCCGGAGGAGAGGGTGGTCCCCAGAGCAGGGGACACGGGTGACATCAACCCGCGCTGCCTCGGGGTCCTCTTCGAGTGTAAAAGCCGTGGAGAGGGGAGCTGAACTCCGCCGTGCCCCCATTTCACCGCTTCCCCTCCCCGGGGAGTGCCGGGCTCCAGACACTCGTCAGGGGGAGGCTCCCGTTTGGGAGAGCCCCTGGATCCTCCCGGGAGCTGAGCAGGGCTCTCCAGGGATGGATTTATCCACGGGATCCCTGGAATGAGCCAGCCTGGCCGTGCCGGGCTCTCCAGGGATGGATTTATCCACGGGATCCCTGGAATGAGCCAGCCTGGCCATGCTGGGCACCCCAGGGGTGGATTTACCCTCCGGGATCCCTGGAATGAGCCAGCCTGGCCGTGCCGGGCTCTCCAGGGATGGATTTATCCACGGGATCCCTGGATCCGGGTGCCCCGGCTCCGAAGCCCACACAGCCTGCGGGGAGCACCGTGTCCTGCCGCTCTCCCCTCTCCGGATTTTGCCACGCTCAGGGAGCACCAAAACACCCCAGAACGAAGGCGCCCAGAAGGAGAGACAGCAGCAAAGTGTCGGGGGAGAGCCCGCAGAGGGAGGGGAGGTGGCGGCGCTGGGGAAAGCCGTGGGGGGGATAAATCATTCCGAGGGAGCCAAATTCCCATATTCCCCCTGGTGGAAAATTCAAGCGTGATCCGAGTTCGCATCCCGGATGGGATTGCTGTGGGCTCCCTGCCTCGCAGGGCACGTACCTGTGTCAGCAGCCGGGCCTGGCGGGCTCGGGGTCCATGCTGGCTCCCTGGCAGCACGCTCTGCCTTCTGTTCCCGCTGAGCAGCAGCTCTGCTCTGCACAGCGAGGTGCTTCAAGCCGCAACTTAAGGGCTCCAGTGGCGGGGGATGGAGGTGGACGCGCTCGCTGAGCATGAAAAGCGGCCATTGGCTCTGCCTCGCCGGCTGCTCTGCCGCTGGGCTGGGCTGAACGTGTGGCATCCTCACCCCCGGCTCTCCCCGGCTCCCCTCGGCTCCACTCGGCTGCCCCCAGGCTCCCCCCCGCTTCCCACGGCCTCCTCCGGGCTCTCCCCGGCTCCCCTCGGGCTCTCCCCGGCTCCCCCCGGCTCCCCCCGGCTCTCCCCGTCTCCCCCCGGGCTCTCCCCTGCTCTCCCCGGCTCCCCCCGGGCTCTCCCCGGCTCCCCCCGGGCTCCCCCCGGCTCCCCGGGAGAAGGAGGGGTGGCGTTGAAGGGGTTAAATCCTCGCATTGTTGAGGGGGACAGCCCTGGGAAAAGTGGGAATAACCCTTGGGAAGGAGTGGCGTTATTGAGGGCACATAACCCTGGGGAAGGTTATCCTATAACCCATTCCCGTTATCCCGGTGGGATAACTGATTCCCTTTATCCCGGGATAACTCATTCCCCTTATCCCAGTGGGATAACTCATTCCCTTTATCCCGAGATAACTCATTCCCTTTATCCCGGTGGGATAACTCATGCCCATCATCCCGGGATAACTCATTCCCTTTATCTCGGGATAACTCATTCCCCTTCTCCCAGTGGGATAACTCATGGCCTTTATCCCGAGATAACTCATTCCCTTTATCTCGGGATAACTCATTCCCCTTCTCCCAGTGGGATAACTCATGGCCTTTATCCCGAGATAACTCATTCCCTTTATCTCGGGATAACTCATTCCCCTTCTCCCAGTGGGATAACTCATTCCCTTTATCCCGGGATAACCCATTCCCATTATCCCGGTGGGATAACCCATTCCCTCTATCCCGGTGGGATAACTCATTCCCTTTATCTCGGGATAACTCATTCCCCTTATCCCGGTGGGATAACTCATTCCCTTTATCCCGGGATAACTCATTCCCTTTATCCCGGTGGGATAACACATTCCCATTATCCCGGGATAACTCATTCCCTTTATCCCGGGATAACCCATTCCCATTATCCCGGGATAACTAATTCCCTTTATCCAGGTGGGATAACCCATTCCCATTATCCCGGTGGGATAACCCATTCCCATTATCCAGGTGGGATAACCCATTCCCTTTATCCCGGTGGGATAACCCATTCCCATTATCCCGGTGGGATAACTCATTCCTATTATCCCGGTGGGATAACCCATTCCCATTATCCTGGTGGGATAACCCATTCCCATTATCCTGGTGGGATAACTCATTCCCTTTATCCCGGGATAACTCATTCCCATTATCCCGGTGGGATAACTCATTCCCTTTATCCCGGCTGTGACCCCTCCTCAGCTCGGAGCGCAGCTGTCCCGGGCAGATGCGGACGCCGCTCCCGACGCTCCGCCGCCTCCCGGGGACGAGCAGCATATGGTGCCTGAGTTCTCATTTCCTCGGCTCGGCAAGGCCGGCAGGTTCCTCTGATTAACCCCCGCAAGGTCCTGGCGTGCCGAGCGTCCGGATGGGCCGAACAAATCCCATCCCAAATCCCGGCTTCCTGCTCATTAACGGGGAGCGCTTGGATTGAGCCCCGGCCAGGAGAGCGGCAGCTGAGTCCTGCCCGCCTTTAACGTCGCCTCTCTCAGCGCTGTGGTGGCTGAAATCCCGGGAAAATGAGCCTGGTTATCCCTCTTTTCAAACCCTGTTGTAGTTTCAAACCCTGGATTTGCCACGTGAAATGTTCCAAGCAGCAGAATCCAGGATTTCCGCAGGGATTCCACCCCCAGGCTCCCTGAGAACACGAGTGGAGCTGCCGAGTTTCACTGGGACAGCTTTCACTCCAGCCAGAGTTTGATTTAGTTTGAGCATCCCCAGCATCCCAAATGTTGTTGGATTTAGGATTCCTGCGGAATTTGGGATCCTTTATTCCATGAGAAATTAGCGCGTCCCTCTGACGGCTCCTGTGTGATTCTGAGGAGCGCAGGGCTGCTCATTCTCCTGCCTTAATTCCCAATTCCTGGTGGGAATTCCCGTCACTTCGCACGCTCCTCGAGCGTGGCTGGTGTGAGCACAACCGGGCACCAGAGGGAACAATCCTGGTGGGTTTCTGCAAAATAAAACCCTAAAAATACCCCAAAAAGAGGAGCCTGGTAAATGGGGTTGCTCATTCGGGGGATTTAGTTTCTAACAGTAGCAAAAACTGCTAAAAATGGAATCGGTTTATGTGGCAAAATAAAGGTGAGGCTTGCTCGTGCCTGTTCCCCTCTCTTTGGGCACGGAGGGGATCCTTGGGACAGCAAATTCCATCAGGGAATTCCAGGCTGTCCCTGGATCCTGGCAGTGTCCCATGCCAGGCTGGACACTGGGACCTGGAACAGCCTGGGACAGGGGGAGGTGTCGCTGTCCATGGCAGGGGTGGCACTGGATGATCCCTTCCATCCCAAAGCGCCCTGGGATTCCATGAAACCTCAGCGTCCTGCCGGATCCGTGTGGGTGTTTTCCTGGATTTCCGAGGATCGGGAATCTCCCCCAGTGGAGCAGGAGGGCCTTTTCCAGCAGTTCCCACGGAGCTGGTGGGAACGGGGACCCCCAAAGGGCTGTGACCCCCTCCCTGCAGCATCTCCACGGGAAGGGTGAAGCCCCAAATTCCACCTGGGTGCTTCCCGAAGTGTGTCCGAGGCTTTTCCCTCTGTCTCCACCCCAGCTGCCCCACGCGGGAGGATTTGGGATTTGTTGTTGGATTTTGGAGGGGCTGCAGGAGAGGACCCTGGCAGAGCGGGTCCAGCTGAGCTCCGCCAGCCCTCGTGTGCTGGGAGCACTGGGAGCACTGGGAGCACTGGGAGGGCTGGATTTGGACTGGGAGGGTTTGGGACTGGGGGGACTGGGAGGGCTGGGGGGATTGGGAGGGCTGGGAGGGCTGGGAGAACTCGGGACTGGGAGGACTCGGGACTGGGAGGAGGACTGGGAGGGCTGGGAGGAATGGGAGGACTGGGAGGGCTGGGGACTGGGAGGGCTGGAGGGGCTGGAGGACTGTGGACTGGGGGGGACTGGGAGGACTGGTTTGGACTGGGTTTGGACTGACCACGGGCTCCTCCAGCTCCTCCTCAGCCCCGGGCCAGCCGGTGTTTATCGGGAGCAGCAGCAGGCAGAGCCCTGGGCTGTGATCTGCCAGCCCCGGGCGAGCGCAGAGGGCGGCACGGCCGGGCTGGGGCTCTCCCGGGAGTTTCTCCAGAGAGCCACGAGGTGGAAGCATTTTCCAAAAACCGGGAACAAGCGGAGCGCGCCTGGAGCGGGGACGGGGCGGGCGGGGAGCCGAGGGGTGGCCGTGGGTGGAGAAAAGGGCTGGGGAGGGATCGAGGACGGACGCGGGGGAAAAGCTCGTCCAGGGAGAGGCCGCTGCAACTCGGCGTGATGTGAACCGCCCGCTATCCAGGGAAAAGTGTCCTGTGTCCTGTGTCTGTGTCTGTGTCCCTCTGTCCTTGTGTCCCTGTGTCTGTGTCCTGTGTCCCTCTGTCCTTGTGTCCCTGTGTCTGTGTCCTGTGTCCCTCTGTCCTTGTGTCCCTGTGTCTGTGTCTGTGTCCTGTGTCCCTCTGTCCTTGTGTCCCTGTGTCTGTGTCTGTGTCCTGTGTCCTATGTCCTGTGTCTGTGTCCTTCTGTCCTTGTGTCCTGTCCCTGTGTCCCTGTCCCTGTGTCCCTGTGTCCTGTCCCTGTCCATATGTCCCTGTACCTGTGTCCTGTCCCTGTGTCTCTGTCCCTGTGTCCCTGTGTCCTGTGTCCCTGTCCCGGTGTCCTGTCCCTGTGTCCTGTCTCTGTCCCTGTGTCCTGTCTCTGTCCCTGTGTCCCTGTATCCTGTGTCCCTGTGTCCTGTGTCCCTGTCCCTGTCCCAGGGATGAGGCTCCCGAGGCTCGCAAACCATCGGGAGCTGAGGAAGAGGAGCCGCGAGGTCCCTGCGGTGCTTTGGGCACAGCGTTTGATTCCTGGGGTGTTTTGGGGCTGCTCCTGCTGCATCCCCCGGTCCCCGGAGCTGCCACTCCCCGAGGGAAGGAGATTTTCCCTCTTCCCAGCCAACTCCGCCGCCATCTGCTCCAATTCCCCAGCGATCCCGGCGGAGCTGGGGGATGTCAGACGGGATGGGAGGCGTGGGGAGGGGAGCAGCAGCTTCAGCAGCCTCGACAGCGCCGTGGGGGCTGCAGGAGCTCGCAGACACCGCAGCGAGGGTGGGACAGAGCTCCCAGCTCAGCCCAGCGCCTCTCCCGACTCCATCCCAGCCATTCCTGCCCTGCCAGGGATTTTCCCTCACTGCTCCACCGTTCCCAGCTCTCATCCCGAGCCCTCTTTTTTTGGAAACGCTCTCACATCCATCATCCCCCTAATGAAGGGATGAAGTTTATGCCTGCATCGATGTTTTGGGAAGGCAGAGCCGGGCTGGACTCCTCGTTTGGGCTGAAAATAGCAGAGCAGGCTGTGAGGCAAGCAGCAAACGCTGGCTGAGCATCCCGAGGCTGTGAGGGAGTCCCTGGTGCCACCCAAGCTGTTCCAGCCACAGCTCCTCCCTCTCCATCCACCCTGCAGCCAAAGGCTTGGGAAAGTCCTCATTATCCTCCAGCCAGACCTTCTCCAGCCCAGCACGGCCTCCTGCTCACAGGGAGCTGTTTTGGGCTGCAAATCCTCGCTTTGTGTCCTGTTCCCAACCCCTGGGTGCTGCTGGTCCCGGTCCGAGCAGGGACTCCCGGTTTGTGCCGGCAGGAAAGCGCCGGACCCTTTCCCGCTGTGTTTTGGGAGGAGGATCTGCTGGGTTTTCTCAGACGCGTTTCCCTGCAGGACTTTGGCCTCGTTGCTCCCACGAGGGAGCAGCTGGGAGCTCTGGGTGTGCTCCCCCAGCCCTGCCCCGCCGGAGCACGGAGCTTTCAGGAACCTCCAGCTCAGCCCTGAGCCGCCTGGGGAGGGGAAGCTGGCGGTGACTCAGTGGCAGAGGTGGATCATTCCCTGAAAAAAAACAGTTTATCTCCTCCAGGCGGGGGTCAGGGGACAAGGTTCGCTGGCAGGAGCAAACTCTGCTGCTTCTCAAACTGCTCAGGTGGTTTAACCCCTGCGGAACAGCTCTGAAAAACAGCCGGGGACACCCGGGGACAGCAGATCCGGCGGGTCCTGGGGCTGGGTGACAGTCAGAGATCTCAGGGGTGACAATCAGAGCTCTGGGGGGACAATCAGAGCTCAGGGGGGACAATCAGAGATCTCAGGGGTGACAGTCAGAGATCACAGGGGGGACAATCAGAGCTCTGGGGGGACAATCAGAGCTCAGGAGTGACAATCAGAGTTCAGGGGGGACAATCAGAGCTCTGGGGTGACAGTCAGAGATCTCAGGGGTGACAATCAGGGCTCTCAGGGGTGACATCTCAGCTTCTGTGTGCTCTGAGATTTCCCTCTTTGGGAGGGGAGCCACGCAGAGAAACCCCAAAACCAGAGGCCAAACCCTCCAGTGGCACCACAAGCAGGGCAGGAGAAGCTTTGGAACCCTCTGGGGCAGAACTTTTTGGGATCTGTGGTGCTCTGTGCATCTTCCCGACTGTGCCCACTGCAGCTCTGCCCACCCACAGCAGCACCGTGGAGGAAAGACATCGTACAGATATTTTTTTTTAATTTATTTTATATTTTTTTTTTAACTTTGTTTTGCGATTTGGCAGCTCCTGGTTGCTAAGGGGCTGGATCTCTGGTGTGGATTGGTGGAGCTGTTGTTATGGTGATGCTCCATGGGCAAAATTCAGAGGAGATGCTGCTGGATTCCGTGGTTTGCAGTCGGCCTCATGGTTGCCATGGTCAGCACCTTGAGGATGGGGATTTTGTGTCCCACGGCACTGAGAATTTCGATTTAGTGATTTCCAGTGGTTTCAGGGCAATTTGGGGTTCAGAGAGAGCAAATTCCAGTGTGGGACAAGAACAAGCCTGTAGTGATCTGGGTTTGGAGATGTGCAGGGAGATCCTGAGGAGCTCCCTGAGCTCTGGGGCTGGCCCAAGGATATCCAAACTCATCCCCATTCCTCCTGTTCCTCGGTTCACCCCCTTGTAAAACAGCAGGAATAACAATATTCCTTCTGTCCTGCCCGTTCTGGGAGTGACAGCACAGGGGGGAAACGGGTTCCGACTGAAAGAGGGGAAATTTCGGTTGGATGGATGGAAAAATCCCTTCCTGGGAGGGTGGGGAGGTCCTGGCAGGGGTTGCCCCATCCCTGGAAGCTTCCAAGGCCAGGCTGGACAGGGCTTGGAGCACCCTGGGATGGTGGCAGGTGGAATTTTACACCTTTAAGCTTCTTTCCAACCCAAACCATTTTATGATTGACATTTCCCGAGTGAGAGCCCACCAGAGGCGCGACTGGGGGGGAGAATTACTGTTAAATCTGGGTGTCCCACCCCTCCCGAGCACCGTGCACAGCCCCAGCCCCGAGCTGGGGTTCCACACGCGGCTCATTCCCCCTCTCCAGCGAGCTGTGGCAGGCTGGGCACTGGAGCATGGCCCCATTTCCCAGTTTCCCTGGATTTAGCAGCCAGTTTTCACCCCAGCCCTGGCATCGCTGCTGAAACGCAGCGCTGCTCTCCAGGCAATGATTTCCACATGCCTGCCTGCGCGTCGGGGGCAGCGGCCAGGCCAGCAGCAGCAGCAGGAGGAGGCATTGAACACATTTTCCTTTCCATGACTCGCTGCCCACGCTCCTATCGAGTGGCAGGGCAGCGGGGAAGGGACGCAGTGACTGTGAAATGTTCCCTGCGGAGCCCCGGAGCCGCCGGCTCTCCTCGGGAGCCGCACACATGCGAGGCCATGTGAGCTGAGCTCTGGGGAGAACGGGAGCTGCTGAGGGCTCTGCATCCTCAGAGGTGAGAGAGAAACAGGAAAACAGGTGAATGGGAACCCCCCCGGAGCTGACCTGCAGGAGTCAGGCACGTTCCTGCTGCTGTTTCTCCGCAGCTTCGGTCTGAGCTGTCAGGTTTAATCGACTTTCTGCATTTCCTGGAAATTGCCAGGGTTTTTCTGGGCTGTGGGAGCTCTGGAGCTCTCCCCGGGGACAGCGGGGTGCCCGCTGGGTACAGCTCGGATCTTTCTCAACCGGTTCTTACCGGGCCTGGTGTGTCAGCTCTGGGTGTGTTTGATCTTCCCCGCAGCCTGGCTGAGCTCCTGCCCCTCTGTGTGTGCCTTTTCCACGGGGGCCAGCAGCTGACAGCCAAAATTGGGTGTTCTTACACCAGAAATTGGGTGTTTTCACAGCAAAGGACGCCTGGCAGGGCTGCTCCCTGCTGCTGTGACACATTTGGACACCGCTGTCAACTCTGCTCAGCCTGAGCTGCTCCGCTCTGCTCCTAAGGCTGTCCCTGCTCCCCGGGCTGCTCAGGGCTCTGTCCCCTCTGTCCCAAAGCCAGCACCGGGCAGTGGCTGCAGTGTCCCCAGCGGGGCCTCTCCACGGGAGGATTTGACGTGCCTGGAGAGAGCCTGGGGCGGGCAGAGCGCCGGGCTCCAGCTCCATCCCGCTCGCAATTCCCAAATCCCATTCCTTGGGACGAGGGGATCACAGGGATGTGAGGCCGGGGCTGGGTCCTCACCTTCCCTCCGTCCCTCTCGTGTCCCCGCAGTGGCGTTTGCTGGCAGGGAAGGTTCTGGAGAGGAGAAAGCTCAGGGCTGTGAATGGAATGCTGCTCAGGATGCTGCAGCGTTCCCTGGTGCTCCTGGCGGCTTCTCCTGCCCGCAGCCTGCGGAGCGCGGGAGCCGCTTTTCCCTGGATTTGGGAAGGAGCGGCTCCTGGTGAGTGTCTGGGGGTGATTTTTGGCTGTGGAGAAGAAACGGGGTTAGTCCTGCCAGGAAGGAATGGCAGGGAATGCCCGGAGCTGGCACTCAGGATCCTGTGCACCCCATTCCTGCCGGGATACAGCTCCAGCAGGGTCCTGCACTGCCCATTCCTGCCGGGATACAGCTCCAGCCAGGTCCTGTGCATCCCATTCCTGATGGGATACAGCTCCAGCCAGGTCCTGTGCATCCCATTCCTGCCGGGATACAGCTCCAGCAGGGCCCTGTGCATCCCATTCCTGCTGGGACAGGGCTCCAGCCGGGTCCTGTGCATCCCATTCCTGCCGGGATCCAGCTCCAGCCGGGTCCTGTGCATCCCATTCCTGCTGGGACACGGCTCCAGCAGGGTCCTGTACATCCCATTCCTGATGGGATACAGCTCCAGCCGGGTCCTGTGCATCCCATCCTGCCGGGATACAGCTCCAGCCGGGTCCTGTGCATCCCATTCCTGCTGGGACAGGGCTCCAGCCGGGTCCTGTGCATCCCATTCCTGCTGGCACAGGGCTCCAGCCGGCCTATCCCCTTGGGATACCCCCAGGAGTCTGCCAGCCCCCCCTGCCTGCTCCAGCCCCCTCCCCTTTTCACCGCCCTTCTCTCCCCTGTCCAGCCCTGGCTGCTGCTGCCAGGGGGTGACAGGTGACACCCGGGGTGAGGGGACACGAGTATCCCTAAAAAATTCCAGTTTCTATCCAAAGGGAGAGCGGCTGTGGGCTCAGCGCTCCTCCGGCTGCCCCGGGCAGGGGACAGACCCGGCTGTGGGACCGCTCCCAGTGTGGAATTCACCGCGAGGAGGAGGAGGAGGAGGAGGATGAGGAGGAGGAGGAGGAGGAGGAAGAGAAGGATTTGCTGGGTAAAGTCTCCCCCAGCACGAGCTGAGGTGATCACAACCACAAAGCCTTGAAGTTTCCCAGGCAGAGCCATTTTTTGGGAGCGCTCCTGACTACAAGCAGCCCGTCTTCACCCCTTGCTTCCCCCCACAGCTCCGGGAGGGTCCGTGATCACACACACCAAAATAAAAGAGAAAAAACAACGGCAGAACGCAAAATAATTCTAGAAAAACCTCACAAAAGCCCAGCAGTTTTGTCTGCCCTCTGCTCAGCCATTCCGCTGGCACGTTTGGAAAATGCCCCGAGGCTCTGCTGTGCGAATTCACTGCCAGGATCACAGAGGAGCCTCAGGTGGGAGCCGAGCTCAACCCCAGCGACCTTGGACACAGGACAAGTGCCGAGGGACGCTTTGCTTTGGGCTCTTAGGGGGTGGAACGACCCCAGCCCCATTCTCCAGCCCCGTTATCCCACCTCAGACACGCTCCCCATGCCGGGATCATCCATCCCTCCCGATCCCTCCCCTCCTCTCCTCTCTCTGAACACGCCATCCCTGCTGCCTGCAGGGTGTCTGGGGGTGATTTTTGGCTGTGGAGAGGAAACGGGATTGCTTCTGCCAGGAGGGAATGGCAGGGAATGCCCGGAGCTGGCACTCAGGGTCCTGTGCATCCCATTCCTGCCGGGATACAGCTCCAGCAGGGCCCTGTACATCCCATTCCTGCCGGGATACAGCTCCAGCAGGGTCCTGTGCACCCCATTCCTGCCGGGATACAGCTCCAGCAGGATCCTGTGCACCCCATTCCTGCCGGGATACAGCTCCAGCAGGGCCCTGTACATCCCATTCCTGCCGGGATACAGCTCCAGCAGGGTCCTGTGCATCCCATTCCTGATGGGATACAGCTCCAGCAGGGTCCTGTACATCCCATTCCTGATGGGATACAGCTCCAGCCGGGTCCTGTGCATCTCATACCTGCCGTGATACAGCTCCAGCCGGGTCCTGTGCATCCCATCCTGCCGGGATACAGCTCCAGCCGGGTCCTGTGCATCCCATCCTGCCGGGATACAGCTCCAGCTGGGTGCTTCCCCTCTCCACATCCTCCTCCGCCGCTGTCAGGCTCTCGCAGCAATCCCTGGCACGCTGCTGGCTGTAATTTGTGTTTGTGAGGAATGTTCTGCACCAGCGAGCAGCTGCTGTGACACAAACGCCCAGATCACGGCCCCCCATTGCTGGAACCTCCTTGCCCTTGCTGCCTTCTCCTCGCGGCTTCTCTGAAGCTCCAGTTTGGGGCTTTCACCTTCATTTGATGGAAGTTTTTGAGGGAATCTCTTTTCCTTTCAGTTTCAGGTTGGATTCACAGCGCCACGTGCTCTGGGAGCTGTGGCAGGGGAGGTGTGGCAGCAGCGCTGAGCTGGGAATGACACAGGAATGCTTGAGGGTGACATCTGCCCTCTCAGCACTGGAGATGGGTGAATATGGAAGTCAGAGCCACGCCAGAACCTGGGATTTGGGGAAAGAACACCAAAGTGTCCCATTTCTGCAGGCAGCAGCAGCGGGAGGGCGATGGGCACTCACAGGGAGCTGAGGGTGGAGCCCGCATGAGCAGGGACTGGGTGAGCAAGGGTGAGGGGAGGGCAGGGCCACAGGAGCCAGGAGCCAGCTGGGGTGTCACACACAGCCCTGGGTGTCACCCCCTGCACATCACACACAGCCCTGGTGTCACCCCCTGCTCATCACACACAGCCCTGGTGTCACCCTCTGCACATCACACACAGACATGGGTGTCACACACAGCCCTGGGTGTCACACACAGCCCTGGGTGTCACCTCCTGCACATCACACATACCTGGATGTCACACACAGCCCTGGGTGTCACACACACAGCCCTGGTGTCACACACAACCCTGAGTGTCACCCCCTGCACACCACAGCACCTCTGTTCTCCCTTTTCTTCTCCTCCTGAGCTCTGCAGAGCCGAGGATTTAAATCCCCCTCAGATGCAGGTGACAAACGAGGTGACAAACCAGCTTCTCACCCCTTGTCACCAAGGGTGGCACCGTCCTGCAGAGCCACCCTGTCCCCTCTGTGTCTCTGTGCCTCTGTCTTGAACCTCCCACCTGCTCCTGGAGGGGCAGCCCCAGCTCAGAGCCCACTGGTTCAGCTCCTGCTCTCCCCGAAGAGCCCCTGTTAAAGGTTTTACCCCTCTCCCAGGGCAGTCAAACATCGCTGAGGGCCCCAGGGGGGTTGTCCTTGGACGGGTTAAAATGACCCGAGGAGATGGATCCTTCTAGAACATCCCTTCCTTCCACGGGGACTTGGATTTGACACTCCTGTGGAAGCGTTTCCCCACTCCTCGAGGCGTCTCCCAGCCAGCCTGGTGGTTCTGAGATAAGAAATGACAGTCAGCAAGGAAAAGAAAAAGGGAAAAAGGAGTTCTGGCAGCAGCAGAACCGAAGAAGCCCAAATTCGGGTCTCCTGGGCAGATTCTTCGTGGAATATCCACGTCTGGAAAGGAGACCCTAAATGTTTCCTGCAGGAGGATTTTCCTCCACAGAACCAGGTTTCCTCCTGCCCTTCCCCACCACCTTAAACCTCCCTCACATTCCCCAGATTTCGGCACCAATTACAAAAACTCTGCTGGCAGACAGGGCGGTGTGTGGAGGGAAGGCAAGGATTAATATAGCATAGGATATAAGAAATTAATTACTTTCAGGCAGACAACGTTGGCACCTCCAGTCAGCCTGATTTATTTCCACGGCTGCTCTATTTTTGGCGAACCCAGAATGTTTGACTAAATATAATACAACAAGGAGCCGGAATGGGTGGTGGAGCCGCTGTTAAATCCACGACCCGGATGGGTTGAAAGCCCCAGGGCTGCGGGTGCCGGGCGGTCCCGGTTCTCAGGCATCCTCCAGGAGCCTCGAGGAGGAGCAGGAGGAGCCGCAGGAGGGAGCTGCCCTGGCTCGTGTGCGCGGCCGGGATCGCTGGGTGGTTGTTTGTGCGCTTGTGCTCTCTCCGTGCGCGGCTCCTGCCCGGGCCAGCGGGGCCGAGCGGGCTCCTTATCCCGGGGCTGCGGCGGGGAGGAGCCAGCGCCGCACGGAACCGAGCGCCGGCAGCGCTCCCGCACCGCCCGCGGCTGGGCTCGGACCGCTCTGCTCCGGTACCGGCACCGCTCGGACCTCTCTGCTCCGGTACCGGCACCGCTCCGACCGCTCTGCTCCGGTACCGGCACCGGCACCGCTCCGACCGCTCTGCTCCGGTACCGGCACCGGCTGCGCTCCAATTCCCCCGGTACCGGCACCGGCACCGCTCCGACCGCTCTGCTCAGGTACCGGCACCGGCTGCGCTCCAATTCCCCCGGTACCGGCACCGGCACCGCTCGGACCGCTCTGCTCCGGTACCGGCACCGGCTCCGCTACAATTCCCCGGGCACCGGCACCACTCCAACCCTTTTCCTGCTCCAGCACCGGCACCGGCACCGCTCCAGCTCTCTCGTGCTCCAGCCACTCTCCGGTCCCGGCACCGCTCCAGCCCCGCTCCGGTCCCGGC
>NW_005087610.1:2002843-2021253 GCF_000331425.1 Pseudopodoces humilis
GAGGAGGAGGAGGAAGAGGAGGAGGAGGAGGAGGAGGAGGAGGAGGCAGAACTGAGGTTTTGGTTGTGGTCAGACACTGGTTTGTGTCTCTAAAATGCAGGGAGGGGCTCTGTGTGCCCAAAGTGCTCCTTGAATTTAACAAATCACCCAACATCCCCCTCACAGCCTCCTCCCACGTCCTGCCTGAGCTGGGAATCCTGAATGCCCTGGGAGCAGCAGGAGCAGCAGGAGCTGTCCCATCATTGTCCTGTCATTGTCCCATCTCTGTCCCGTCATTGTCCCATCCCTGTCCCCTCATTGTCCTGTCATTGTCCCATCTCTGTCCCGTCATTGTCCCCTCATTGTCCCATCCCTGTGCCATCATTGTCCCATCATTGTCCTGTCATTGTCCCATCTCTGTCCCATCCCCGTCCCATCATTGTCCCATCCTCATCCCATCCCTGTCCTGTCATGGTCCCATCCCTTCCTGTCATTGTCCCATCATTGTCCCATCCTCATCCAGTCCCTGTCCCATCCCATCCCATCCCATCCCATCCCATCCCATCCCATCCCATCCCATCCCATCCCATCCCATCACTCCATGGCTGTCCTGTCCCCTCAGAGCCTGCCTGGGCAGCTCTGGGTTCCCCCAAATCCCATCTGCAGCCACACAGGGACGGGCAGAGCCTCTTCCCCGCAGAATCTTCCGGAAAACCCCAGCGGGGACATTTTAATTCCAGCAGAGCATCCCAGGGGGAAGGAGCATTTTCATAAATTACCACCAGCAGCACGTGTGCCCTTTAAGCGCTTAATCCCTCCCAATCCCCCCGATTAACGATTAATTGCGCCGCTAATTGCGCTATCATAGCGCGGCAGGCCCGGCCGGCCGCACCAGTGCCGAGCCACGCCGCAACTGGGAGCACTGGGAGGCCGGCACAGCTCATCCCAAATCCCTCGGGGATTATAACCCTGCCTTATCCTGGCGTTCCCTTATCAGCCGTGGGGCAGGAGAGGAGGATTGGATGCGCCTGGAGCGGCCCTGCTCGGTGTTGTCCCTTTTTTAGGGTGGGTTTTCCTCCCATTCCTGTGAAAACCACATGGAAATTCCTCTCTGTTTCGATTTGGGGTGGGGGGAAAGCACGATATTTGAATTTATTCCTGTTATTTTACATTTTTGGTGCTGCAGGCTGGCGGCTCTCTCTCCCTGAGTCCATCCAGAGCCCAGCCAGGAGTTTTCCTGGGGGAGATCCCTGTTTCCCTCTCTTTATCTCGCTCTGGGCTCTGTTATCTCTCCAAGGCTTGTGCAGGAACCAGCCTGGCTTGTCAAGGACGCTTGTCAAGGCCTCCAAAGCACTGAGAAAAGTGAAAAAAACAAACAAAAAAAAATTAAAATATCCTAGAAAGGGATTAATCCACGATTTTCCGAGCCCACCAATTAATTTCTTCTGTCTGCCAGCGTGACACCGCAGCTTTGAGGACACGGGGCTGGCCTTGGCTGGGTGGCACAAATGACATTTACAGTTTAACGAGGAGCAAGGTTTATCCAAACACTCCGTGCTCGCTTCCCAGACCGGCCTGAAACGTTTCCTTCCCAGGGAAGGGATCAGAGCTTGGCAGGAAAAATCTGTTTATTGGATCTCTCCCTATCCTGGTGCCTTTTTCTTAATTTGGGAATGAAATGGGAGATAATTCTAATGAGGAGGAGACATAAAAGTGGATTTTTAGTTGAATTTTTTCAGGGGCGGTTGTGGAAAGATTTTTAGAGAAGTTTATTTTAGGGGTGAGTATTTTTAATTAGTTTTAGGAAATTAGTCTAATTGATTAAAAGTAGTAATTAAGAGGAAAAGTGGTGATGTAATATTTTTTTTAAGTTAAGGGGGTTTTTTTGTGAGTCTCTTTTTTGGTATTAATTGGATTTTGTCTATGAAAATGTGTTTTTAAATGTTCTCAATTTTGGTAGTTTGGAATAATTAAGATAACATGGGATATATATATATATTTTATATAGAATATAACATATTTTTTTTTATATAGAATTTAAAATTTAATAGAAAGACAATTAGGAGATAAAAATAAAGTAAAATACACAGATCTGGCTGGGTGTCTCTGCATTCAGCCAAGAGAGAACACCTTAATAATGTGAAAAAACAGGTTCACATGTTTTTTTATATAGAATTTAAAATTTAATAGAAAGACAATTAGGAGATAAAAATAAAATATACAGATAAGGCCGTGTGTCTCTGCACTCACCTCACTAACGGAGGATCATCCCTTAAAAACGGAATCCTACCCCATATCCATAAATTCTCATACATATTTAGACATTCTTAAGTTTTTTTGATGTTCTTTTGTTTAGTTTTTACCTTGCCCCCCTTCAAGATCAATCTTGGCATCACTGGGTTTTATATCCTTTGATAAGGATGTAATAAATTCTTCTCTTGGAGGACAAGATAATCTTAATAATGCAGGGGGGTCTCTGATTATCTTTTCAATCTTTGGGTTATATAAACAGAAAGTAGTTTGTGCTTTAATATCATGTTATAGCCTAATATATATTTATATTATACCACTATTTTTAAAGTTTTTATCAATAACAGAAATAGTCGAAACGATATTAATTAAATTATATTAATTTAAAAGTTTTCTAACCTTATAACATCCATTATAATATTTGCAAAAGGCCAATAATATAATATAAAAGCCAGATAATTTAATCTGCATCCTCTGAATCCTGGGAATTGAGGCTGGGGATGCTGAAGGGAGCAGGGAAGCTCTGGCAGGGCAGGGACGATGCGAGCCCTGAGCTCCCTGGGGTAGCCACGGTGGCCAGCAGCGGCCCCGCTGTTGTTGCAGCTGAAGGCTGAAGGCTTCTCCCAGGTTTGGGAATAAATTCCCAGTGTTCTGAGCTGCTGGAATAAAGGCTGGGATTGCGGTGCCTTGCTCAGAGCTGCCCTGAGCTCACCAGGAGCAGAGAAAGGCGAAATATCCCGGGGCAGAACAAAGATCCTTTGTGCGCTCCCGTTACTGGGCTCCTTGTCAGCTCCAAAGCGGGGTGGGAATGTGCATCCAGCAGCCCTTCCTCCCATCCCTGCACTGAGAACAGGTTGGAATCTCATCCCTGGAAGTGTCCGAGGGCAGCTAGGAGCCGCCTGGGGTGGTGGGAGGTGTTCCTGCCCATGGGAATGGGGTGAGCTTTAAGATCGCTCCCAATCCATTCCGTGCTCGCTGTGAAGGAGTTTTCCATGGATCCACCTTCCCCAGGCTGTCCCCGTGTGCTCCTGGCTCTCAGAACGTGGCTTTGCCTGTGCCACTGTCTCCTCAGAAGGAATTCCCGGGTGGAATTCTGCAGAGGAGGGGTGGGAGCGCGGCTGTGCCGGCTGCTGGACGCGCCCAGCCAGGGTCGCACATCCCGAGGGAATTCAAACCCAGATGGAGGGAGGAGGATGCGATGCCATCGTTCCTGATTTATCCCTGTGGCATTCCGAGGAGTGGGAGCCAGCCTCAGGCATTTCCTGGGAGATCATTTGTCCCCCCGAGCCTCCTCCCAAGTTCAAAGAGAGGACAGAGGTGTCCTCATCACATTTCTGCATTTGCTGTGACCGTGGAAGGCAGGGCAAGGAATTGCAGCGTGAGGACGGATTTGGGATCCCAGGCTCTCTTCCCAATCATTCCCAGGACGATGGGAACGCTCCAGGGCTGCTGGAGATGGATGGTGCTCCCTTCCCTGCGGGATCTTGGCCGGGAAGGGGCGATGTCAGGCCCTGAGGTGAATGTGGAGGGGGGAGAGGTGGCCTTGCTGCGTCCCCTCGTCACTCAGCCCTCGGGAAGGGAAATTCCTGCTCCGGGAATTCTTCCTGAGAGGATTCTGCAGCTCCTCACTGCAGGATGGATCCTCTCGGGCTGTGCTCCACTGCATCCCCCTGGGGAGGAGGTTGGTGACCCCAGGGAGGACTTATCCCAATTTATCCCAATTTATCCAAATTTATCCCAATTTATCCCAATTTATCCCAATTTATCCAAATTTATCCCAATTTAATTTATCCCAATTTATCCAAATTTATCCCGATTTATCCCAATTTATCCTTTGGTGGTCAGGGTCGGTCCCTGGCAGAATTCCCAGCTGCCACAGAAAATTCAGCCACACCCCTGCTGTGATTTTTGACCAATTTCCCTCCCAGTTCCCGGAGCAGCCTGGAATCTTTCCCCAGCCCCCTCCACACATTCCCGAGGATCTCAGGGTGGTCCCACAAAGGAAATCCGGAGCAGAGGAGGAATCCGGGGGGTGCTGAGCTCCTGTTTGCCCATGGAGAGGTTGGAATCTCTCCCGTCTCAGGCAGCTTTTCCCTGCTCCCTCTCCCTGGGGAGAAACTCAGAGGGCCCTGGGGCTGTGCTGGGGAGTTTCTGCTGCCTCTGGCTCCGTGTCCAGGCCCTGTGAGGAGGAACACGTATTCCATGCTCCCTGGAGCCCCTCGCAGGGTTGCCGTGTTTGCTGAGCAAATAAAAGCTCCACGAGGAGCAGAATTCCCCGTTTCTCCCGGCCTGGCAGGAGGGAATCGATGCCACCTAATAGGCAGGAGAGTGAAGTGCTGAATTGGGCTGTTCAGTTTGCTTTGTAAACACAACTGCTGATCTCTCTGGGGATTAAATAAAACACAAAATGAACGGGTTAAAAGAAAGGAACTTTTCCCTCTGAGCCTTCCTCTCTTTTAGCTTGGAAATGGGGGCAGGAATCTGGTGAAATGTTAAGGAAAAAATCAGAATTTATCATTTTTGAGAGGCAATAATTAGTGCTGGGGAGCTCTGCTTCCAAACCCTGCTGGAGGAGGAAGGGGACAGTTCCGTACTCTGCTGATGCCCAGAACACCTGCCTCAGGAATTCCAGAGCAGGAAAGCTCTAGGAAAGACCCAATCCCAGCCGGAATTCCTGCAGGAAAAATTCCCCTGGAATGGTGAAGGTGATTTCAGGACACAGCCTCGAAGGCAGCGTTTAAATGATGGATAACTCCTTGTCTGGATCCCGTGAGCAGTTTTCCTGCTGGGATTCAGCTCTGGGGCTCTCTGAAGTGTTTTAGCTGGGTATTTACTCTCCTGCCCTGTTCCAGTAAACCCTGCTGGCTTTAATCCTGGCCTTTGGCCGGGTTCCAAGCCGGGTGATTTCATTTTTGCCCGAATTCCTCACTGCCGTGTGAAACTGCTCCTTCCCTTCGTGTTCCTGCCTGCTGTTAATTACCCATGGCCGGGAGAGCTGGGAGCTGGGATGGAGCTGGGATTGCTGCCGCTCCTGCCAGGCTGGAAAACCAAAAGTGATGTCACCGCTTTCCTTAAACAAGTGTCACTTGCTCCCCGAGAGTCAATAAATGCCATCGCTTCCTTTAGGACACTGGGGGAAAAAAAACCCAAAAAAACCCCAAAATCCCACAAAATAAACCAAAAAGTGGTCGCCAGGAATTCTTCCTTTGAGATCCGTGCCCGGGGAAAGCAGCTGTAAAAAGAAATGTCTTTCTCATGCAAGGAATGCGGCTGGAGGGTGGGTGAGGCTCCTGGAAGCCCGGGGTGATGTGGGGCACCCCACATTACCCAGCCCGACCCTACATTCCCCCTGGAGCCCCACATTTCCTGACCCTACACTCCCCCTGGAATGTTGTGGGTGATTTGCCTCCAGGAACTCAGCAAATCCCAGCTTTGGGCTGGGATCCATACGGGACAGGGCGAATTCCTGCCGGGGAAGGAGAATTCCTCTCGGGGAGGAGCCGAGGGCTGGGGATAAGGACAATCCCATAAATCCCAGCTGACCAAGGCTTTAACGTCAGCTCCCAGCAGCAGATCCCCAGCAGGTCCAGGTGTAGCTGGAAAAATGAGCCCAGGGATGTGGGAGCAGGAGCAGGGAGCAGCTCGGGAGTGGCACGAGAGGCTGCAGCGATCCCAGGGATATTTTTACCCCTATCCCAGTTCCTCTCCTCTCCCAGGTCTATATTTAGCAGCCTGGAGCTGCTGGCATTCCTGTAGGAAGCGAGAGGTGGGGGAAGGACTGTGGGATTTGTGGAGCTGCTGATTCCCTGCAAAGCATCCTCAGCTTTTTGGGGTGGTGGGGAAGGGAGATGGAGAGACCACCTCTCATTTTCCTCATTCATCTTTCCCGTTCTCTGCATCTTTCCTCATCCAGAATTGATCCTGATCAAGGGAGGTTATGGATCGGCTGGGTGGGGGGGGTTGGCAGAGCGGGAATTGCTCAGCCCAGCGATCCCAGCGGGATTCCTTCCCTTCCAGTCCTGATTATCCCATTCCAGTCCCTGCCAGGCTGGGACTGTCACCAGAGCAGGACCAGGAATTCTCTTCTTTCATCCAGCCATCCCTAAATCTCCTTCGGAGCCCAGAGCATCCCCGGTGCCACCTCTTTATTGCATCCAAGCACGTTCCTGCAGTGCTGGGAAAACATTCCAGTGTCTGAGGCTGGAGCGGAGGTGTCTAAACCCTCCCTCCTCCCTCCCCACCCCCGCCGAAGCCCCCCAGCCCTGACTCCTTCAGCCTCGGCAATCCGCGGCGTGGCAGGTGAGCGCTGAGCGGGGGAGTTCCCGGGATTGTGGTGAATTCCTGGGATTTTCAGGGGATCCAGCCGCTGCAGGGTGCCGTGGCCTGGCAGGAGCCCAAGCGGAGTTTTTCCGTCGCTGACGGATAATCTGCTGAGCTTTCAGATGCAGGGAGCCGCCGTTGTCCTGGAGACGGGAATGCCGCATCAGTCTGGAATGCTGCCGTCACCCTTGGGTGGTGCTGATGGGCCTGGGGGGCTCTGGGGACACCCAGGAGGAAGGGGCCGAGCTGCTCCAGGGGTCCGGGATGTGCGGGAAAGAGCCGCGCCCTGTGGGATAAAACATCCCCGGGAAGTTTTGGGACCTGTTGGGTACCAAGGGGTGACTGCGCTCTTCAGATGGGCTTGGGGAGGTGAGGGCAGCGTTAAAGGCCAGGGCTGTTCATGGAAAATCCCCTGGCGGGGAGCTGGGAGTGCCCAGAGGATGAGGGATGCAGGAGGAGCATCTCCACATTCCTGGGATTGGGAAGAGGAGAGGGACAGACCCAAAGTGCCTCAGGCCTGGGACTGGGAGGGCAGAGCTGTGGCTGGTTTGGGGAGGGACGATGATGTCCCATCCCTGGAAGTGTCCATGACCAGCTTGGACAGGGCCTGGAGCAACCTGGGATAGTGGAAGGTGTCCCTGCCCGGGATGAGATGATTCCCAAACCGGTCTGGGATTCTGGGATCTCCGTGTCTGTAAATCCAGGGAGTGCTGGATCCGTGCTGGATCCATGCGGGGCAGGAGGAATTTCAGCAGGGCTGGAACCCAAACCCTGCACAGGCAGCGCTTCCAGCCTTGATCCCATCAAGCCTTGATCCCATCATCCCAGAGCCTGGGAAGAGCAAGAGCAGGAAGGTGAAGCTGCATCCAGGGAGAGCTCCCATGGCTCAGCCCCAACCCGCTCACCCCGTGCCCCTGGGGCGATTTCTTCCTTTCAGGGTTTTATTGCTTTAATCAGATCTTTAATCACATCTAATCGCGGTTAAGGCGATTCTGACGCCCAGCAGGACGAGTCAGCGGGAGCCTGGGATGGAGCTGGGATGGATCTGGGAGCTGGGATGGATCTGGGATCGAGCTGGGATGGAACTGGGAGCTGGGATGGATCTGGGATCGAGCTGGGATGGAACTGGGAGCTTGGAGCATCTCCTGGGGCTGGAATTCAGGGGGGATGCCCCTGCCCCTGGGTCCCCACTCTGCACTTTGCTGCTGCCTCGGGAAGTCTTTGTTCGGGTCAGGACACTGCCAACCCCAAGAGCAGCAGCTGTGGGGTGGAAATTTGGGTCAGGATGGTGCCAACCCCAAAGAGATGGAGCTGTGGGGTGGAAATTCGGCTCAGGACATTGTCAACCCCAAAAGAGCTGGAGCTGTGGGGTGGAAATTCAGGTTGGGATGGTGCCAACCCCAAAGAGCTGGATCTGTGGGGCTGGGGGCCCATCCCGGTGTTGCCCAGCCCTCTGAGCCCGCTGGCCCTTTCCCCGCAGGGCTCTGCCACCCCTGGCAGCGCGAGGGAAGATGAACAAGATGAAAAACTTCAAGAGGAGGTTCTCGCTCTCGGTGCCGCGCACGGAGACCATCGAGGAGTCGCTGACGGAGTTCACCGAGCAGTTCAACCAGCTCAACAACCAGAGGAACGAAGGTGAGGAGCCCCTGGGTCCCTGGGGTGGCTCAGGACCATCTGGGGTGGGTGAAAACCTCTCCCCAGCCGTTCTCGGGGTGTGTGGAAAGCGTCTGCTCCTTGTTGCGCGTTGCTTTCCCCATTCTCTGCCCGTGGGGGTGGATAACACCTCGTCATTAAAGCCGAGGAGAGATTTATCCTCGCCGGAGGAAAGCCTGATGGGAGGGAAAGGAATTTGCACAAAAAAGAGGAGCTGTGGTTAAGGTGGAGAGGGGGAACGTGTGGGATCTCCTCCTGCCTCCCCAAAAGAGGGGGGTGACCCCTCGGGGGGCTCCAGGACGTTCCCCCAAGACAAAGGGTCTCTTCTCTGTCCCGGACCAGCCTTTGCTCCTTTCTGCCGGTTGGTTTTCGACATCCAGGGGAGATTGAGGGTTAAAGGCCTGTCTGAGCCCCCGGAGCAGGTTGGGGCAGCTCCAGGCTGGGAGCAGCCCAGCCGAGCCGGCCGTGCTTGGGCAAGCCGGGCTGGGTCGGGCTGGGCTCATCCCGGGGTGAACCGCGGCCATCCCGCCGTGCCTCCTGCCGGAGTCTGAGACACGGAGTGTGCGCCCTTGCTCCTGGAGCTGGGCTCTGATTTACACACTCACACCCTTGCTCCTGCTGCTGGGCTCTGATTTACACACTCACACCCTTGCTCCTGGAGCTGGGCTCTGGGATCCAGGAGAACACTGAATTCCATACAACATGAAATTTATGAGCATGTTTTTATGGTGATCCATGAAAACAACTGTTACAGTCAGATAGAAAAGATAAAAGCGTGAGTGTGTAAATTAGAGAGTTTTCTTCAGTCGCTGGGTGAAAAAGTTAAAGTTTACAGAGTTTAAAATAGTTTAGAAAACTGAAGACAAGATGGAGGAGCTAGAATGTTGTTTCTTTTCCTTCTTCTTTCTTCTTCATGTTCTTCTCCTAGAGGTTTTTGGGTGGTAGTGAGTGATTGGATATAAAATGTCACAGTGCAGCAAACAGGTGATGGGTCACTGGGTCATTAAGAAAAATAATTTACATGTCTATTGTTAATTGTGTAAGAATAAGTATAAAGATAAAAGAACTGTGTTGTTTGAGGCCATTTTGTGCTTTCAAAAGTGAGCCACAAGGCCTTGTTGTACCATCAGAAACGAGCCAGGTTGCAGTGATTTAAACTTGTGCAGAAAGTCTGGAGAGACCTGCCAAGTTTTGTGATGACCCTCCAATCAACACGAGAAATGAGATTCTAACGAGCTCAGGAGCTTTCTTCAAATCCAGAGAACTGAGCGAGACTCCCCACGAGGGAGGATCCCAAAGGAGCTGAGCTCAGAGGAGACTGAGAAATCCAGGATGAGAAAGAAAACACAGAAGAAGCGCAGCAGAATCAGAGAAAGAGGAAAAGAAAAGAATTTTTAGAGGAGAAGTTCCACCTCCTGCCAGCTGTGCCGCAGCCTGGCCCCTTCCCTCCTGCCATGGGTGGGAGCTGGGCTGGGGCTGGCACCGCCTGGCACCGGCGGGGAGAGCCCGGCAGTGCCAGCCCAGCTGCTCCGGGGATGCTGTGACCTCAGCCAGAGCCACCTTCCCTCCCTCCCGCAGCTCCCCGGGCTCCTCTTCATCCCGAGGAGCATCCCCGGGGGGATCCAGCCCCTCTCCCACACACCCGCACCCCTGTAATTAGCACTGAGCTCTTAATTAGCCGTGCAGGAACCGGGGCGAGGCTGAGGGCGCTGCTCCTGCTGTTGCCTTGCTGTGGGATGTGGGATCCGGGCTCTCATCTCCTCCCTGCCAGCCCCAGAGGTGATTTCCATCCTGCTCTGCTTTACTGAGACGTCTCTCACGGCTTTTCCTTTGGCAAAAAGGGCGAGCAGGGTCCTCCAGGCCACCCTGGGCTCTGGGGTTTGGTGCTGAGGTAGCCAGGAGAGAGCAGGAGCAAAGCCCGCAGCCAGGATGGCTCCGTGCCTCGAGGTGTGCACCAGGCTGGCCTCTCTGGGTCTGTGCTCAGTTTGGAGCCGAGTTTGGGATCTCTCCAAGGGCTTGGTCCCCTTTTTCCAGGTGGAGAACCCAAGTGTGGAGGGGAAAAGCGGCTTTGCTCCAGCTGAGGGGAGCAGAGCTGAGCCTGCAGCCACGGCCCCATAAAACATAAAAGAGCTTTGCTGCTGGTTTTCCCTCCTTGTTGGGATCTGTGGGGCTGTCCCTGGGCTCTCCGTGTGCTCCAGAGCCCATCCTGGATCAGCAGGGATCGACACCTCTGCTCCTTTCCTCTCCTCTGTAATTTCCTCAGGGTATTTCCTGGAGCTGGTTTTCCCTCCAGCCTCAGAAATCCCTCTTCACATCATTCCCAGGCCGCAAATCCCACATTTTGCTGGCTGTGAGTGCCTGGGCCCATCCTTGGGGAGCAGGAGGAGGCCGGGCCTCCTCAAGGATCACAAAATCAGGGAATGGGTTGGGTTGGGAGAGACCCCAGACCTCCTCCCATTCCACCCCAGCCCTGGGAAGGGACACTTCCCCCAGCCCAGGCTGCTCCAGAGCTGGGAGGGGACAAGAAGGGGACAAACCTGCCCCATCTGTGGTGTTTTTGTGAGAAATTCTCATCTCCGTCCTCCCCATCCCGTCATTCTCATGACTCCCGTCATTCTCATGACCTCACCCCCACAGATGCTGATAAAAGGAGGGAAAACAGCTTTTTTTTTGGTTTTGTTTTCCTTTTTTTTTTCCTTCCCAGGCTGGAAAATCAAACAGCTTTCCAGCCTGGACACATCCTGTCACCAGCAATGTCACCTTGGTGGAACCTGAGTCCCTTTTTTCAGATGGATCAGGGTTTGGTGGCCCTGATAAGAGCTGGGGGCATCCAGCAGCAGCCCCCAAACACCTCCAGCCTGCTCTGCCCTCCCAGGCCAGACAAAATTCAGTGTCTGTGGCTGGAAAGGGATAAAACAGAGCCAGCTCTGACCTTGGGAGCAGCAGGCCCTGAAGAAATGATGATGAGTGGGAGGAAGGAGGATGAAAAAGCCGAGCTCTGAGCGGCGCAGAGCCTGGAGAGGAGATCTCACACTCAGCAAAGTAATTAAAAGTTCCAAGTCAGGCAGGCAGCGGAGGATCCTGGCCCCTTTCCTTGGGAGATCAAAGCTTGTTTTGGCAGAGTTTAAATATATTTATAAAAAAGCCTGCCTGTGTCTGCAGCCTGGCTTTTGGGAGCTTTGATATCGCAGCAGCCTCGTTCTTCCCGAGCGTCAGGGATCCCCGGAATTCACATGGAATGAATTCCCTGCCGGTCCACAGCTTCACACTGAGCCCCCAGCCAGCTCCTGCTGTTTTATCTGCTTTCCCCATCCTTTTTAGATCCACTGCAGTGCCCAGCTTGTCAATTTACCTCTGATTTCACATCTGATGTGACAAAGACACCAACTCTGTTGGACTGGCGCAGAATCTGCTGGTTTGGAGCTCTCTTTTCCCCAGCTTTGGGTTTGTTTCACCTGTGGGAACCGGCACAAATTCACCCAAAATATCATTTCCAGTGGGTCAGCCGGGCTCCATTCAGTCAGACCTTAAATGGCCTTTGGTTTCCTCGCCTGGGAAACGAGGAAGTTGAAAAGATTTGGTCCGGTTGAATTAATCCACGTTCTTTTCATACCTGTGGTTAACTCAGGGGATCTTTTCTGATCGTTGCTGTAAAAACAGATGGAGGGAAAGGAACAGGGAGCAGAGGAGGGGTTTTGCCTGTGTGCCCAACACCCCTGGCATTGTTTCAGCCCCTCTCAATCCCCCTGGCACGGGCTGAGCCCCCCGTCAGGTGCGGGCTGGGCACCGGGAGCGTTCGGCTCCGCTCTCCCGGTGCCCGTGGCACCAACCCAGAGCCTTTGCCAGGTCACTTGCCTGCCACCTCTCATCCGTCAGCCGAGCAAAGCGCAGCCAGGTCCCGGCCCTGCTCAGCACCCCGTGAAAATCCAGCCCTCCCTCCCTCCGCTCCTCAGCCATGAGATCATCCCTGGATCCGGGATTGTCGCTGGGAGCCCCGGGGACAGGGCAGGGACAGGGCAGGGCTCAGCCTGGGGCGGTTCGCTGCTCCCCTTCGCTCTGGGAGTGTCTGCGGGGAGGTTTTGGGGGATTTGGGGGTTTTTTGGGGTGATTTTGGAGCACGGCTGCAAAGCCGGGAGGAGGAACTGAGCGGTCAACGGGGGGGGACAGGCTGGTCCTGCTTGACCTTTTCACGTCCAGCTCATCATCCTCGCTCCCAGCGCGCCCAGTTTGGTGCTGCCTCCTTGTGAGCAACCCCTGGAATCAGCATCCGTGGATTCCCCAGGGGAATCCTCGTCCGCAATGAGCTCCGGCTGCTGGCTGCGAGTGCGGGAATGTCCCCGGGGTGCGGGAATGTCCCCGGAGTGCCCGAATGTCCCCGGAGTGCCCGAATGTCTCCGGAGTGCGGGAATGTCCCCGGAGTGCCCGAATGTCCCCGAGGTGCCCGAATGTCCCCGGAGTGCGGGAATGTCCCCGGGGTGTGGGAATGTCCCCGCTGGTGATCACAGAGTGAGGAGCTCCAAGTGCAAACCTCAAACCGGGGGCCAGAAGGAGCTCAAGGGTTCCCTTCGTTCTCATTTCCTGCTCCTTCCGCGGCTTCTTAAGCCCGGCGAGGTTTCACACCCGGGGTCCCAAGGGAGGAATTGTTTTCCTGAGCTGCTTTGGTGCTCGGGGGAGCTCCTGTGCCTCTCTCTGTGCCTGGCTGAGGGCAGGGGCTGGCACAGGAGTGCTTTGTTTTCCAACGAGTGACTTTAATCCCAAACTCCTTCCGAGAAACCGAGACATCCCGGGAGGAAAACACCCGGATTCCTGGTGGTTGTGGTGGTTCCCGGGACAGCCTAGGTCCCTGTGTGGGTGAACTCCTCAAGGAAGGGCCCCCTTTCCCCCTTTTCCCCTTTTCCCCCTTTTTCCCCATTCCCTCTTTCCCCCATTTCCCCTTCCTCCTTTTCCCTTCTTCCCCTTTTCCCCTTTTTTTCCCCTTTTCCCCTTTTTCCCTTTTTCCCTTTTTCCCCCCATTCCCCCTTTCCCCCTTTTCCCACCTTTCCCCCCTTTCCCTTCCGCTTTCCCTTCCCAGCACGGAGGGATCCGGAGCCAGGGACGGGCACCTCGGTGTTCCTGAAGTGTTGCTTCACATAAAACCTTTGGGAAGACAAAGATGGGAAGGCAAATCCTCATCCCTGCGAAATGCCGTGCAGGGGGCAGAGCTCTGGGGCGGGATTTGGGATTTCTGCCCCCCCTGCCAGAGACCCTGGTGGCTTTGGCAGCGCTGAGGGCGGAGACACAGCAGGAATCTGGAGCGAAACGATGTGGATATGTGAAATCCCAGTGGATATTCAGACGGATGAAGAGATTCCCATGTCCCCAGAGCACCCCTTCCCCTCCCTCACCCCTGGTCGCTGCTGCCCCTCTCCAGCAGCTCGCTCTGCTTTCCTTTTGTCCCCAGATGTGGCTCAGGGGCAGCTGCAGCTGGCACAGCTGGGCAGGGACGGGGCAGCGGGCGGGAGCCCCGCGTCCCCCCCGGAGGGGCAGCGCCGCTCCCCGGTGGCCGCCGTGCGCTACCGCAACCACGGCCAGCGCCGCTTCTCCATGGAGGCAAGTGCCGGGGGGCTTTGGGGGGGCTGGGGACCTCTGGCTGTCACCTCCCCGTGCTCTGGGACCCGCTCTGGTGACACTCCCCGAGTGCCAGCACCCCCTTCCCTCTCCCTGTGAGCCAGCCGTCAGTGCGGGCTCGGACAGAGGGACAGAGGGACAGAGGGACAGAGCTCCCCCCTGTCACCGCCCTGTGCTCTGTCCCCTCGCTGCAGGACGTCAGCAAGCGCCTCTCGCTGCCCATGGACATCCGGCTGCCCCCCGAGTTCCTGCAGAAGCTGCAGATGGAGAGCCTGGAGCTCCCCAAGCCCCTGAGCAGGATGTCCCGCCGCGCCTCCCTCGTAAGTGGCAGCGAGCGGCGGGGACAGTGCCACCACCCGCCGGGTCCCCACCCGGCTGTCACCGGGGTCCCCTCACATCCCTGCCCATCCCCAGCCCCTCCCGCACATCCCCAGCGGCACCCAGGGAGGAGCTGAGGGAGCTGGGAAGGGTTTGGAGAGTCCTGAGGGAACTGGGAAGGGTTTGGAGAATCCTGAGGGAGCTGGGAAGGGTTTGGAGAATCCTGAGGGAGCTGGGAAGGGTTTGGAGAATCCTGAGGGAGCTGGGAAGGGTTTGGAGAATCCTCAGGGAACTGGGAAGGGTTTGGAGAATCCTGAGGGAGCTGGGAAGGCTCAGCCTGGAGAAAAGGAGGCTCAGGGGGAATTCCTGGCTCTGCACAAGTCCCTGCCAGGAGGGGACAGCCGGGGGGGATTTGGGATGTTATCCCAGGGAACAGGGACAGGAGGAGAGGGAACGGCCTCAGGCTGGGCCAGGGGAGGCTCAGCTTGGACAGCAGCAGGAATTTCCTCATGGAAAGGGCGGCCAGGCCTTGGAAGTGCCCAGGGAGGTTTGGAGTCCCCGTCCCTGGAGGTGGCAGCTGGAGGTGGCACTCAGGGCTCAGGGTGGGCATCGGGCACAGCTCGGACTTGCTGATCCCAGAGGGATTTTCCAGCCTCAGCCATCCTGGGATTCTGAAATCCACATCCCTTCTCCATCTGCACCTGCTGTGCCATTCCCACCTTCCCTGGCTGCCCTCTCGGCCTGGCTCCTTCCCAAAGGGAGGAGAGGGAAACCCTCCTGCAGCTCAGCCTGTGGAAATGCAAATGTGGGTAAATAATGAATCAGCGCCCGCATTTCGCTTTCCTTGCTGCAGAGCAGCAGCAGAAATAGGAACAGAAACTCCGTGTGCAGACCCCAGGTACCACGGGCAGGGCTCAGGAGGAATTTTGGGATCCGAGGTGCCCGTCCAGGAGGAGGGAGAAGGAAAGGAGAGCTGGAATTTACCTGCCCGAGCTGTCTGATCAATAAAACAATTAATATTCATGATCCCCTCATGAATAAGGAACGTGGCTCTGGGGGTTCCAGTTCCTTCACTGCCCTGCTCAGGACACCGCTGATTTTCCCAGGATACACAGAGGGTTTGGGCAGTAAATGGAGTAAAAATCCCAATTGTGGATTTCCCAATTTCCCAGTGTCCCTGGAAACCCTTCTGGAGGTGAAGCCATCCCTGGCTGAGGTTCCCTCCTGCCCACTGATGTTCTCCTTTCTGTCTCACAGTCCGATATTGGCTTTGGGAAGCTGGAAACCTACATCAAACTGGACAAACTGGGAGAGGTGAGTACCCTGTGACACCCCTCTAAGGAATTGAACAAAATCCAAAGGGGCGGCTCAAAGGGGAAAAAAAATCTTCAATATCCAGAAATTTTCAGGCCAAGTCCTTCTTGTGGACTTCAGACCTGGCGCTGTCACCTCAAATGGTCCTTCCTCCAAATGTTCTGGGGACACCGGTGCTGTGCCAGCCTGGGAAATGTCCCCTGTCCCCTGTCCCCTGTCCCCTGTCCCCTGTCCCCTGTCCCCTGTCCCCTGTCCCCTGTCCCCTGTCCCCTGCCAGGGCACCTACGCCACCGTGTTCAAGGGCCGCAGCAAACTGACGGAAAACCTGGTGGCGCTGAAGGAAATCCGCCTGGAGCACGAGGAGGGGGCTCCTTGCACGGCCATCCGGGAAGGTGAGGCTGGAGGGGCTGTCCTGGGGGATTTGGGATGGGAAGGATTTGGGATGGGAAGGTGAGGCTGGAGAGGCTTTCCTGGGGGTCCCAGGAGGATTTGGGATGGGAAGGTGAGGCTGGAGAGGCTTTCCCGGGGCTCCCAGGGGGATTTGGGATGGCTGTGCCCGTGCTCAGCCCCGCTGTCCCCTCAGTGTCGCTGCTGAAGAACCTCAAACACGCCAACATCGTCACCCTGCACGACATCATCCACACCGAGCGCTCCCTCACCCTCGTCTTCGAGTACCTGGTGGGTCTGGGGGCTTTTCTGGGGGCCGGGGGGACAAGGGAAGGACAGACTGACGTCTCCTCCCCGCTGCAGGACAACGACCTGAAGCAGTACCTGGAGAACTGCGGGAACCTGATGAGCGTGCACAATGTGAAGGTGAGGGGGGTGCCCGGGACCCCTCCCCTACCCCTCCTGGTGCCTGGGGGTGTTTTGTGGCTGGAGACCCCTTCACCCTTGAGTTCTTGCTGCCTTCCCGGGGCTGCCCCAGCGTTTCCCTGGTCACTCCCTGCCCGTGTGCACTTGGCTCATCCCTTTTTGGGATGCTTTCCCACCCCAGCACAGCTCCCAGGGGTCCGTCGGGATTCCTTGGGGCAGGATGAGTTTTGGTCCTAAATGCAACCCCTTCCTCCTCTTCCTCCTCCTCTTCTTCCTCCTCTTCTTCTTCCTCCTCCTCCACCTCCTCCTCCTCCAGATCTTCATGTTCCAGCTGCTCCGTGGCCTGGCTTATTGCCACGGCAGGAAAATCCTGCACCGAGACCTCAAACCCCAGAACCTGCTCATCAACGAGCGAGGGGAGCTCAAGCTGGCTGATTTTGGTAGGTGAAGCCCTGCAGGATGCAGGAATTGGGGGTGGGGGAAAAAGGGGGCAGCTCCTTGATGAGCCTCCCTTCCTCCCTCAGGATTGGCCAGAGCCAAGTCGGTCCCCACAAAAACCTATTCCAACGAGGTGGTGACGCTCTGGTACCGGCCCCCCGATGTCCTGCTGGGATCCACCGAGTATTCCACGCCCATCGACATGTGGTGAGGCACGGAGCTGCCCCAGATCTGCCCCGGAGCTGCCCCAGATCTGCCCCGGAGCTGCCCGGGAGCTTCCCCGGAGCTTCCCCGGGAGCTGCCCCAGATCTGCCCCAGATCTGCCCCGGAGCTGCCCCGGAGCTTCCCGGGCTCTCCAGGACCTGGTCGGGCATTTCCATCCTCTCCTCACGGTGCTGGGTACACCAGAGAATCTGGGGCTCTTCCAGTGCATTTTCCCTGTCCCCAGGGCTCTTCCAATCCAGGTTCCCTGTCCACAGGGCATTTTCCGTGTCCCCAGAGCCCTCTCAGAGCATTTTCCCTGTCCCCAGAGCTCTCCCAGTGCAGTTTCCCTGTCCCTAAGGCTCTCTCAATCCAAGTTCCTTGTCCCCAGAACTTTCCCGGAGCATTTTCCCTGTCCCCAGGGCTCTCCCAGAGCATTTTCCCTGTCCCCAGGGCTCTCCCAGAGCATTTTCCCAGTACCTTGGGCTCTCCCAGAGCATTTTCCCTGTCCCCAGGGCTCTCCCAATCCAGGTTCCCAGTCCCTTGAGCTCTCCCAAAGCATCTTCCCTGTCCCCAGTACATTTTCCCAGTCTCCAGTGCTCTCCCAGTGCAGTTTCCCCTGTCCCCAGGGCTCTCCCAGTCCTGGTTCCCTGTCCCCAGAGCTTTCCCGGAGCATTTTCCCAGTCCCCAGGGCCTCGGGGGGGTTATCGGGTCCGTGCCATCCCCATCCCGGTGGGAGCTGATCCATCTCCCGGAGCCGATTCCCGTCCCCGGGCGCTGCGGGGGCCCCGGGGGTTTGTCCCCCGCTGATCCCGGGGTGTCCCCTGCGCTCCAGGGGGGTCGGCTGCATCCACTACGAGATGGTGACGGGCCGGCCGATGTTCCCCGGCTCCACCGTCAAGGAGGAGCTGCACCTCATCTTCCGCCTGCTGGGTGAGCGCTGCGCTGAGCCCGCGGCCCCGCGCGAGGGCACTGCCTGCCCGCGGGAACCGGGACGGAACGGGGGGAAACGGGAGGGGAACTGGGATGGGATCATGGGGGGAACCGGGAGGGGACCGGGATGGGAACCGGGACGGAAACGGGGGGAAACGGGGGGGAAACGGGAGAGAAACCGGGATGGGATCAGGGGGGGAACGGGAGGGAAACGGGAGGGAACGGGGGAGAAACGGGAGGGGACCAGGAGGGGATCGGGGGGGAACCGGGAGGGGACCGGGATGGGACCGGGAGGGGAACCCGGAGGGAACCGGGAGGGGAAACGGGGGTAACCGGGAGGGGAAACGCGATGGAAAACGGGATGGAACGGGGAGGGAACCGGGAGGGGAAACCGGAGGAGAAACGAGATGGGAACCGGGATGGGAAATGGGAGGGGAACCGGGACCGGATCGGTGGGTGAGATGGGTGGATAGGAATGAACAGGGATGGGGTGGGATGGGATGGGATCCATGGGATGGGATGGGATGGGATGGGATGGGATGGGATGGGATGGGATGGGATGGGATGGGATGGGATGGGATGGG
>NW_005087610.1:2040037-2076790 GCF_000331425.1 Pseudopodoces humilis
CCTTCCCTTCCCTTCCCTTCCCTTCCCTTCCCTTCCCTTCCCTTCCCTCTTGGCAGCCCCAGTGGTGCCAGCTCTCCCAGGGGACACATCCCAGCTCTCCCAGGGGACACATCCCAGCCCCCGGGCTGCTCCCAGGGAGCAGGGATGGTGCTGCCAGGGGCACAGAGCACGGAGAGGGAGGTGCAGAGACTTCCCTGGGAGCTCCCTGGGAGCTCTGGGATTGCCAGCAGCTCTGCTGTGAGCAGGAGAAACGCCCTGGAGCTGCTCAAAAATCGGGATGTGGCCTCACCTGCAGAGCCCCACGTCCCTTTCTGCACCCCCACAGAAAGGCCAGGTTGTTATTCTGCCTCCAATACGGGTTTGGAGGGATGGTTGTGCTTCTCCTCAAGAGCTGGGTGGGAAATCTGCCTCTTGGAGGCATCATCCTCCAGGCGGGAGGAGCAGCGCCGCGGGCAGGGTGACACCGGGCTGGAGCTGAAATTCCCGGGGTTGGGAACAGGAGGTGAGGGTGGCGTGGCCGCTCCTCTGCTGGTGGCGCTGATTCTGTGCTGCCTTTCCCCTCCCCAGGCTGGCCCAGTCCCTGCTGGCCCTGTTCGCCTCGTCCCTGGCCATCTCGCTGGTGTTTGCCATCATCCCGCTGTGCCACAACGTGGTGGTGCTGGCCGTGGTCATGGCCGTGGCCGGGCTGGCCATGGGCTGCATCGACACCATCTCCAACATGCAGCTGGTCAAGATCTACCAGAAGGACTCTGCCATCTTCCTGCAGGTGAGAGCGGGGCCCTCATCCCCCCAGGAAGGTTCAGGGTGGATTTTAGGAGGAATTTCTTCCCAGGAAGGGTGGGTGGGCATTGGGATGGTGGAGGCCCCATCCCTGGAGGTGTTTGAGGAAAGCCTGGCTGTGGCACTGCGGGGCCCTCATCCCCCAGGAAGGTTTAGGATGGATTTTAGGAGGAATTTCCTCCCAGGAATGGTGGGTGGGCGTTAGGATGGCATCACCATCCCTGGAGGTGTTTGAGGAAAGCCTGGCTGTGGCACTGCGGGGCCCTCACCCTGCCTGGGCAGGTTTAGGATGGACTTCAGGAGGAATTTCCTCCCAGGAATGGTGGGTGGGCATTGGGATGGTGGAGGCCCCATCCCTGGAGGTGTTTGAGGACAGTGACACTCAGGTCCTGTGACAAGACTGCACTCAGTGACCTCAAAACTCTTTTGGGACTGAATTAATTGTGCGATTCCGAGGAGGAGGAGCTGGCAGCTCTGCCACCCTCCCGCTCCACCGCGTCACCTCTTGCAGGCCCTGCACTTCTTCGTGGGCTTTGGGGCTCTGCTGAGCCCCTTGATCGCCGACCCCTTCCTGTCGGACACCAACTGCATCCTGTCCAACGGCACGGCCAACGCCTCCAGCAACCTCCCGCACATCCGCAAGTCCCTGCTGCCGCACCACCCGGGCAACCTGTCCCACTTCGACCTGCCCATGAAGGGCCTGGTGGTGACACGGGTGTCCTACGCCTTCTGGATCATGGCCCTCATCAACGTAAGCGCTGCAGCCGGGAATATCCCGCCGGGAACATCCCCGCTCCGCGGTTTGGGGGGTTCTGGGAATGGGAGGAGCGCAGGGATGGCTGTGGTGGCTCACGGCACACGTGAAAGGTTTGTTTGGTGCCAAATCCCGATTTCATCAGGGCACTTCACCGCTGGGAGTGATTCTGGGATTTGTCCGAGCTCTCTGGGAGAGGTTGGTGCCTCCAGCACCTCCTGGGCAGGAGCTGGAGCGGCAATCCCCACTTAGATCCAGAATTTTTCCTTCATGCTCAGCTGGCAGCGGAGGGATGGCCACGCAGAGGGGATTTGCAGGGATATTCCCAGGAAAGAAGTGATCCGGGCCTCTCTCCATTTATTATTTTCCCTGGAGGTCACAGCAAGATGTAAAAGTCCTTCCTCTGAGGGGGAGATGAGGGATCTGGTGTTCCTTTTGCCCACCTGAGGGGCTCCTCAGGGTGATCCTGCCCGGCAGGATCCGGGCAGATCCAGAGGATTCCTTCCCTCTGGAATTCAGCTCTCAGAGCCGGAGGATGTGATCATTGCCCTGCTCCTGTCCCTGGCCACCAAAGCAGCCCCAGGTTTGCCACCAGCACTGGGCAAAGGGAGCTGTGGTTCCTTTTTCTGGGCTCTCCCCATTCTACTATTATTATTATTATTATTATTATTATTATTATTATTATTATCCCCCATCCAGGGGTTTTCAGGCCCTCCCAGCTCCCTGTGGGAGGAGCTCAGGCAGGTGCTGGGATGAGTTTCTGGGCAGAGTCACCCAAAAAAGGCCCAGCCTGGGAGGAGAGGCAGCTTTAATTACCTCCAGCTCTGCCTGTGCCACGGGAAATGTGCTTTTAATTACTCCAGAGCCAGCAAACCGATTTAGTTTGGAAGCAGAGTTTAACACCTGCTCTGAACCCGATGATGTGCCTGATTTTGGGAGCTCCAGTGGGAATTTCCAGCCCCGTCTCTGTCCCCAGCAGTGTCCTGAGGGTATTTCTGGGGCAGGCTGTGGGTTTGAGCTGGGTTTCTGCATCAGGACGCGCTCAAGTGCTGCATGCACGGGAGGGTGGGCGGAATACAGAATTCCCAGGCTGTGGAGGAACACCAGGAATGTGGAAAGGAGGCTGGGAGACTGGTTTTGGGATAAGGGTTAAATAACAGAGTGGGGAGTTGGATGTGCTCAGCTCCAGAGCCAAGCTGTGATTGCTTTTCCCAAATCCTTGGGGAGGGAACTGATTTTATTCCGTGTTCAAACCACCCCAGCCCACTGGAGCAGTTCAGCTCCAAACTGCTGACCCTCCTCAAGGTGGGAACAGCCGAGGAAAAATGATGATTTTAAACCTCCAGGGCATGTGGATGAAAAGAGTTAACAACAGAAATGGAAACCAGGAGCAGCAGCTCGGTTATAAAATGGCCAAATCCCACATTTCCATCCCGGTTTTTGTGTGGATTCTGACAAGGCACGAGCTGAAATGATTCATTTCGAGCTCTTGCTTTTGTTTAGAGTGGAAATGTCTCAATCTGACTCTGGCACAAGTGCTCTGTGCAGAGCTGACAGCGGAGCTGTGCCGATGTTTTTGAAGCAAAACGGGTTTGCTTTGGGAAAATGAAGCAGCTCAGCATAATCAAAACAAAGCGCTTGGATCGCTCCCAGCCAAAATCTTTCACTCGGAGAGAAAAATTTTTTGCCTTTTCATCCCGATTTTGGAACAAAACCCCCGTATTTTAAATTTCAGTTCTCCCACAGAACGGAAATTTCATCACCCAGCCCGCTGCAAGGGGCTAGAAATCAGGGGAATGTTCCTTGGAGAGGGATGTGTTTGTCCGGAAGGTGCTTTCCCAGGGGAAGTGTGGGACACTCCATTGTGCTCTAAAGCAGCCTGGGATACAATGGCAGGGAATAATCCCGGATTCCTGGGGGAAACAGACTGAAATAGCAGCGGGAGGGAGGGAAGGAGCTGGAATATCCCCATGCTGAGCTGGGGGATGCAGCAACTTGTTGAGTTTTTGAGGATGGATAAAAGCTGCCAGGAGAGGGGAGGGAGCAGCTCTGGGAATTTGGGAAGTGGAGCTGGAGCGCTGGGTGAAGGGAATTGGGGGTTCCTGGTGGGGGATGATGCTCTGGTTCCCTTTTTTCCCTTGGGGAAAGAAAATCTTCCTGCCAAAATAACCCCCCAAAAAACCCCCAAAAGCAGCAAAAATATCCTGAGAAGGAATTCTGGGAGAAAATGGTTGTAGCACCAAAATCTGGCTGTCCAGGAGGGATGGTCAGGGGTGGGATGGGGGATCCAGCGTGGGGCCACAGCCATGGGTGGGACCTGCTGGAAGTGTCCCAGCCTGGTATGGAGAGCAGGGATAACCCAGAATGGGACTGGGAATTGGGGAATCCCAAACTGGGAACCTGGGATAACCCAGAGTGGGACTGGGAATTGGGGAATCCCAAACTGGGAACCTGGGATAACCCAGAGTGGGACTGGGAATTGGGGAATCCCAAACTGAGAACCTGGGATAACCCAGAGTGGAATTGGGGAATCCCAAACTGGAGCCCAGGGATAACCCAGAATGGGACTGGGAATTGGGGAATCCCAAACTGGAGAGCAGGGATAACCCAGAGTGGGACTGGGAATTGGGGAATCCCAAACTGGGAACCTGGGATAACCCAGAGTGGGACTGGGAATTGGGGAATCCCAAACTGAGAACCTGGGATAACCCAGAGTGGAATTGGGGAATCCCAAACTGGAGCCCAGGGATAACCCAGAATGGGACTGGGAATTGGGGAATCCCAAACTGGAGAGCAGGGATAACCCAGAGTGGGACTGGGAATTGGGGAATCCCAAACTGAGAACCTGGGATAACCCAGAGTGGAATTGGGGAATCCCAAACTGGAGCCCAGGGATAACCCAGAATGGGACTGGGAATTGGGGAATCCCAAACTGGGAACCAGGGATAAGCCACAGTGGCACTGGGAATTGGGGAATCCCAAACTGGAGCCTTGTCCTCGAGGCTGGGAGTGTCCAGGGCAGTTATCTGCACAGCCAGGCCCTCTGGGGGTGGAATATTTTTGCTAAATCTGCAATTCAGAAGAATGAAATCTGCTCCTGACCTCCGGAAGGATCAGAACTATCAAGCAAATGCGTTTTTCTTCCATGGGACCGAACTCACTGTTCCTATTCCCATTGTTCCCAGAACAATGCAGACCTCATAAACGAATTCAGGCACGAGGGGCGGGGTGTGAGGGAGGGGGGGACTTCTCCATACATTTAAATCATGCCACGAGCCAACAAAAGGCAGGAAATTTGGAGCTGGAGCTCACACTTGCTCCCAGACATGTAGAAAACAAGGGAATGAGCTGTCACTTAGGATTTCCTGGCTTTCTCCCCCGGTTGGTTGCAGTGTAAACACCGCTGGGTTGTGCTGGGAGGAGACGGGAGGGCTTCGTTCGCTTCCCTCTGTTTCCTCGCCGGGGAAAGAAAAAGCAATTCCCTGTGGAATTGGAGGCACCACGGAGTCGTGGGTGTGAGCTGGGAGCCGCTCATCCCATGGGATCAGCTGCCCCATGGATCCGGGATGGGGATGTGGGGTGGGACTGCGGGAATTGTGGTGGGATCGTGCTGGAGCATCTCTGGATGCTGTGGCTGGACCCTCTGTGCTCCGCTCAGGCTGTCCCTGTTGGCCTGGGAACCGCGGGCTCCTCTCTCAGGAGGTGCTGAGCAACCCCTGCTAATGGCTGGGGACGGGGCTGGGAGCAGCTCCCTCTTCCTTCCCGCAGAATTCCAGCCCCAGCTCCAACTGCTCCCGCTGGGGTTTCGTTCTTTGGGCTGCAGCAGAAGGTTTGGGGTTTGCAGGGCTGGTGTGGTGCTTTGGGAGGTTTGTCCTGAGGTCTCTGTGCCCATCTCCAGGTGAATGCTGGAACCTAGGACAGGCTGGGGTTGTGCCCCAGCACATCAGGAGATTTTTCTCCCTTTTTTCCCCCCACTCTCTCCCATCCCACCTCAGCATCCCCTTGTCCCATCTCTCCTTGCTCTCGGGATTCCCTTCAGGCACCTGCCCTGCGGATCACAGCGCCTGGAAACGCTGCTGCAGGGGAGCTGGGCTGTGGCTGATGTCCAGGAGCTCACCCAGCTCTCTGTCCCCTCCCCAGCTGCCCGTGCCCATCGCTGTGTTCTTCCTGCTCTACAAGGAGAGGATGGTGCCCTGCTTCAACGGCAGCAGCCACCCGCTGCTGTCCGCTGACGAGCTGGCCCTGGAGACACGGCCTGGGGACAAGGACGAGCTCTCCACCGCTGCCCAGAGACCCCACACAGCTGCAGGTGAGCTGGAGGTGCCTCTCTCATGCATTTTGGGGGGAAAAAGCCAAATTCGAGCGTGTCTGGGGAGGAAACGTCGCCAAGTGTGCACAGGGATCTAATCCAGGAATACCCAAACAATCCATGTGGTGTCCAATGCCCTCAAATTAGATGGAATCTTGAACAGAGATTGGTATCCCAGTTCTAATGAGGTCTCCAGGCCGTGTTTCTCCATTCCATATTTCTCTGAGCCATCCTAAAGCCAACCCTGGGCCCCCCAACCCTTCAGGGACAGGTGGCAGTTGTGCCCCTCCATTCCCTCCTGGTTTTGGGTCACATTTCTTACTGATTTTTCGGTTTAAAAGCGGTCATTGCGCTGCAGACACTGATTTTTATAAGAAAGGAATAAGAAATAATTAATTTCCCCTGCCTCTTTTGAGGGGAAAAGTGAAATCCAGCAATAGTTTGCTCTCCAGCTCATGGCTGCACCCTGGCTTGGGGACAATGGTGACATTGTTCTTTGCCACCCAGGAGAGACGTGTCAGAGTCAATTCTTTGGTTAAACAGTGAATCTCAGAAGTAAATACTGTTTGGGACCGTGGGAGCGTTCCGTGTTATTCCTGGAAAGATGGCTTTGCCCCTGGGCAATAAAAGGGGATTTCAGGAAACTCCTGAAGGTGAGGGGGAGTTGAGGTGTGGGAGGGCTCAGGGGTGTGTGTCCCCCTTCCCCAGGGGTGACTCGTGGGTGCAATACCCGTTATCCGAGGAATGGGAGCTCTCCTGGGCACGGCTCTCCTGTGGGGCGGCTCCAGGGATTCAGGGATTCAGGGATTCAGGGATTCGGGCCAGGGGTGCCATGGTCCAGTTTTTATTGCCACAGCAGGGCCAGAAGTGTGGAGCCATGAAATGGGAAAAGGAGCACGAGCAGCTGCAGTAAGAGAAGTGGCAGGAGAGCCCAGGGTTTTGGGGTGTGAGGAACCAGGATTTTGGTGTGTGGAGATCCAGGATTTTGGGGTGTGGAGAGCCAGGATTTTGGGGTGTACAGAGCCAGGATTTTGGGGTGTGGAGAGCCCAGGGTTTTGGGGTGTGAGGAACCAGGATTTTGGGGTGTGGAGATCCAGGATTTTGGGGTGTGGAGATCCAGGATTTTGGGGTGTACAGAGCCAGGATTTTGGGGTGTGGAGATCCAGGATTTTGGGGTGTGGAGATCCAGGGTTTTGGGGTGTGGAGATCCAGGATTTTGGGGTGTACAGAGCCAGGATTTTGGGGTGTGGAGATCCAGGATTTTGGGGTGTAGAGATCCAGGATTTTGGGGTGTGGAGAGCCAGGATTTTGGGGTGTACAGAGCCAGGATTTTGGGGTGTGGAGAGCCAGGATTTTGGGGTGTGGAGATCCAGGGTTTCGGGCCGTGGAGAGCCCAGGATTTTGGGGTGTGGAGAGCCCAGGATTTTGGGGTGTGGAGAGCCCAGGATTTTGGGGTGTGGAGAGCCCAGGATTTTGGGCTGTGGAGATCCAGGATCCCAGGCTGTGGCCAGATCCCATACCCATTCCCATTTCCTTCTGGAAGCACAGAGGAAGGTGAGGGTGAGGTGGAGCTCCCCAAGCTCAGCAGTGCCGGGCGTTCAGGATCCTGGCTATGGCTTTGTGGACAGGTTTGTGGGTCTGTCCTGCAGCTGTCCCACAATCCAAACCCCACTGAGGGCGGGCAGCCACCCAGCCCCGGGGGGACGTTCTGCTCAAGTTTGCTTTGCATTTTTCTCCACCAGCTCACGAGGATTTGTTCAGCTGCTGCCAAAGCAAAAACTTCCGAGGGGCTTCCTTCACCTATTTCGCCGTGCACATCACCGGGGCCCTGGTTCTCTTCATGACTGACGGGATCGTGGTGAGTTCAGTTGCCCAGATCTCTGGATTTTTTGCCTTCCAAACCCCTGTGACACCACCAGGGGCTGAGGGGTTAATGGTGAGAGGTATGGGGATATCCCAGGCTCTCCATCTCCAAGGATAATCAACCCTGAGCTCTAAAAGCAAAGTTTGGGGAGCGTGGAACTCTGTTTGGGGAGCGTGGAACTCTGTTTGGGGAGTGTGGAACTCTGTTTGTGAGTGGAACTCTGTTTGGGAGTGTGGAACTCTGTTTGGGAGTGTGGAACTCTGTTTGGGGAGTGTGGAACTCTGGGGAATGAGGAGCTCTGTTTGGGGAGTGTGGAACTCTGTGAGTGGAACTCTGGGAGTGTGGAACTCTGTTTGGGAGTGTGGAACTCTGTGAGTGGAACTCTGTTTGGGAGTGTGGAACTCTGTTTGGGGAATGTGGAACTCTGGGGAGTGTGGAACTCTGTTTGGGGAATGTGGAACTCTGGGGAATGTGGAACCCCGAGAATGAGGGAGGATCTCTGGGCTTTTCCCTGGAACGCCTGTGGAGCTTTGCCCTTTTAGGACAGACCAAACCCCACGTCCTGCTGCTGGTGGATCTGCAAACCCTCAGGGGCTGTTCCAGCACGAATAACTGAGGGACAGAGGAGGATGGAGTCCCCACAGGGATGTCACAGGGGGGGTTTTCCTGCAGGGAGAGTACTCGGGCTTCGTGTACAGCTACGCCGTGGAGGAGCCGCTGGCCGTGGTGCACAAGGTGGCCGGGTACCTGCCCAGCCTCTTCTGGGGCTTCATCACCCTGGGCAGGCTCATCTCCATCCCCGTGTCCTACAGGATGAAGCCAGCCACCATGGTCTTCATCAATGTGGTGAGGATGGGGTTAACCCCTTGCATCCCTCTTTCCGTGGGTGGGTTTGGAGCTGCAGCTCCTCTCACACCTTGGGGGGGCTCACACAGGTGGGGTGGACAAGGTGCCCTCCAGATTTAAATCTTCATTTCCTGAGCCTGCTCCTCAGTGAGGGTTGGGAAAGCAACCAGCAAAGTTGGCACTAAAAGAACCACCAGTTTTATTTACCTTGCACCGTGCCTCCTTCATCCATGGGAAATGAATTCCTGGGACAGCCACGGGAAAGGGAAGGCAGGAATCGCTGTAGATTCGCTGCTTAGGCAGGAAAAAAGTTGCTGAGGTTAATAAAACACCTGGAGAAAGGGGCAGGAATCCTTTGGGGACGTGTAAGGAAGATCTGTGTAAGGATGTGCAGAAAACAGGGAGGGGGTGATCCCAATCCCTTCTTACAGAGAGGAAAAGCACGAGCAGGCAGTCAGCTCCCAATTTCCTTGGAACCAGGAGTGATTCTGGTGGCTGGATTTTGGTAACAAAACACATTACACACATCCAGCAGGGTGGGGAGAAGATTTTGGGATGCTCTGAGTAAAAATCCACCTGGCTGACACCGCCCCTGAGCAGTGCTGGGAGCTGCTGTAGGATCCAGCAGCTCCTGGAGTCATTGCAGCCTCGTCATAACAAATTCCAGCTCGAACTGGGCTCCTTTAGCATCCAAATTTCTCCTGAAATTCAGCACTTGAGCAATCAGGGCCCGAGCAATTAAAACAAAAGCAGCTGGAATATCAGAGCTCCCTCTGCTGACTCTGCCCTGGATCACTCGGGAATTTCCCGGAGCTTTTGGTTATTTCCCATTGAGGGAAATTTGATTTAAATGCAGTTGCCTCTTTGGCTTTAATTCTGTGGCTGCTTCTGAGCAATTATTGAGAGTTAATTCTGTAATTATTGAGAGTGACTTCAGCCTTACTCAGCAGAATAAAGAATTGTTAGCGATTAACACATGTGAATATTGTGGAAGGTACTATTGTATTTAAAAGTATATTTTTCAGATAAAACTCTAACTTTCTACATAATGAAATTGAGCCTTAATTACCAAAATTAGCAAATTCTTTAAAGCCAGATGGATTTTCTTCGGCCTTTCAGTTTCTCAAACATTGATTTTTTTTTTCCCCCAGCATATTTTCTGTTCCAGACTATATCCTATTAAAAACAAACATATTTTTCTCTTCCAGACTATATCCCATTAAAAACAAACATATTTTTCTCTTCCAGACTATATCCTATTTAAAATTATATTTTAAATTATTTAAATTAAATTATAGGATTAATAAATTATTTTTAAAAATTATTTTTATATTTATTTATAGGATAATAAATTATTTAAATTATTTAAAATACTATTTTAATATTAATGTTAATTATTAAATTATTATTATTATTAAATTATAGGATTTTATATCCTATTAAAAACAAACTCTAGACTGTCGCTCTCAGCATTTTTCTGACTGATTTTTGTGGGTGCTGCTCACAGGTCGGGGTCCTCATCACCTTCCTGCTGCTCCTGATTTTCTCCTCCAGCGTGGTTTTCCTGTTCGTGGGCACAGCATCCCTGGGGCTGTTCCTCAGCAGCACCTTCCCCAGCATGCTGGCCTACACCGAGGACATCCTGCAGTACAAAGGTGAGCTGCATTTTTGGATCCCATCCCCTTTTTTCAGCTCTTTCCCTCCTCCCTCGGGAAGCCTGGAAGTTCAGGTTTGCTTCTGGAGGCAGATTTCTTGTAGAAAAATGTCAAATTCTCCGTTTTGCTGGTGAGTAACGATGCCAGGCAGGGATGCAGCCTTGGTTCCTGGTTTGGGGAGCTCAGGGAGAGGCAGGAACGCTGCTTTGGAGGGAGATAGGTGTAAAACATCACCAGATTTCCTGAGCTGGAAACCCCAGAGCCTCCAGGATCCCTCTGTCTCCAGGGAAACAAGACACAAAACCAAAAACCTTTCCAGCAAGAGGCAACATCAGCTCTGCCAGCACACACAGGTGACAGGAGATTGATTTTTTTTTTGACTCTTTCACCTTTCTGCACTACTTCAGAGGCATTTCCAACACAAAGTGGGAATATTCATTGAGTATTTGTGACTTTTGTGGGGTGGAAAAGCTTTAGAGGAGCACAGGGTGGCCCTGCTGGCTGTGTCACCTCTGCTGCCACCACCCTGTTTCCCTTGCAGGCTGTGCCACAACCGTGCTGGTGACTGGAGCTGGCATTGGAGAGATGGTGCTGCAGCTGCTGGTGGGCTCGGTGAGTAGCCAAAAATACAAAAACCCAAAATAAACTTGGGATTTACAAGTCAAAAGCTCAGTTCTGGGCACTGCCTGAGCTTTATCCGCTAGCAAAGCCCTCCCTGATGATCCAGGAGGAATCTGAGTGATGTTTGATCCCTTTATTTCCCATCTGTGAAAAACGAGGTTCACATAATTTTTATAGAATTTAAAAATTTAATAAAAAAAAACAATTAGGAGAAAAAATGAAGTATACAAATACAGCCAGGTGTCTCTGCATTCACCTCACTGACAAAGGATTGTCCCTTAAAAACAGAACCCTACTACATATCCATAAATTCTCATACATATTCACACATTCTTCTTAGGATCTTTGGGGTTCTTCTGTTTAGTTTTCTCTTGCCCCCTTCCCAATAGATCAATCTTCTTGGCACCATTGAGATTTACATTCCCTGATACCAGAAATGCAATAAATTCCTCCCCCCAGAGTTCTGGTCACTGCTGTCTTCATCTGGATAAGATATTTACAAATGCAGGAGTTCTCTAGCTATTTTTTTTTCCCTCAGTCTTTGGTTTATACAAACAAAACCAGTTTTTATTTTAATACTATGCCATAGCCTAACATATATGTATTATACTACTATTTCTAAATTTCATCAATAACAGAAATAAAGAAAACTACATTACTACAACAAAAATTCCTCATTCTTACACACATACCATTCATTTTAATACATGTGAAAATCCAACAATATAAAATATATCTATAACACCATCCCAGATTATCCATGATCGGGGCAGCTACAGTTTCCTGGTGTGTGGGATGATCTTTGGATGCTTGGCCTTCACCTTCTACGCCCTGCTGGTGTTTTTCCACAGGATGTACCCCAAGCCCTCCCCAGGTAAGGGAGCCCTGACGCTGCTTTGGGATGGGAGCACAAACCTCACTCCAGAGCGTTCCAGCAGAATGCAAGGAAATGTTTATTTTACTGCTGCTTCCTCTCTCCTTTTCCTGCTTTGTCTTGCCCACAAAGCCTTGGCAGCCGCAGCTCGGGGTTTGCTTTCTTTTCTGCTGGAGAAGGAAGGGGAAAAAGCAGGAATCACAGACAGCACCAGCTTCCCTGGGCTGTTCCCTGGCTGAAATCCAGGGAATGAGTAGGGCTGCCATCCAAGGGCAGCTGTCAGGCTCTTGGAAAAAGCCTGACTGATAAAGGATTTTTTAGTTCTCACCTCAGTCTGGAGCTGCTGGTTGTTTTTATACAAAAGGAGCGGAGTGAGACTGGGAAAAAAAAACAAGTCTAGGTGTGGCTTGGGCTGCTCTGGGCACCAGGGGGGTCAAAACTCAGGGCTGGGTCCAGTTCTGAGCCCCAGTTTGAGAGGTGGGAAGGGTTTGGAGAATCCTGAGGGAGCTGGGAAGGGTTTGGAGAATCCTGAGGGAGCTGGGAAGGGTTTGGAGAATCCTGAGGGAGCTGGGAAGGGTTTGGAGAATCCTGAGGGAGCTGGGAAGGCTCAGCCTGGAGAAAAGGAGGCTCAGGGGGAATTCCTGGCTCTGCACAAGTCCCTGCCAGGAGGGGACAGCCGGGGGGGATTTGGGATGTTATCCCAGGGAACAGGGACAGGAGGAGAGGGAACAGATTCAGAGGGGGCTCAGCTTGGACAGCAGCAGGAATTTCCTCATGGAAAGGGCTGTTAAACATTGGAAGTTCCCTGGAATTTGGAGCTCCCATCCCAGGGAAGGCCTGGACATGGCGCTGAGGGCTGGTGAGGAGGAGGGGATGTGGCGGGAGGGTGGGGGGATGGAATAACAACATTCCTGAGGGAAAAAAACCTCTCACCAAACCCTTTTAATCTCAATTAAAGTGCCCATTGAGGTGAAATATCAAATTAACCTGAAATATTGAACGGATCTTTTGCAGAGCTGGACGAGGCCTCCCCTGACAAAGCAGCAGTGCCCGAGGACACGGGGCAGTACCAGCGCTGAGGGAGGGCCCAGCTCTGCACAAGCAATAAACCCACCCCTAATTAAGCATTAACTCCCAAGGGTGATTTCACATTTAACGAACTGAATCATGCGAGTTCTCTGCAATCAAAAGCACAGCAGGTGGGGTAAGGCAGAATCGAGGAAATCAAGCCCAAAACGTCAAGCTGAGCACGGGGTTGTGCCAAAAAATCCTGGGAAGTGCCAGGACTAAAAGCAGGGATGTTTGCACAGCAGTTCCTCCTACAAATGAACTTTATTTTTTACCTGCTCAGGACAGAGGGTGGGAAGGAAAAGCTGCTCTCTGCTCCTCATCCAAGACTGAATGTCTCCTGGCTTGGTCACTGCATTGAATAGATTTTATTTCTGGCCTGTGCTGCACAGGACCCCCCTTGAACTTACAGCACAAATCTGGGTTTTAATTCATTTTTGTGACTCGAGTCAGTGTCGCCTCCCTTGATCCTTCCAAAGGGGGGGAAATTCCAGAGTGGCAGAGCCCCTCCAGGTGCACACAGGTAGCAGGGCCTGTCTTTATTTGCACACTTTATTTCTGTATATTCCACACTCTAAACAGTGTCTTACTCAGCATGCTCAGGCCTCTTAAATGATTTAAGTAATCATTTACTTTTCTATTTTTTTTTTCAGGGCAGGGGGGTGGTTTCTCTTATTTTTTTTTTAAGTCAAGAATGAGCTGTGCTGGTTTGTTTTGCTTTAAGTCACTCCTCGAGCTGCTCCAGCTGCGGTGTCTTATTGTATTTTTTTTAAGGCTGGTTTTATTCCCAGCTTCCCAGCCAAGCTCCAAGAGAGAAAGGATTTATTTTTGTTTTGGGAGCCAGGCTCCAGCTGCTTCACCTGTGCAATCTCCTCATCCAGGTGCCTTGTGTAAGGTACTCCCACAGCCCACGCATGTCCCAGCCACCAGGAAAGGACTGGATTTTTCAGGAATGTCCAGGCTCCATCCAGCTCCTCCTGCCTGGAGTGGCTGTGGATTTAACTCCTCGCTTCAACTGCTGTATGTGATGTACATATGTACGTGTGTATATAAAGCAGTGTTTAATTAAAGGTGATTGATTGCTAATTGATTGATTGCTGGCTGGACTCATTCCGACACCCTCCATTTCTCAGGTTTTTTAAACTCAGGCTGAATCTAAATTTTTTTTAAATTAAATTTGCTTTTAATTAAATTTGTTTTTAATTAATTTTTAAATTAAATTTTTAAATTAAAAATTTTAATTATTTTTTAAATTAAATATTTTAAATTAATTTTTAATTAATTTTTTAAATTAAATATTTTTTAATTAATTTTTTAATTTTTTTTTTTTTTTTTTAAATTAAACTGGTTTGGGCATTTGAAGAATTGTGGAATGGTTTGGGTTGGGAGGGACCTTAAATCCCATCCTGCCATGGCCAGGGACACCTCCCACTGCCCCAGGTTTCTCCAGCCTGGCCTTGGACACTTCCAGGGATGGGACAGCCACAGATTCTCTGGGAAATTTCCTGTTTTTCCCAGCAGCAGCAGCTCTTCCCTGCCATAAAATATCCCCACAAACTCCTGTAGCAAAGAGCCTGGAGCTGTTGAATTGCCGTTTTCCTCCCTTCAGGCGAGTTTGGATCAAGTCAACGCAGCTGAATTCCGGATTTAGCTCATCCCTGGATTTCAGGGATGCCCTGCTGCCCCAAATCCCGCAGTTGGAATCTATTCTGTGATCCTACAATGAAACTAAACCGAATTCCAGGCCAGGCTGGAGCACCCTGGGGCAGGGGCAGGTTTTTAAGCTCCTGCCACCCCAAACCTTTCTGGGATTTGATTCCAAGCCCAGCAGAGATGCCAGTTCTGTTCCAATCCAGGCTGTAATTCTCCTCCAGCTCCACAGGATGCCACTCTTCCTCTCCTGGCCCTGCCTGCAATAAATCACCCGGAATAAAACAGGGAATGCAAAAAAAACCCCTCAATCTGTCCTTCCTCCAGCCCCTCCCACCATGAGAACATCTTTGGGCCCTGCTCGGAGGAAATGAGCACCAAACACTTCCAGGAGGGAGCAGATTTGGGAAGAAATCTCCTCAATTTGTGTCACAGCAGGACTGGCAGCTTTTAAACCATCCCTCCTTCTGGCCTGGCAGGTTTGGTTAAACAGAGCTCAACTGATTCTCAGTTAAAACCCACCACAATTCTTGGGTTTGGTAATTCCAATCTCCATTTTGGCTACTTGAAGAAACAAAAATAAATTCTATTTTAAGGAAATTTTCACCAGAATAGCACCTGATTTAGTAAAAAAAAAAACTTTAAAATACAATTTACCTCAAGGTCTTAAGAATTCCCTCCTTATCACATCCCCTGCAGCTGTAACTTTCTATTTTCTCTACTGAAAGAAAAAAAGACTCATCAAATGAGCAGAAACTTTGTTAAAAATATTTATTTAAAAAAATACAATTGTTTTGCATGTCTGGTTGCACATAACTATTAACATATGATTGACTTGAATAATTTGCTACAATGCTTTTTTTTTTTTTAAAGCCAGCTTGCATTATACAAAGCAAAATCCCTCTGTCAGTTCTTACATAAAATAGTTTTCTTTAACTATTCCCACCCCATTTTTTTTTAAAAAAAAAGGATTGCAATACATTGATTTTTATTTTTATTTCTTTTTTTTTCTTTTCTTTTTTTTTGCACAAAAATCGAAGCAATAGAAAAAAGTCACCTGATTTCTCAGGAAAGACCTTCATGATGTTTGAATAACAATTCCCAAAGAGCCACTGCCAAAGCAGCATTTGTCACTTTGAAGTGTCAGGACAGTGCAAAGGAAGTTTTGCATCTTAAAAACTTTACCTCCCAATTGTATTCAAACCTGAAATGTGCTCAAAAACTCCATCCCTGCCCTAATCCAGTTGCTCAGACTTTGAATTTTCAGGATGATTTACACACTGAAGGTCTTCCTAAATGTTATCTCGGAAGGTTAAATAAAAGCAAAATTTATTAACACTGAACAATTACTGAAAACTTTGGCTATTTATGTACTTGCATTACATACCAGCATTTTTTTTTTTTAAATTTTTTATTATTATTTTTTTTAAACACAATGGCATTAAGATAACTCTAATAAGGTATTTAAAAATAAAAAGTCAGACTGAGAAGCAATTCTGTCCCAGGCAGGGTCACCCAGCTGGAACGAGGGGTGACTTTTACAGTTGTCTTGTCCAGAAAAGTCTCCAGTGTAGGAAGTTTCAGACACTCACTACAACAAAACTTTGCCTCTTGAATTTGTACTATATATATATATATGTGTATATATATATATTTATAGAGAAAAGAAAAATGCAACTCTGTTCTGGAAAGAGCCACTGGAAATGTTCCCCCTTTTTGCTGCTTCCAGGGGGGTTTTCACCACTGATTGTTCTGAAAACCCCGAGGGAGGGAAAACCGGGAAGGAAAAACTCCAGCCCAGAGTTCCAGAGGGAGGGATCTGCTCCCAAAAAAAATAAACCTGCCAAGAACCCAGCTCAGCCTGAAAATTCCAGCGAGGAATCCACCCCCAAATCACCTTCCCAAATCAGATGTGCACTCCAGGAATGAACAGGACAACACAGGCACGTGGCACCAGGGCTGGATGGGGAGCTGGAGTGGCTAAAAATTGATTTAAATTGATTTAAATCCCTCCCAAGACACAAAAATCTGCCCAGCCCAGGGGAAGCTGGAGCAGCTGGATGTGTGCTGACTCCCAGGATTCACCCCCAGATGAATTCCAGCTGCCCTGATCTCCTTTAGGGGACACGACCTCTGTGTTTCCCTGGAATTTTTCCCTTTTTTTTTTGATTTATTATTCCAAATCAACTTCTCAGCTCTAAAAACAGAGGGGAATAAGCATTAAATGTGCTACTGTACCCATCACAAAGCACTGTGACGTACATAAGGCCATCTGGTAACACTGCAACAGGCTACAAAACAAGTTGGAAAAGGGAATTTTAGGATCTTTTTTCAAAGCTACAAAGGATAAATCTCAACCCTGTTCACAGAGAATGAAACGTTCCAAAAGTATATTTTATATAGAAAAAAAAAAACTCTGTGCAACTGAACAACAGCAGAACAACAACAACAAACAAAAAAAGAAATCAACACAATTCTAGGAAGCGGTTTCAAAGCTTGGAGGGGTTAGGACATGCTAGGGAAAAATAAAAAATAAAAATAAACAATCCCAAAATTCATCCCAAGGAGCTGAGAGCAAAGCCAGGGATTGGAATATCGGAACCCCCCACCCCAGCACACTCCAGGAACCATGCACAGACCACCCTCAGAGCCTCCCCTTGTTCCAAAAAACACAGAAAAATAACCCAAAAGGAAAGAAAAGAAAAATCAAAATCAAAATAAACAACGACAGCTTCCAGTTATTGGTACAGCACTGCTGAAATGGGCTCTGGAATCAACCCCAGCCTCTCTCCACTGCCTCCACTCACATCCCTTTTTTCCAAAGGGTCAGGATTCTCCTAGCCCTGTTTTGAGATGAAAACCTCCTGCAACACAACCTCAGCAGAGAAATCTTTTAAAATCGAGCCCAAACTTTTGTTCCATGCACACAAAACTACTCAAAAACACATTAAAACACTTTTTTTTCCAGGAGATGCGGCATCCAACAGCATCACAAAAATAACCTTTGGCAACTCACGGGTCCACGCAGGGACAGGATTGATTTGAGTGCTAAAAGAGAAGAAAAAGCCCCAAAAAAACCTCCAAAAGGAGTGCAAAATGTTTGAAAGTGGCGGCTGCGCAGTGCAGAATCTGCTCAGAGAGGGAGGATGGGGATATTTATGTGGATTTTTGGGAGCACATCCTGCCAGGAGTGATCCACGTGTGCTCTCTGGGCAGAGCTGTTCCAGCCACGCTTAAACACTGAGGAATCTAAAAATAAAATTAAAAAAAAAAAAAATCACAATTTTTCAGCTCTGACTGTGCTTCTCATTAGGGCCTGGAAGAGCTCCACGAGCAAAATCTGCTGCTTTCTTTGGGAAGGGGAATGAAAATTCAATTCTAGCCAGTTTTAGGGTGGTTTTGTTCCAAAATAATTTATAGGAAGCAGATATCTAGCTGTTCCAACGGGGAAATATTGGAATATCCGGGGAGAAACAGGGCCCTGCCCATCTGTGATCCGACAGAAAAACAAATTCTCCTGATTCCTGCTGGTTCCTGGCACAAAGGCAGGAATAAAATCCCTCATTTTGGGATTTACTGACACCAAACCCAAAATCCCACCTTTTCTGCTGGCTCTGAGTCCCTCAGGGAATCCCCACAGGAATGGGCAGCACTGCCCTCGTGGCTCCTCTGTCTCACCCTCCTGACTAAAATCAGCCTCTGGAGGAAGATTTGGTTCCATTTCCAAGGATTTCTCTCTGTCCAGAGCCACCCCTCACCTCCCCAGGCAGAATCTCCCCCTCCCAGAGGAATTCCGTGCCCAAAAGTGCCTCAGGAACGAACAGGACAACACAGACACGTGGAACCAGGGCTGGATGGGGAGCTGGAGCGGCTAAAAATTGATTTAAATTGATTAAAGACACAAAAATCTGCCCAGCCTGGTGAAGCTGGAGCAGCTGGATGTGTGCAGATTCCCAGGATTCACCCCCAGATGAATTCCAGCTGCCCTGATCTCCTTTAGGGAACACAATTGCTGTGTTTCCCTACGATTTTTTCCCTTTTTTTTTTTCTCCCCACCAGCTTTATTATTCCAAATCAACCTCTCAGCCCTAAAACCTTGGAATAAGCATCCCCCAAGGCAAAGGGACACCCTGGAGGGCTGCAGAAAACTCTCCCTGCATTTTATCCCAAAATCTCCCTCTGCCAGCTCTGATTCCAGCAGCTCCAGCCTGGATCCCTCACACCCAACAGCCACCGCTAATTGCTGCTTAATTAACTCCAAATCAAACCATAAACGCCCGTGCTTAGGCAGCTCAAGCCTCACCAAAGGTCCTGGAGAGGTCCTGAGTGAATCCTCAGGGATTTTGGGCTCCTCTGGGGCTGCTCCAAACACCCCACTGTGATTTTTAGGATAAAAAAACCCCACTCCACCACCTCAGAGACCAAAAAGTCTCTTTTATTTTTCCCCCCCCCCCCATTTCTACTCTTCCAAATCCAGATTCTATTCCTCACAGAAAACAATCACCCAAAACTCCAAAAAGTTTTTAAATACCTGTGGATTTTAACAACATTCCCTGACCTGCTGCTGAGGTTGATTTCCGTGAGAAGCCTCTGGATACAAGACTGAGATGGACTGGAGACAAACCTGCCTTAAAAATGGGAGAGGTGAAACTGCAGAGCACATCAAAAACTGCCACAAAACAGGAGCAAAAATAGGTAATTACAAGATAAATGAGTAAAGCATGGGAGCTGCATCTCAGCTGGAGGAAAAGCCCCAGGAGGGGATGAGGGCTCTTGGATCCCATCCCAGCTGGAATTCCCAGGGAATCCCCCAGGGATGCAGCTCCCTGGGCTGGGGGAAGCTGGAGAAGGGAGATTTGCACCTCAGCAGCTTCACTGCCCTTAAAATGAACGTCAGAAACCCAAAATAATCTATTTGTGGGATAGCTGAGGCTTGAAAATGCATCAGAGGGAGAAATTATCCCAAGGAAAGCCTTTCTGTTCTCCCGTTATCCCAAAGATTGCACGGATTCTGAAGCCTTGGGATGCTCCAAGTGAAAACAAGGAATTGTCCAACTCCAGGAATTTTATCCCTTCCTGACCTATCGCAAAACAAAGCTTGAATGTGCCAAAATCAGGGCACAGGAATTGCATCCCCTGCTGAGGACAGGTCTGAAACAAAGCTCTAAACCTAAAGCTGCTGCTAAAAACCACCAAAATTCCTCTTTTTCCCAGGATCACCTTCCCAGGAAAAGCAGAACACCGACGGCTCCACAACCAGGGACCGTTCCTCCGCTTCCAGGGGAAGCTCCTGCCAGGAACGCTGAAAATCCAGGATCCAAAACAGATCCCAGACAGCAGCTCCCCGTGGAAAATTAACAAAACCAAACCCTAAATCCTGCCAGTGCCTTGGGTTCCATGGAAGTACAGACAGCAGGGATTCAATTCCCATCTCCAGGACCCGGGGAGGACGCTGGGCTCTTGTTTTGTCTTCTGCCAAACCCTTTTTGTTCTACACCAAATGCTTTGACCTTCCTTGGCACCCAAGGAATGAGCTGATCAAAAATTGCCAAGCATTCCACAAAAACAGCAAGAGGAACCTCAGGAAAATAAAAAAAAAAAAAAAGTTTCTGTAATGCTGCATTATTTTTTTTTATTTATTATTATTATTATTATTTTTTATATATTTTTTTTTTAATTTAAATCACCACGGTACGGAAATAAAACGGAATCTACTCTAACCCCACCTGGCTTAGGCTAAATTAAAAATAAATTGTGAGGAGCTGCACAGAAAGGGCTCCTGAAGTGACCTAAAGATCCAGCATGATCCATGAGCCCCCGGGGAGGCTCCGGCAGGAATGTGATCCCAGGAAAAGCTGGAAGTTCCCTGTCAGTGAATGTGGCTGATGAGGCAGCACACAAGGAAATATTCCCTTAAGTGACCTGAAAGTTGCAGTGGAGAAAAGGCAGCAAAAGCTGCTCCTCTCCCTGCTCCTCTCCCTTTTCCGTCAGCTTTCCCAGCTGCTTCCTGAGTTTATCATCCCATGTGGACTCGGATTTGTTTCCCTTTAGAAGCCAAAGCCATCCCATTCCTGCTCTGCCTGCTGGATTTCACAGGGTGGAAACCACCCCAATCCAGGCTGCATTCCACAGGAACTCGGCATTCCCAAAGGAAAACCTGGATTTCTGTGGCAGAGCCATCTTGGGAAGCTTCCTGGAGAGGAGCAGGAGCTGAGAAATAGCATTTTTTAGGGCCTGACCCTCTGCCCAAAGCAATAAAAGTTCACAAAGGATTAAGTGCACAAATTTTCAACAGCTAAACTTGGCTTTTCTCCACAGGGGAACAAGGGGGGGAAGGGAAGCAATTAAATTGCAAGTTTTTAGTGCTCATTCATGAATTTTCAATTCCAATGCCAGCCTGCAAACATCACTGTCTCAAAAAAGACCACGGATTTTGGTAGGCATAAAACTGGCTGACCTGAACCAACCAAAGTGCTGCTATTTATTACATAGCTATAGAAATTTCCCAGAGCAGGCTCCAAACATGCAAACCAAAAATAAAAATAAAAAAACAATAATTCCAGATGCTTGCTCTTCACCATCACCTGCAGCTCCCTCTTCTGCATTTCAAAAAATAAAATTACAAAAAAAAATAAAAAAATAAGGTCAATATTGCACATTTTAAGAGCTGCTGGCGCAGGAATTTCCTCCTGCATCTGCTGATGTCTAAAAGTGAAGCAATTTTTTGCCTCTGACGGGAGCCAACAGGAAGACAGGTCACTCCATGAGCTCACTCCCTGCTTCTCCACCTGAAAAAGGAATATTTTTCTTCTCCCACTTTTCCCCTGGGCAGGTGAACAATGCCCGAAGAAAAGTGACTCTGTTCCACCCACCTGTCCCAGGTGTCACATCAGGAACACAAACTCACACACAAAAAAAAAATAAAAGTGGTTTTTCTGTATCATAGAAAAGGGAACATCACCGCAGGAAAAGAAAAGTCTTGGGTGTTGTGGCTTTAAAGGGAATTCTCCAAGCCTGCAAAAGCGGCAAAAGGAATAAAACAAAACCTCTGGAAAAGCTCGAGTTCACCACGGATCCATGGAATAGTATTTACAGCAAACACTGTCAGCTCCTCGTGCTGGAGAGGGAAAAATCTTCCTCTGCTCGTGGCAGCTCTGAGGATGCTGAAGGAAAAAGAGATGTCTCCATCTGTTTTCTGGGAATATTTTTAAGGAGAAGATCCTCTGACACCCCCAACTCAAACCCAGAAGTTGCTGCCTGGCTTCAGATGCCCAAACTGGCGGGACACAGACCCAGAGCCCAACCCACCCCGAGTGAGGGGCTGAGAGAGGAGAATCTCTCCTTTTTTCACCCCTCAGTTTTCTTAAAAGGCCTCCTGAGGTGTAAAAATCCACCTACAAATCCCATCTCATCTGCAGTGGCTCTGGAAAACAATCCTGCATTATTCATCCAGCACACCAAGGAGGTGAAAGCAGATTTACCACGAGGCTGAATCCCGTGGAACCCCTGGGGCTGCTTTGGGGTCAGCCCCCAAAAAACAAAAACCAACAGCTCCACTGACAGATTTGGGGTAAGAGCTGGCAAAAGAGGAGCTTTTCCACGTAGGGAAAAGCAGGAAGCTTTTCCAGAACTGTGGGGAAAGAGGAGCAACATTAATGTTGGGATGTTGCTGTTCTCACCCCACTGGGGATTCCAGCTCAGGCAGCAACCTCTCCCAAAAACCGCAGGGGAAATCCCCCAAAAACCGCAGGGAAAATCCCCCCAAAACCCAGGAAAATCCCCCAAAAACCCAGGAAAATCCCCCCAAAAAAAGCAGGGAAAATTCCCCCCATCCTGCTCATCCAAGCAGGGAGCTCCCAGGCTCTGGGACAGGTCTCTGGCACAAGAAATGTTTGGACTCCAGCATTCAAACTCTGTGAGAAGTGAAGGGAGCTCATCCAACCATCCATGGAAAAGGGAAGGAGGAGGACAGAGAAGCATCCAAAATCCAGCCCCATCTCTTCTCCCACGGGGCTGTTGGGCCACACCACCCCTCCACAGAAATGTCCTGGTCACAAACTTGGAATAAATCCTTGAATAAAAATTTCTATCTGCAAAAAAAAAAAAAACAAAAAAAACCAACAAGAAAAGACAAGGCCAGCAGAAAAGCCCCGGCTGCTTTTGTTGCTGCAGAGTTCTGGTGCCCCCGGGGCAGAGCTGAGAGCACACACCCCATTCCCAAGCATTTCCTGGAATGCCAGCTTCCATCAGGATTCAGGGTTCTCCTTGCCCAGCCACAGGAAGCAGAAGAACAGAGGGGTTTTTGTTGTTTTTTTTTTGTTTGTTTGTTTGTTTTTCCAAGAGTCACAGAGAAAATCCTCCTCTGGTGCTGTTTGCTGCAGTCAGTGCAGAATCAGTTGCTGCAACACCACCCAAAATTCCTTTTGGACAAGGGGGAAAAAATCTTCCAAACCGAGGAGGAGAAGAGATTGGAGCTGCAGCTCCTATTAAGGCGTTTGCATATACATTCCCAACCTGGGTTCTTCCAAAAACAAAAAAAAAGGGGGAATTTTTTGCCAAAAAAAAAGAAAAAAAGGCATTTTTCATTTTTTTTGATTGGGGAATGGCAACAACTACGACTGCTGGGAATCTCTGTGGAATTACAAACTGCTCAGGTTTTTTTAAAATAAAAAAAAAAGGTGGTTGAAGAGAAGTGTCCTATCTTTGCCTTGCTTGTCCTTTTCTAGGAATTCCATGTGCTATGTCTTCTGGAGATCCGGGGAAAAAGGGCCGGGGGTGGGGGGTCCATCCAGTCCAGACAGCGTAAATGGGCCGTGACTGTTCAGCACTGATGGAAACTAAGAGGTAAAACAAGAATCATTAAAAAAAACCCACTTTAATTCACTGTTCTTCCCATATCTGTGCACAAAAGAGGGAAAAAAAGAACCCCAAATGCAACAAAATAAAGCAAAACCACCCCAGACTTCAAAGAAGCCTCTTGGCTTCTCGCTTTTAATTTATTTTTTAATGCCAAGAGGTGTCACAGTGAGCCCTGAGCTGAGCACTACCCCATATCCTCATTAAAATGTGACTCTAATCCAGGTTTTGGGGAAAATGGGGTCTAAATTGCCCCTCAGTTAATTATCAATAATTAAATTAGGATAGGGAATAAAACAAGGAGGGCTGAAATGATGCTGGATTTTTCCAGGGTGAAAATTCCAGCATCATTTCAGCCCTCCTTGTTTTATTCCCTGTCCTCATGGTACAGATGAGGAATTTCCTTCATCTCCATGGAGATGACAGATCCCAGCCCAGATTTAATTCAATTCTTTCATTTCAGTGAAATTAAATAAAAATTTGTTAAAATTGGTTAAATTCTACCCCTTCCCTCAGCAAATTCAGGCAGCAAATGTGGTAATTCCAGTGCCAGGGTGGAAGTGGGAGGGAAAAACATGAGAATTACAAATAAAGGAGGGTTTTTTTCCTTAAATAAAGTGGATTTTTTTTAATTCTACAGTAAAGAAAATCCTGGCCTTGGACACTTCCAGGGATCCAGGAGCAGCCACAGCTTCCCTGGGCAACTGTGCCAGGGCCTCCCACCCTCCCAAGGGTGAATTTTATGGATTTCTTCCATAAAAATCATCAAAAACTGTGCCACACATCATCACAGAGATCAAACACATGCTCTTTCGCCTCGTTAGTTGTGAGATTAATTAATACTTTTCAGCGGGAATGATTGGAATAATCAAAAGATCAATATTCTCAATAGAGAATAATCAACAGAAAACTGCAAAATTCAGGAAAATCCCAACTGAAAAAAAAGTTACAGGGAGGAAATTTTTACAGAACTAAAAAAGAAAATTAATCTCTCTCCAAAGCAGTCTGTGCTGCAGTTAATTTCAAACATTCAAAACACCAAACATTTACAACATCCTGAAATAAAACCGGGTAAAAACTAAAATTAACTCCCTCAAAAGCCACCAGAGGGGGTAGGAAACAACAACTCCTATTTTATTTGTGCTGCAAATATTGGGAATAACTGATCCCTGGAGGAATAAAGGTGGGACTCACCTGGAAGAGGGTGTTAGCACCTTGCAACCTGGCAGGGCTGAGAGGAGCCACCGGGCTCAGGGTGCTCCAGAAGTGGATGCTGGAGAGCAGAGGGCTGGGAGTCAGCAGGATGGGAGTCTGAAAATTCAGGAAAAACAGCTGTGAGAGCCTTTCCCCTGGAATTCCAGCCACAACAACCCCCCCCTCAGCTGCCAGGGATTTCAGGAACACCCATCCCCTCCTTCCTGCTCCTCCTCCTCCTCCCTGCCAGCCCCATCCCTGAAGAATCCAACCCTTTTATTCCCAAATCCTGCTGGAAGCCAGAGCAGAGCGGCTCCTCCTCCAAGCCAGCACCTGCACTCTGGCAAAGTGGGATTCTGGGTTTAAAAAGGAAATTATCTGGGTTTAAAAAGGAAATTATCTGGATTTAAAAAGGAAATTATCTGGATTTAAAAAGGAAAAAACAGCAGGCACACCCCCCTCTCCTGGTGCCACAACAACAAAAGGAATTTCCATCCAGCTCCTGAATATTCCAGCTTCGCCAGCCAAGCACTTCCCAGGGTGCCAGAAGAGCAACTCCACTTGGATTTTGTTAATTTTCTTTTTCCCCCCCTCATCTTCAGCCATTTGGGTTTTCAACCAGCAGCTTTCCCCACGGTTTCACTCTTAATTCCAATTTATTGCAGGGGAGAGATTCTACAGATCCAGAATGATTTAACAGCCCTGCTGGATTCAGCTCTCTTCCAAGTTTTCCATGAGACATGAAAGCTTTCCTTTCCCACACAAAGATAACAACCAAATTAAGCAGCTGCTCTTATTGCTGCTCGCTCACAAGACTTTGGATTTAACTAAATGCTACTAAATGAGTAAAAAAAGCTGAGCAGACACCTCTGTGGGTCCCAGTTTTTGAAGGATTTTCAGGCCCAGCTGGAGGATTTAGGAATAATTCAGTATCCCCCTGGCAAGGTTTACAAAGATCCTGCTGGAGCTGGTTTGGGTTTTGTTTCCCTGTGTGCACCTGGGCATGCTTTGGGGTGAATTAACAGCAATTGTGAAATCAAACTGGTGTTTGATTAAAAAACAAAACGAAAGTAAACAAGCTGGGAGTGACATCCTGAGTTTCAAATCTCTGCATACAATGAGCTATTCATTTTCCACTTGGCTGTTTTTGAGCATAACATCGTCATTGTTATTGTTAGTTAAAAAAAAATTAAAAAAATAATAAAAATATAATAATAAATCATTAAAAAATCATTAAAAATCATAAAAATCGTAAAAAAATCATTAAAAAAATCATAAAAAATCATTAAAAATCATAAGAAATCATAAAAAAGTAATAAATCATTAAAAATCATTAAAATAATTTTAAAAATCATAAATCACAAAAAAGTAATAAATCATTAAAAAATCATTAAAATAATTTAAAAATCATTAAAAATCATTAAAAAATCATTAAAAATCATAAAAACCATTAAAAATCATAAATAATAAATCATAAAAATCATTAAAAAATCATTAAAAATAATTAAAAAGTCATTAAAATAATTTAAAAATCATTTAAAAATCATTAAAAATCATAAAAACATTAAAAATCATAAAAAATCATAAAAATCATTAAAAAATCATAAAAATCATTAAAAATCATTAAAAATCATTAAATAATCATTAAAAAAATCATTTAAAAATCATTTAAAAATAATTAAAAATCGTAAAAAATCGTAAAAAATCGTAAAAAATCATAAAAAATCATTAAAAAATCATTAAAAAATCATTAAAAAATAATAGAAAAAATAATAATAAAAATAAATAATTCAGGAAAGTAATTTGGTCACCTGAGAGAAAAGTGCTGGAGTAAGAGAAGCAGTTGGGAGAGAAGGACTCAGGATGCCCAGAGGACTCGGATCGCTGCCCGTGATGACCAGAGTGGGAGCCAGCTCCAGCCCTTTGGGTTTTTTCGACCTGGAGAGGTGATTGGCAAATTCCTTCTCCAGCACAGCTGAATCCTGCTGCTCTTTGGGCTCTGGGGATTGGTGCTGGAGGCTCTGGGCCTGCTCCAGCTGCTGGGAAGCCACAGATTCGATGTCCGTGTCAATGTCCAGGTCGGGGTTGGAGCTCAGGGGCGGCGAGGGGGGCGTGGAGGGCACCTGCAGGCCGGGAGAAACCGAGGACATGGGGGGGGTCGGGGTGAAGCTGGTGCTCAAGTTTGGCAAAGGTGCTGGAGGAGCCTCGGGGACGCTCAGCTTGGGCAGGACCAGCGTCTCCAGGGTCTGCAGAGTCTCCTCAGAGCCCAGGGGAAGCGAGGAGGACACGGTGGGGGTGGCAGAAGCCGTGGAAGTGACCGCCACCGCCGAAGCGCTGGTGACCAGGGGGGCAGAGGGAGGAGGCTTTTTGGAGGGCATGGTGACAAACTTGATGACAGAGGGGGTGGGGTCCTGAGGTTTCTTCTCCGTCAGCTTCTCGGCCGGGTTCTCGATCTTGATGGACCTGAAGAGCTTCACGCTGGAGGAGTTGAGGGAGTTGAGGGTGAAGGAGGAGTACAGGCCTGAGTGGATGTAGTCGTTCCGGCTGGAGGATTTAGCACAGGACTGGGATTTCTCCTTCCCACAGTTTTCCACGTCCTTGGGAGCGCTGGCCACCTCCCCAAAGCCGGGCATTTCAGGGTCCCCCTCCATCCGGCCCACCACGAGAGGATCCATGTTCAGGATCTCTGGGTACGACACGAATTTGTACACAAACTTCTTCCCGTTCACCTTCTTAATGATATTCTGGGGGGAAGGAGACAAAGTATATTTAGACCTTTCTGCAGATTAATTTTCTTCCTACAAACACTGCCTAAAATAGGCAGAGGAATTAAAGTCTGTAATCTTTCAGCCAAAAAAAAAAAAAAAAAACCCTGAATGTTTCTTTTTTTCCTGTTTTAAAAACACCCTTGCGTGTTCCAGTTCTGCTCCTGGAGCTGGCAGACAAAACACTGCAACAGGTGAGCTTAACCTGACATGAAACACACTAAAAACAGCCTAAAAACTGCCAAGAAATCCTGTTTAACATCTTCAATTAAACAAAAAAATGCCCATCATCCCCATCAAGGATCACTATGGGTAATTTAATAGTAGAACTTGCTAAAGGGTTTCTCCAGGACTGCAGAATTGAGAGCCTGCACTTCAGATCAAACCACCTTTATTCTTAATAAGATGATAATAAAGGAAAATAAGCAGCTGAACTCGTCAGCAGAATGCAGGCTAATCACTTATTTCAATACCACACAACAGCATCTGCCAAACTTGTTTTGCTCCTCGGAGAAATGCCACACACACTTTGGATTTGGGATTATCCTTATTTATCATTCTGTGATTGCTGCTGAGATCTCTCAGTACCGAGGCAGATTTGGTGCCACCCAGTAATGGACACCAGCAACCTCCCACCTGCTCCAGGCTGAGGCTCCTCAGAAACTGGGGGTTATTTTTATCTGCTCCACTCGCACACGTGGGATAAAGGGAAAACAAAGGTGAGCCTCGAAGATGCTGGAGAAACAAAAGCTTCTTACTCTGCTGGGCTGAAAACTGGTCAAAATGAAGGGGAAATTCTGAGTGCACAAACAGAAATAATTTGGGGTGAAAAATGTTTGTTTTGAAAGAAATAAACGTAAAGCTGTGGAAAGATCTGAAAGTGGTGCAAATGTTCATGCTCTCCATCGTCATCCTCTCCCGGTGCTTTACCTGGAGTGATGAGGGTTTTAACCCTTGCAAGGGTGTGTATTTTTGGAAAGGGGATTAGGATCCAAAGTCAAGTCTGTATTAGCAAAAACACCGAGCCAACTCTTCGCACAAAGCCACCAGAACCTCCCAAAACAACCAGCGAGGAGGAAACAGCGCAACCATAAACAAAATTAAAAACCAAACCAACACCTTTAAACAAAGCAGCCCGGCTTCCTTCAACCTGGCAGAGCCACAGCAGTGCCACCCCTCCCCTGGAGGAGGGAAGGCAGGAGGAAACAAAGCTCCTTAGCTAAGAGGGATAAGGCTTGGAGCAGGATTTCCACCCTACCTTCACGTAGTAGTAGCGCAGCGCCCGGCTGAGTTTATCATAGTTCATGCTGGGCTTGTTCTTGCGGATCCCCCAGAGCCTGGCCACCTCCTCTGCCTGCAGCAGCTTGAATTCCCCGTCGTTGGAGGTCCAGCAGATGATATTCTTGTTCTGGGGCTCTTGGAGCAGCTGGAGGAGGAACTGCCACAGGGTGATGGCACTGTCCATAGCAGAGAGCTGCAATTCACAAAGGCAGGTTAAGCCCAGAGCATTTCCCTCCTCTCTCCCTACAAGGAGGGGGTGGGGGGGAAAAATGGAGCAGGGATTGTTATTTCCAAAGCCAGCAAGAGTAAAAAATTATTAGTCACCAGTCGTGAAAGATGTTCCCTGCAGAACTGAGGGGCTGAGTGCCAACTCTGGCGTCTCCTCCCACATGTCAGTACTTTTCACATGGGTTATATTTAGCCTCATTTAACTAAATCAGGTCACTTTGGGTAAGTTGCAGTGAGTCACTACCCCCAAAAAAAAATGTTTCCAAGTTGTTCCATGTTCACCCACTCTGGCTTGTGCTGCTTTGTGAGAAACAGCTCAGGTACACCCAGGTAGGGATGAAACCACCCCCTCACCTCCTCCTTTCCGCACCTGCTCCCACCTCGGAGAGAACAACGAGGAACTGCAAAGCTCCAGCAAGGTGCCAGAGCAAAAACAACTCAATTTTCCCTCAGTTTCTATTCCTGCCTCTTCACCAGCAGCCCTCTCAATCACCCCAATCTCTGCTTCAAATCCAGGTATCACCTCTGGTTTGTTGTTTTGTTTTTTTTTTTTAACGAGAGTAAACACAAAAATAAATTAAAATTATTCCAAACACTGCCTTTGCTCAACTCTTAATTCCTGCCATGCCCTACCCACGTCAATGATTTAGGCTGGGACTTTCTAGGACTGATATCTGCCAGTTGATTCCTGCTCTAAAGTTGGTGATGCATAAATCCATCAAGGACAGACCAGGCAGAGAAATCACATTTTACCTTGACCATATCTGACTACACCAAACAGTATTTCCACAAATATTTTTAAGCAGAACACTCATCATTCTGGATATGATACCGTGTGAAATAAACCAGACAAAATAATAATTGAGCATCTCCTATAGCTTCTCTCAGTCCAGAACTTTAATTAACGCAGCTTAAACTTCTTCCTGTGAAATAAAAACAGAGGAAAAATGCTCTGGGATAGTGAATAACGCTAAAAATGTCTGGATATACATAACCACAATATTCTTCCCACCAAAATAAAGGGGGTCCAGGGGTTCCATCTGGTTGAATTTGATATTCAAATGCTATTCCCAAGCTCCAAACCGAAGGCATCGAGGCCAGGCTGGTGTTGGTGGCAGTCCCTGTGTACACAGGGCTCGCTCTGAGATCCAGCCAGCTCATCTTTGCTCCCAAAGCCTTTTATTCCAATCTCATTAGTGCCCAGCACTTATCCAGCCCTATATAAGGAAGGGAAGCGAGTCCAGGGAAGAGGCTGAGCACTCAGGGAGCCCTGGGACAGGATTAGAGCTGACACTTCACACAGGGCTCTCGGGGAAATGAGGTGCCCCAGGGCAGGTGCATTTTTTGGGCCCAGCCCGTGGCATTTCAGCCCTTCTGCAGAATCCCTGCCTCATGGCACACGGGCTGATGTGACATTGATCCAGCCAGGTAAATTGCTGCAATTACATGGAACGATCTCAAAGTGAAGGACACCCACACCCCCTCGTTAGGCTGGCCCGAGGTGCTTTCCCTGTTAATTACTGCACACGTACAACTCCCTGCTTGCCCAAATTAATTGCTCGGCACTCGAAGAAACTGGAGGCTGTGCTTCCAGACTCTTCCCACACTGCTCTGTGCCGTGCCAGCTGACCCATACAGGATTTAGGGACCGGGCAAACACCTTAAAACCCTTCCAGGACCGCCTGGTGTTGCCATTTATCCCCAACATCCCAGATCTGGAACGCCAGGCCCGCGCCTCGTTATCCACGGGGATGATGCAGCCACACGTGGTGGCGTGGAGAGCACGAGGACTCGGTTCTGCCACCCAGCAGAGCTGTCAGGAGCAGTGAGATGTGCTAAGAGAGAGCAGGGAAACGAAGCTGAGTGATTATTCCCACGCTGCGTTTATCTCCAGCACTCTGGGAGCACTGCATCAAACGGCGCTGACTGATGCAACGTGGAAATCAGATTAGCAACAGCATTTCACAGTGGAAAGGATTTTTGTTTTTTGGGGTTTTTTTCCCCCCCTCCTGCTTAAAAATCCACGCAGCTTCCACCCCAGAATTGAACTGGTGTTATTTCATGAGGCTGCTTCCCTTTAGGAAGTCCCACCTTGCTGTTAATTCCAAGCTGACCCAAGCCAAGTGCTGCTGCCCGCGTCTGGAATCCAGCTGGAGATGCACAAAACAGCCCAAACTTCTGTAAAACAGCACACACAGAGCGGCCAAAATGATGGAAAGTACTAGATATTAAAAACCAAACAGCAAAAAAAACAAAAAACACCTTTCCCAGAGATGAGCTAAGTCCTTCTGAGGAGCGTTTCCCAAAGTTAAGAGTTCACACTGCTCAAAGCCTGCAGTTTTCCAGCTGGAAGGATCCTCAGCCAGAGTCACAGGCTGTACTGGAGTGAAGTTTTGATGAAGTTCCTCCTGATGTTTCTGGCACTTGCAGCTTCAGGCGTGTCACGATTCTGTCCATCACTCTGAGGACACACAGCACATCCCCAGCTTGGAAAAGTCTTGTCTAGGAAACATTCAAAGGGTGGAGAGGCCTCGCTGATTCCCTGGCTGTCACAGAACAGGAGAAGAGAGTACTCTGGAATTGTTCATGGATGGGTTTTACTGTGTAAAACAGAATGAATATTCCTCTTTGTTAAATATTCACTGCATTCATCTCCAGGGAATGATGGAGACCCTGCAGCAAAACCTCAAAGAAATGGAGAATATGGAGTTTACCAGGAGGTTATATCCAAAGGGAAGGCCAGAAAACAACCTTGCTCAAAGCAATGGGATCACAGGTGGATTTTGCCCTTTCAGAGTCCAGGAGAGAGCTGTTACCTGGCAAAGTGCAAGGTGTATCAGGAGACAATGTTGTGTCTCATGGAACTCTCACCTAACTTTAGTACCGAAGTTGCTCAGCAGAAGGATACACCAAAAACCTCTTGTTTCCCCAGGAAAAAGCAGAAGATTAAAAAAAACCATCACACAAGATGTAAAATTAAAACCAGCACAGGTGAGGTGAGCGCTTCTCTTTGTCTGAGCACCACCAAACGTGGGGAAAAGGTTTTTCCTTCTCCAGCAGCCAGGGCAGGAGCAGCTGAAGCCTTTCCTGAGCCTTTCCCTTAGCACCAACAGGGATGAGAAGTGGCTCAAGAACCCCCTGTCCCACTCCTACCCTAGGTGACTGAGGGTGAAATGGTATCTCAGTTTGTAAACAGCATTTCAACCTTTTTAAATTTCCTCAAAAGGCCCCACTCTCCTCCTCTCACAGCTCTCCACCAGCACAAAAACCCTCCCAAGCCCAACTGCTTTTCCTCCAGGATGAACACATCAATGATTACAAACACAGCGCTGCAAAACATCCTTTTGTGGAGGTTCTTCTCCCTCCTAAGAGCCCGTGGAGAAAGGAAAAGGCCTCACTGGAAAAGGGAATGAGGTGGAGAGGCAACAGCCTTTCCCCTCCTGCACCATGTGAGCAGGAAGAAAAAAATAGTTGCTAGAGGCAGAGGGCAGCTCTGCTTTGTAATGAGGGAGCAAAAATAGAGAACTATTATTGTCTTGAGATCTTCTCTGACGCCTACGGGTGACCCTCGGAGCTCAGGAGCTGCCAGGGTTTGGCTGCACAGCTCCCAGCAAACCTGAGCCTCCTGCTGCTGCTGCAGGCTGGGCTTTGCAAAGCCTTCAGCTTATCCACAAAAGCCGGGATTTGGGATTTCTCCGGTGATTTCTCCTCGCTGTGATCCGTGGGATTGCAGGGCCCGCGGGCTTGGCTTTTCCTGGGAATGTGAGGGTGCGAGCAGGGCTGGCACGGAGGAGTTTAGGAAGTGGCACAATCGGCCCCGTGGGCAGCAGCTAGGCTGCCTGTGGCACAATAAATCCAAATATTCACCCTCTATGCTCCAAGAGGATCCCTCTGCACGCCCTGGGAAGGGAGCAAAGGCGGGATTAGGGGGGTTAGGCCTGTCCTAACCCCCCTCCTTTGAGGTCTTCTGGCAGATTTCCTGTGCTTTGACTCAACACCAAATAATCTCCAATAATCTTTCGCCTCCATTTGTTGCAGCAGCCTCTGGTAAAGCATCTGCAGCCTGATGACTTCTGCAGATGGACTGAATAAAAAAAACCTTGTCAGGCCCCCACACAGGAACAAAGGCCCAGAGGAAAGGAAGGATGTCACAGCCACACAGCAAAACCATCCTGAACTGGCACGGTGACAGCAGCCCCGGTGTCACACGGAGGGGACAGCCCCAAAAAGCGCCTTGGGAAGCGGCACCGAGCAGAGGAAACTCGGGGAGACACAAAAACAGCTCCCAGCCCCAAAATAAAAATGGAAATAAAGGCAGCAGCAGGTCTGGGGAAAGCTCATGGTGCAGGTGAGCAAATCATGGCTTCAATTCCAGGAAATTCCAGGAGGGCAGAGCTCACCAGCACTTCCCAGAGCCATTCCCAGGGATTTTTTAAGCACTTTGGGAAGGCTCACGGTGTGTGAGCAGGAGGAATTCTGCAGACAATAACCCCAAAAAGTGCCTTGGGAAGCGGCACCGAGCACAGATAACTCGGGGAGACACAAAAACAGCTCCCAGCCCCAAAATAAAAATGGAAATAAAGGCAGCAGCAGGTCTGGGGAAAGCTCATGGTGCAGGTGAGCAAATCATGGCTTCAATTCCAGGAAATTCCAGGAGATTCCAGGAGGGCCGAGCTCACCAGCACTTCCCAGAGCCATTCCCAGGGATTTTTTAAGCACTTTGGGAAGGCTCACGGTGTGTGAGCAGGAGGAATTCTGCAGACAATAACTCCTGCTCTCTTGTGCAATATTTTGCTGTGGACACAAGGCCTTGGTGGCTGTTCCAGGAAAACAAACAGAGTTGGGTGAAGGAGACTTTTGGAGGTCACAGGCCCAAGTCCACACTGAAAACCTCAAAATCTGAGCAGGATTTCCCCCCGCCCCATCTTTGTCCAATTAAATAAATGAATAAATAAATGGCTGCCCCGTCCCTTTTTATTGTGGTGGCAGGTGTGACACAGCTGATGAAGTATCCAATGAAGTGGTTATCAAAATAAAACCAAGCAACAATTTCATCAGCAATACCCCATTCCTAATAAACCTTTTCTAAAAGCTTTTCCAGCTCCTGGGGCTGTGACTCACCTGAACCGGTACTTTAAGGATTTTATCAATTTTAATTAATTTTAGAAAGAGCCTACTATTAAAAAAAAACAAACAAAAAATCCACAAATCTACTGCCCAAAACCTGACGTGGTGGGAAGCACAGCAGGGAGCTGAGCACACATAGGTGAAATGCCAGGTAAATGCCTCTTACATGTGTCAAATAAAGGAATTAAACAAGGAATTCAAACTAGAAATGCAGAATTCTACACCTCCCCTAAAAAAAACTCCAACTCCTGGCAGCTTTCCATGTAGTAATCAAAGTATCTCTTCTTTAATAACTACCTAAAATCAGGTAAAAACACAGGAAAAAGCACCCCAAACAGCAATAAATTCTTGTTTTCCCCTTGCCTCTGGCATTCCCTGCACCGTTGTTCCCAATCCAGGCAGGAAAATCAGATTGTTGTGAAGGAGAAGCCGTGGTTATCAAGGCAGGAAGTTCCTTGGAAGGAAATGCTGAAGGATGTCCTCATGATAAGAGCTGCTCCAGAGTTTTCATTGCCTAATCCCACTCCAAGCCTCTCTTTTTATTTTTTTTTAAACTCAAAGCAAATGTTGCAATAAATTTTGCCTCCCTGGCTCAAAAATTAAGCTGCTTGAGACGAAATTAAGGTGTTTAATCAAATATTTGGGCGGGTTAGGAACCAACTGTTTCAGCTTTTAAGTTCTGAGAAAGAAGTATTGCTTTTTCTTTGTATTTTCCAGTTTTTCCTCTGTGTTTTCTGGTCTTCCCTGCCTTTCTGAATTAGCCAAGATCAGGAACAAACCATGAAGGACAACAATGACATCAGGATTTCCACGGGACTACGGCTGCAGCCTCAGGTTGGCAGCAGATGAGCCAAGCAGCTTTTTGGGGATATTTTAACCCTGACACTGAGACCAAGGGGCCCCCCTTTTGTTATCAAATATGATTTTGATTATCTTAAACTTTTAATGTTTAACCTGATGGAGAATAGGGGGGAAAAGGGGATTTTTAAGCCCACACCATGTAATTCCTGCAGTTGCTTCAATCACTCTGCTTCTCCATCCCTGCCTGGGGGTGACTGACATCCCAACTCTTTTTAAGACAGACCTAATTTCCCTGATTTTCCACATCTGGACGAGCGTTATCCCTTCCCTATCTCATTTTTTTTTGAAGATATGAGAGCCTAGGGAAGGTTTAGGACACGCAGAGGGGATGGGAAACTTCAAAACCAAGAGGCCTTTGATCGGTTTGTGCCCCTGCTGGGATTGTTGCCATAAAAACTCTGATTTCCTGGAAGCTCCTAAGGAGATTAAACTGGCTTCCTCCTCATCTGGGCTCAGGGCAGTGTTTACCAACAGCAGATTAAATTGGCTTGCAGGGGCACCATCCCTCTGCTGGAAGGAAAAGCATCCCCAGCTCAGAGCAGGAATAACCCCAAATCCCAGGTTAAAATTCCTCCCGTCCATCCCGAGCAGATGGTGAAAAGGGAAATCTGATTTAAGCTGGAAAAGCTCCCCTGGAACAATGTTTATGGTACACTCAGCCCTGTTGCCATGGCGATGGAACAACTATTCCCTGCAAACAGGCGCGGAGACCCTAAAAATAAACAGCCCGACCGAAATCACGCACCGGGAGCGCGTTTGGTGGGAATGGGATGAGGAGAGAAATGTTTAATTAATAATCACTGGAGCCTCCAAAGCAAATCCCTGCCTTCCTCAGGAGCTGCTCCTTAAAATCCTGGCTGTTGTCCAGCCCTGCTGGCACGGGGGGGTTGTTGGGGCTGGAGGTGGCACACAGGTAATGTGTGTGTGTACCAAAGAAAAAGCAGGATTTGCAGGATTTGCATACTTTCCCCTCCGCCTCCCCTATTGATGTGGGCAGGAATCCACCCAGTTCAGACAGGGGAGTGAGGGAGGATGAAAAAAAAATCGTAATAGTGGTGAAGAATTAAAAAAAAAACCAACAAAAAGCGGCAGCCATTGGATGCAAGCAGCCCTTGGAGCTAAATAATCAAAGCCTGGATCCAAACAACTGCTGGGCTCAACCAGCAATGCTCTGCACCCAAAAATCTCCTGGATCTCACCAAGCAATCCCTGGATCCAAACAACCTTCTGCACCCAAAAATCTCCTGGATCTCACCAGGCAATCCCTGGATCCAGAATTCCCTGAATCCCACCAAGTAACCCCTGGATCTAAACAACCTTCTGGACCCAAAAAATCTCCTGGATCCAACCAAGCCCAGGGTCCAAACAATCCTTGGACCCAAACAACCAAACCCCGGAGCCAAAAAATCTCCAGGATTCCACCAAGCAATCCTTGGATCCAAACAACTCCTGGATCCGAAAATCCCCTGAATCCCACCAACCAACCTCTGACTCCAAACAACCTCTGGACCCAACCAACCAATTCCTGGACTCAAAAAAACCCTCCCAGATCCCACCAAGCAATCCCTGGATCCAAAATTCCCTGCATCCCACCAAGTAACCCCTGGATCCAAACAATCTCCTGGACCCAAAAATCTCCTGGATCCAAACAATCTTCTGGACCCAAAAATCTCCTGGATCTCACCAGGCAATTCCTGGATCCAAACAACCTTCTACACCCAAAAATCTCCTGGATTCAACCAAGCCCAGGGTCCAAACAATCCTTGGACCCAAACAATCAAACCCCGGACCCAAAAACCCTCCCAGACCGCACCAAGCAATCCCTGGATCCAACCAATGCCCGGAGCCAAAAATCCCCGGGATCCCAGCGGGCACCCCCAGCTCTGACACAACCGAGCGACCGAAGCCTGTGTCCAAAGCAGCCCCGGAGGGACCGAGCGCAGCCGGGGCCCGGCCTCTGTCCGCGCCCGGTGCCGGCACCGAGGGGCGGCCGGGGGCACCGCCCGCAGCCCGGCCCGCC
>NW_005087610.1:2083275-2118793 GCF_000331425.1 Pseudopodoces humilis
AAGGAAGGAAGGAAGGAAGGAAGGAAGGAAGGAAGGAAGGAAGGAAGGAAGGAAGGGAGGAAGGGAGGAAGGAAGGAAGGAATGCTGTGATCCATCTTAGGGCTGCATTTGCACAGGGGTTTTGAGGCAGGATTTGCAGTGGCCCTGCAGGATGAGCAGCCAGCACGAGCTGCACGTGGGCAGCCCGGGGATGTCACTGCTGTCACTGCGAGGGCTCTGCTGCTCCTGCTTTCCCCACAGCCCCAGCTGCAAATTTAGCAACAGCGCCTGAGCTTCTCTTTGTGCTCTCCCACGTCCTGCCCTGCCACAACTCCTGGCTGCGTGCGGTTCTTCAAAAGCTCTGCTTAGCAACCTGGCAGCCTGCGGGCTGCAGAGCCGGGAGCCGGCTCCTGCCAGTCCCCTCCTGCCATTCCAGTCCCCTGCTGCCATCCCTGCTCCTGCCAGTCCCCTCGTCATTCCATCCTCACTCCTTCCGTTCCAGTCTCCTCCTGCCATGCCTGTTCCTGACATTCCATCCTCACTCCTTCCATCCTCACTCCTGCCATTCCCACTCCTGCCATTCCTGCTCCTGCCATCCCTATTCCTGACGTTCCATCCTCACTCCTTCCATTCCTGCTCCTGTCAGTCCCCTCTTGTCATTCCATCCTCACTCCTGCCATTCCCACTCCTCTCATTCCCACTCCTGCCATTCCCACTCCTCTCATTCCCACTCCTGCCATTCCCACTCCTCTCATTCCCACTCCTGCCATTCCCACTCCTCTCATTCCCACTCCTGCCATTCCCACTCCTCTCATTCCCACTCCTGCAATTCCCACTCCTCTCATTCCCTCTCCTGCCATTCCCACTCCTCCAGCAGGGAACCCAGAGCCAGCCCAGGTCCCTGCTCCCGCTCAGCACCGCCCAGGGCCCGGTGACCACAGTGACACTTGTGTCACCTCCCGGCAGCCCCGGAGCCGTGGGAGCCCCATCCCTGCTGCTGCCACTGGGAATATTCCTGTGGAGCAGATCCAGGAGCAGAGGAGAGGTAATTTCAGAGCCCTCAGCAAACCTCCTGAGGCATCCAGAGTCCCCCAGAGGGAAGCAGGTGAGACTCCAGCAGGCATCACACGAGAGATACGGATCTAGCGTGGTTTATTTTATAAAAATATCTCCTCTCCCTTTGTGGAAGGGACGGCAAAACAAAGCAGGGGAGCTCCGAGTCCCTTCTCCCAGCGCTCCCAGCCCCGTCTTCCACAGCAGAGCCACCCCAGGAGCAGCAGGGACTCTCTGGAGAACTGAGATTGATTGGATTGAGGACGAGACCCGAATCTTCTCACTCCAAAATCTGGAGACTCTTCCAGCTCCCCTTTGCCTGCGGCTGGGAGCAGAGGGAGGCAGGACGGGGCAAGCCCAGGGCGAGCAGGGAGGGCTGGGAGAGTCTGGGGCGAGGGAGAGGAGCCCAGGGGGACAGGTAAAAGCACGAGAGGGGCGTGAGTCAGGCTGGCACGGGGCCTGTGCGCAGAGCCCCGCGGCAAAGGGGGCACGGAGCCAACCCCAGGCAGGAGAAAAGGCACTGGAACAAAAGGCAGCCCCAAATGGGCTGGGACAGAGCTGCCTGCTCCTCCTGCAGCATCACCCTGAGCTGGGCTGTCCTCCTGGCTCACCTGGGCACAGCTGGGCACATCTGGGTACACCTGGGCACAGCTGGGCACAGCTGGGTACACCTGGGCACACCTGGGCACACCTGGGGCACACCTGGGCACACCTGGGGCACACCTGAGCACATCTGGGCACATCTGAGCACACCTGGGGCACACCTGAGCACATCTGGGTATACCTGGGGCACATCTGGGTATACCTGGGGCACACCTGGGCACACCTGGGGCACACCTGAGCACATCTGGGTATACCTGGGTCACATCTGGGTATACCTGGGGCACACCTGGGCACACCTGGGGCACACCTGAGCACATCTGGGCACACCTGGGGCACACCTGGGCACACCTGGGGCACACCTGAGCACATCTGGGCACACCTGGGGTACACCTGAGCACACCTGAGCACACCTGAGCACATCTGGGCACACCTGGGGTACACCTGGAGCACACCTGGGCACATCTGGGCACACCTGGGCACACCTGGGCACACGCAGACACACCCCAGGCTGGATTGGGACCCCTGCAGTGACTGCAGGAGAAACCAGGACATTGTGGGATGATGACGCCTCAGTGCAGCCTCAGAGGAGGGCAGGGCCCTGCCCCGTCCATCTCCGGCTCCCCCAGGGGCTGCCTGAGCCTCCCCAAATATTTCAGAGTAAAAATCTTTAATGAATAAATGATTTTCAGCTGCCCTGCTCGTCTTCCCCTGCAGCCACGCTGCTGGGACACCAACACCAACATCTCCAGCTCCATCCCAAGGATCCCTTCCCAGCCAGAACTTTGGTGTCCCACCCGGAGCTGCTTCTCCCCACCCTTGGAGCACATCCAAGCTTGTCCCTTGTCCCAGCAGGGCTGCAGGGAACAACCCCTGCCCTCCAGAGAAGGGCTGAGCCCATCTCCCTGACCTGTTCTGGGTACAACTCTTCACCACGGCAGCTCAAGGGCAGCTCCTTGGGGCAGCAGAGCAGAGCCCAGAGCCTGCAGGCACCAAAATCCAGCACAGCCCCGTGGAAATCAGCTCCTGACGCCCATCCCGTGTTTGTACAAGCACCTCGTTCCCTCCCAGATGTTTGCAGAAGCTCAGGGAGCTGGCACCGAGGTGAGGAGCTGGCCTTTAATTAACCAAAAGGCAAATAGGAGGAGGAGGACGTCAGCAGCCTGCTCTGCTCCCCTGGCAGGAGCTCTCAGCTCCTCCGGGCTCCTCACGCGCCCGTGTCTCCTTGGGAATGTCCTTCTGTGCTGGAAAGGGCTCTGCTGGCGCTGCTTTCTGCTCTCCTGCTCCCTTTGGGGCTCCACAAAATCCATCTCCTGTCCCTCTCAAGCACGCAGAGGACGCCATGGAGGGAGCCAGCCAGCTGGGAGACCCCCAGCACCAAAATGAAGCAGATTTAGGGACAAAACAACCACACTGGAAAATGTCAATATCTGCTCCAGCCCCCACAGACCCCCATCCATCCCTGTTCCATCAGGGATGCAGGGACAGCACACAGGGAATGGCTCCCTCTGCCAGAGGGCAGGGTTGGATGGGATATTGGGAATGAATCCCTCCCTGTGAGGGTCAGGAGGGGCTGGGATGGAATTCCCAGAAAATCCGTGGCTGCCCCATCCCTGGAAGTGTCCAAGGCCAAGCTGGAGCAGCCTGGGATGGTGGGAGGTGTCCCTGCCCATGGGATGAGCTCTAAGGTCCCTCCCGACCCAAACCACGCTGGGATTCTGGGATTCTGAAACGCCTGATCCCAGTTTTACAGCGTGACTTTCCCACACACAGCCCAAATCCAGGCCGATTTCCATCACTTGTATTTCAAAGAGAGCCAGAAACAGCTCGGGAATTTCATCACTGGTGAAAGGAGGGACAACCAAATCTCCTGTCGTCTGTTCAGGGGTCGCTTCCCCCTCCTCCCTGCGGAGGCTCCGGCACCTCCCGGCCTCGCTGGCAGGGATGAGCAGCAGGAATTAACTCCTGCTCCTCCCTGGAAGCGTCCGTGGGCTGCAGGGCTGGCCCCGGTGGATCTTCAGGTGCTTGGCCAAGTGGTCACTGCGGGCAAATTTCTTCTCACAGGCTGTGCACTGGTAGGGCTTGAGCCCGGAGTGGGAGCGCTTGTGGCGGGAGAGCTCATCCGAGCGGGAGAACCTGCAGGAAAAGTGGGAATGCTGGATCCAGTGACCCTGGCACAGCCCCAGCTCTGTCCCTGCCGCAGCCTCCTGGGTCACTTCCAGAGCTCCCGAGATCGACCCCTCCAAGGATTTGGAAATGGGAAAGAATTCACCCAGTGAGACCTGAGTTTCTTTCCCTTGCTCTCAAAGGACGCTGTCCACCTATTTCCTCCATTTGTTTTCCCTTGCTGGAACCTTCCGGCCCAGGCGCTGAGAAGGAATTGGTTTTTTGGGAAAAGAGCTCAGGCTGGCAGTGGCCAGGGGCCAGGAGCCTGGGTGGGAATGCTTTCCTGGAGCTCCACATCCAGCCCGGAGCAGCATCACCGGGGAGGGAAGGCTTGTTTTCCTTGGGGCTGTGGATTCCCCCTGGAGATTCCACCCTGGGGGACCCTCACTCACCTCCAGCCGCAGTCGGGCCAGGCACAGGTGTAGGGTTTCTCCCCCGTGTGCCGGCGGAAATGAGCCTTCAGGTGGGAGCTCTTGGAATAAACCTTCCCGCAGCCCGGGTGGGAGCAGCGGTGGATGCGGAGCAGGGATGGGGTGCCCTGCTGGCATCCGGGGGCTGCCTCGGCCTCCTGCGCGTCCCCCGGCCCCGTGACCACCGGCAGAGGGGCGATTCGGACGTATTTTTGGTCCAGGATGGTGCCGGGGGGCTGGAGCGGAGGGAGGAGGGGAGGGTTTGGGGTCTGCAGGCTGATCAGCAGCTGGGCCACCCTGACACCCCCAGGGGTGACACTGTCCGTCGGGAGAGGCTGGAGCTGCAGGATAACGGGAACTGCCTGGTCACCGGCAGCTGTCCCCGCAGCGTTTGGGACGTGTCCTCCACCTCCTCCTCCTCCTCCTCCTCCTCCTCCTCCTTCGCGTGCCCCGGAGCCGAGCTCAGCTTCGCTCTCCACATTCCACCCCGCGGGGTGAGGATCTCCTGCTTCATCCCTGGGGAGCTCTGCCTTCTCCCTGAGGAACTCCTCGATCTCCTCCAGCGTGGGGATGAAGTTCTGGGAGAGGCAGAAGTCGGGCAGCTTGAGCTGAGCCTCGCTGAGCTGGGCTTTGGGGGGCTCGCCCTTGGCACCCCCGGTGCTGCCCGCCAGGACGTGGCCAGAGCCCTCCGGGTCACCGCCGTGTCCTGGCAGAAGGTTCGGTGGCATCCTGCACTGCACGGCGCTGGCCAAGCTCTCGAGCAGGGAAGGGCTGGTCAGGGAGGGCAGCAGGTCCTGGCAGCTCACAGAGACCATTTGGTGCCTCCCCACAGGCAGCTCCTGGCTCGGGAGAGCTCAGCTGGGGAATTCTCCGTTCATCTGCAAGGGAACGGCACACCGAGGTTATTTCCAAACAGCAAACACGCAAACCTCAACCTTTTTAACAAAACTGCGCTGAAAAGAAAACAGCAGAACCTGGCAGCGCCTTTGTTTTTAAAGAGAAAAAACACGGGCTGGCCGTTTTCCTCCGAGGCAGATTCCCCCCAAAAGCCAACTTCTCTGGGGAGTTTGTGGGGGTAAAAACACACCCAGAGAAACCCTTCATCCCTCCCTGTGCCGGAGGGCAGCTCTGCGCTGCTGGGTGGCGCAGGGGATGACTCCGGGTTAGCCAGGGGCTCGTTGTGATCCGGGAGAGGATTCTGTGGCTTCTCCAGGCTGTGAATGCGGGCAGGCCCTGGCACAGCCACGGCGCTGGGTTAAAGCTCCCCACCTGCACAGGTAAGAAGGAGCCAGCTCCCAGGTGCTGCTGCCCCGCCTGGGGATGCTCAGCGGCGCTGGGAGCCCCAACACGCCGCGGTTCTGTCCGGGCAGGTCTGCCCAGCCTCAGCCACAGCTCAGAGAGCCTGGCCAGGGTCAGCTCCGGGGCTCCTGAGGACACAAACGGCGTTTGCAGACAGCTGGGACAGAGCACAGCGTGTCCAGGAGGAGCTGGGTGTGCTCGGGGGTCGCTGGTCACTGTCACAGACCCCCCAGGCCCTGCTGGGGCTCAGGGGGTGGGAGGGAGGTGCCCAAGGACCCCCAGAGCAGCCACACAGTGTCCCTGTCCCCATCCTGCTCTGCAGCACCAAAGCACTCGTGGTGCAGTGATCTGTTTGTATTTAATGCAGAAATGGAGTTTTCAGAGGAAAGAAAACCTTTGTCCAAGTCCCTTAAGAGCCTTTTCCATCAGATTTCTGTGGAGCTGCAAACCAGTCGGACCAGTCCTTGTTATCAGAGCTCCCCAGGGTCCCGAGAGCTGCCAGAGGGAATTTTTGAGCACTCTGGATGCCATATAAATGCTCTTCTCCTTAGGAAATGGCCCCCAAACCTGCCAGGAACAAGCTGCAGGGGCCCTCCCGGTGTGTCCAGCCCAGCGAGTCACAGTGAGCAGGGACTGTCACTGCTCACACCAGAGGTAAAGAGGTGTTCAGGCCAATCTCAGCCTCCAGGCTTGGAATTTTCATCACAGCCCAAATCTGTGCTCTGAACAACCCCTTCCAGGCAGTTCCACACCTTCTTTCACATCAGTTTTAGGATCTTTTGTCTTTTCTTCTGCATCTCCTCTTTCTGCGGGGAAAGCCTCCCCCCTCTGGCTACCAAAGGCTCCTGTTTACCTCTCCCAGCGTGTCCTTAAACCTGATTTTCCAACCAGCTCCTGCAGAGCAGCTCGGGGATCTCCATCCCTGCAGCCCGTCCCCATTCAGGAGAGCTGAATCAAACTCTTCACTCCTCACGGAGCACAGCCCTGCTGCCGGGCTGACAGCAGGAATAAAAGCACGGCCAGAGGGCAGGAAAGTGCAGAGATGGAGCTGCTGGCTCAGCACCGAGGAGATCTGAGCAGGGCAGCCTTGGGGAAGTTCTTGGAGCGCTCTGCTCCTCAGTTTCCCGTCTCGTTTGGGGCAGTGGTGATGCCCCAGCTGGCAGAGCAGCACTGTGGGGCAAGACTGGTGCCACTGCCCTGTCAACCCAATTTTGCACAAATGCCACGAGTGCTGTCACCCCAAAGCCACGGCAAGGAAACGGAGCCCTGGCTCTGTCCCTCACTGCGAGGGCAGCGTCCTTCCCGAGCCTCACTTCGCATTTCTGCTCCTCCGATTTTCCCCGGGAGCCGCGGCTGGCTGCAGGAGAGCAGCACATGTGCAGCCCGAGCACATGGAGAGCCGGACCGGCCCAAGGTCAGCCAACAACAGCGGGAGCTGGGAACGCAGCCGAGGGTCACGGCTCGCCTCCGGTGACCGAGTGAACAAACACCTGGAACCTCCCGGAGCCGGGGCTAGCACGGCGGCCGTGCAGAACCGGGGCTCGCCGCTTTCGGGGCGAACCAGCCGGTGCCGATGTCCCGGCGCAAAGCGATGCCCAAGGACGAGCGGAGGCTCCGGCTCCACCGCATCCCCCCAGCCCCGGCGGGGCTCGGAGCGGAGCCGGTGACACCGAGCCCGGTGCTGCCGGTGGCCAATCCCCCTCTCCCCCGTGCCCCGGGGAGCGCTGCCGGAGGGACCCCCGAGCCCCCCAGCGCCCCTTACCCCGCTCCGCTGCCCGCGGGTCCCGCGGCTCCGCCGGGGGCGGCTCCCGGCCCGCCCCGCCCCGCCGAGGGCTCGGCCGCCGCCGCCGATCCCATTGGAACACCGAGCCGGGAGGGGCACCGGGAGGGGCACCGGGAGGGGCACCGGGATGTCCCGGCTCCGTCCCTGCGAGGCTCTGGAGCAGCTCCCGCGGCCCCGCCGCTGTTTCCTCCCGCTGCTCGGTCACACTGGAAGCGCTCCAGGTCTCTCCGGCGTTTCGGGAAAAGGAGGCGAGTCCCTGCAGGTCGCGGGTGGATCCAGGGGGATCCAGGGGGATCCAGGGGGATCCAGGTGTGCGGGAGGTTTTGGGCAGCGCTCGGATGCTGCTGATGGGGCCAGGAGCGAGCTCTGTCCTTGTGGTGGCTTTGGGGTCCCTGGGGGTGGCTTTGGGCTGAGCCCCACCAAACCTCACCGAGTTCCTCTGCTCGGGGAGAAACGTGAGATTTTGGGCCAGAACAAAACACCCGGCCCGGGGAAAGGTTTCAAATGTATAAAAATCAAAGCGAAATGAAAAATAGAGAGCCCAGCGCTGAAGGTGCGCGGAGAGGGCGGCCCGGGGCTGTTCCCCGAGTGTCACCGTGTGTCACCGACCCGTGTCACAGCCTCGCAGTGCTGAATGTCACTGCCGGGAACGCGCATCAGAGAAGTATCGATAATAATTAATAACACTTATTTATGGACTTGGAGGGGTTGTGGAGGTCTCAGCTCCTCCGAATCCTCAGGCAGCGATGGTTCAATCACGCTTTGATTTACATAAAATTCCTGGGATTTTCCCGGGATGTTTTTCCCGGGATTTTTTTCCTGCTCGGGGTTTGTACCGCACCCGCTGGGGCGAGCGGGACCGGAGCTTTTTTGGGGAAAAACGGAGCTGTGCTGTGCGGGGAAAAACCCGTCCCTTGCCCCGGGGACACCGGTGGCACTCGGAGCGGGGACATCGCACCCAGGAATGCCCCCGGCCGTGCCCATTGTGCCGATTTCCCCGCCCATAAAAACACCAACCCCGCCCCTGCCCCGTGGTCACGCCCATGTCCCCTCCCTGTCACTGACCCCACCTTTGCCACGCCCCAATGCCCGCCCCATTGACCCCTCCCCTCTCAAAGCCCCCCCCTCCATCCCACTCATGCCCCGCCCCTCAAGTTGCGCCGATGTCCCCACCCCAAAAGTGACACCCAGGCCAAGCCCCTCGGCCACGCCCACGCGCTCAACCCCGCCCCCCATCCACTCACCACACCCTGACCACTTCCGTCATTTGTCATTAATTGGCCACGTCCGTCATTCCTTGGCCACGCCCCAATCCACACCCGCGATAAATGGCCCCGCCCCCTGCACATCAGTCATTCATTGGCCACGCTCTAAATCTCATTTGTCATTAATTAGCCACGTCCCCACCACGTCCGTCATTTTCTGGCCACGCCCCCTGCACATCAGTCATCCCTTGGCCATGCCCCCAAATCAGTTTGTCATTGTTTTGGCCATGCCCCCTGCACATCAGTCATCCCTTGGCCACGCCCCCAAATCAGTTTGTCATTGTTTTGGCCACTCCCCCTCACATCAGTCATCCATTGGCCACGCCCCCAAATCAGTTTGTCATTGTTTTGGCCACTCCCCCTCACATCAGTCATCCCTTGGCCACGCCCCCAAATCAGTTTGTCATTGTTTTGGCCATGCCCCCTGCACATCAGTCATCCCTTGGCCACGCCCCTCACCCTGGTGGCGCCCCCTTGTGGCCGGCTCAGGTGTTTTTCCCTTTTTCTGCACATTTTTATTTCCCCCCATATTTTTCCATAAAAATTTATCATAAAAGCTTTCCTCTGGCGATGTATACAAAATATTCACTCTACCCAATAAATAAAACACGAACGTCTGGCGGGCAGGATGTGACCTCAGAAAGGAAAACCAGCATCCATCCATGGATCCATCCATCCATGGATTCCTTCCTTCCATCCATCATCCATCCATCATCCATCCATCATCCATGGATCCATCATCCATGGATCCATCATCCATGGATCCATCATCCATCCATCATCCATCATCCATCCATCCATCATCCATCCATCATCCATCCATCATCCATCATCCATCCATCCATCCATCCATCCATCCATCCATCATCCATCCATCATCCATCCATCATCCATCCATCCATCATCCATCATCCATCCATCCATCATCCATCATCCATCATCCATCATCCATCCATCCATCATCCATCCATCCATGGATCCATCCTTCCATGGATTCCTTCCATCCATCCATCCATCCATCCATCATCCATCCATCCATCATCCATCCATCCATCCATCATCCATCCATCCATCATCCATCCATCATCCATCCATCATCCATCCATCATCCATCCATCCATCCATCATCCATCCATCATCCATCCATCATCCATCCATCATCCATCCATCCTCCATCCATCCATCCATCCATCCATCCATCATCCATCCATCCCTCTATCCATCATCCATCCATCCATCATCCATCACCCATCCATGGATTCCATCCATCCATCTCCCCCAGCCCTTCCCCATCCCAGGGATCCACAACAGGGAATTCACACAGCAGCTCTCCCTCCTCCCCATTCCAAACTCCACAAAGGAAAGGTGGGGCAGGATTCACCTGTGAGGAAGAGAGTCCACCTCATACCTGGAAGAGAAAAGCTCTGAGGAGCTCCTACCCAAACCTGTGGCCAGGCAGGAGCAAATCCTAGAGGAATTCTGTGGTCACACAGGAAATATCAGTAACAGCAGGCAAGGGATGCTTTTACCCAGACTGCAACACCCATTGGTGCTCTTACACGTGATGCTGATGCAGAAATTTTCTTAGAAGAAGCCAAAAAAAGCCAATTTTGTGAAGATTTCCTCGTCCTCCTGCTCCCTCATCTCCTGTTAAAATCCCCAGCTCTGCGCCCCTCTGACCCTGGGGTTTGAAAAGAACAATTTAAGGCCTTTCCCACCAAACCCCATCCCCTGAAGCTCAGTGTGGAAGCACTTTAGGCACTTAAATGATCAAAAGCACTTGAGCATCAGAGCAGCCTCTGTGCAGGGGAAGCTCCTCACATTTACATAAGAAATATTAAAAATAAAGGGGTTTCCAGCCTTGGGTCAAGGAATTTATTCAGGGAATTTATTATCCCAACTCTGGCAATGGGATTTTGTCTCAGATCCTTCCTGCTGCAGCCTGCACTGGACAGAGCCCAGGGTAGGACAGACCCCAAAACTGTTTCTGGAAGTGGTTTAAGCACTGCCAAATCCGTCCCCAAAACAGCTGCGTGTCAGCACGCAGCCCTTGCTGTGGGAAAGGGAGGCTGGCAGGCTATAATTTGAGAAGAACTAAAACAAAAACAGTGACCCCTGACGGGAAAGGGACGATTCCAAACCTTTGAGGGCCCGGCTCAGACAGCAGGGGAGTCACCCGGCCTCCCCGCCAAAGAACAGGCTGACAAAACTCCGCCAAAATAGCAACATTTCACCCTCCAGCCCAACCTCACAAGTGCCTCTGGCTGCCCACACACCTCAAAAAATAAAAATTAGTCACAAACGTTGTTGTTTTGCCTGGTTCAGCCCAGGCAGAGCCGAGGATCGCTGGGGTTTGTGTGCTCACAGCACCAATCTCAGCTTTTCCTCCGCGTTTTGGATCATTCCTGACTCCTGAGCTCCTCCTCGGAGCGTGGGGAGCTCCTGGAGGAATCTGCCAGCAGCAGAATTGTCCCAGCTGGGCCACTGGGGACAGGGAATGGTTCTGGGCAGGGGGAATCGGGCTCTGCTGCCAGAGGGAAGTGACTCAGAGCTGGTGGCCAAAACAACCTGGACATCCCTGGAGGGTTTGGGCCCTGGGTGAGGGCGGCAGGAGGAGCTTTCTCTCAGTGAGAACAGCGACTCCTGACTGGAAATAAAACACATTTTAAGAAAGCCCAAACAGCCACGGGACCAGCTGCAGGTCTGAGTTTAACCCATCAGCAACTCCCCCGGGCCTTCCAGGAGAGCTTTTCCTGCTCTGCATCACTGCCACAGCACTGAAAACCCCTCTGGGAGCGGATTTCCCTCTGGGAATCTGGGAATGGCAGCATCTTCCAGGGGCTGTGCGTGGAAGGAAGAGGCAGAACAGTCTGGATCCATGAGGGGAGAGAGAAAATGCAGGCTCAGGCACCGAGGTGTGGAGTGAGAGGTCAGAGTGACTGAGAACTGTGTGAAGAAAGGTAAAAACAATCATTAAAATAAAATAAAATAAATAAAAGCTCAGAAGTTCTCCCTATCTGATGCAAGCCTGTACGTAGGTAAAGGTTAAGTCACCTTTTGGAACCGGTCCTAATGGGATCTTCCTTGTTTTTCCCAAAACAAGGCACTCTAAGTTTTCTCCTGGATGGTTTCGGATCGAGGAGGGGAAGGGCAGGAGGGCAGAAATGTGGGTGAACACCTGGGCACCCCTTCGGCCCCACAGCCAAACCTCGGCCTCCCCGCTGCTTTTTTTCCCCAGGACATCTCCTCCCAGCGTCCCATCTGCTGAATTATTGCTCAAGAAGTTGGGTAAAACTACAGGAAGCAGGGGGAGAGGACTCAGCTGGAGGTGGAGGAGAGCCAAGGACGGATCCCCTCGCTGTGCCGCTCCTGCTCAGGAGCACGACCCGTTACCGGGGGGAAACACAATCCCCTTTTCCCCCCTGGAGAAGCCCTTTGGTGCTGCTGTGCCGTGCTTCCCTCTGCTAAAGGCACCTTTGGAAAGCACTTCTGGCCCTGAGGACACCGCCCCAAAACCTCTTATTTACACCTGAGATTAACCCCGTGCTGCCCCCAGCCCCACAGCCACCCCCGGGGTGACAGCAGCGGCTGGGGCACGGCCGGTGCCAGACCCTGGGGACACACACGGCCGGGGCCAGACCCTGGGGACACACACGGCCGGGGCCAGACCCTGGGGACACACACGGCCGGGGCCAGACCCTGGGGACACACACGGCCGGGGCCAGACCCTGGGGACACACACGGCCGGGGCCAGACCCTGGGGACACACACGGCCGGGGCCAGACCCTGGGGACACACACGGCCGGGGCCAGACCCTGGGGACACACACGGCCGGGGCCAGACCCTGGGGACACACACGGCCGGGGCCAGACCCTGGGGACACACACGGCCGGGGCCAGACCCTGGGGACACACACGGCCGGGGCCAGACCCTGGGGACACACACGGCCGGGGCCAGACCCTGGGGACACACACGGCCGGGGCCAGACCCTGGGGACACACACGGCCGGGGCCAGACCCTGGGGACACACACGGCCGGGGCCAGACCCTGGGGACACACACGGCCGGGGCCAGACCCTGGGGACACACACGGCCGGGGCCAGACCCTGGGGACACACACGGCCGGGGCCAGACCCTGGGGACACACACGGCCGGGGCCAGACCCTGGGGACACACACGGCCGGGGCCAGACCCTGGGGACACACACGGCCGGGGCCAGACCCTGGGGACACACACGGCCGGGGCCAGACCCTGGGGACACACACGGCCGGGGCCAGACCCTGGGGACACACACGGCCGGGGCCAGACCCTGGGGACACACACGGCCGGGGCCAGACCCTGGGGACACACACGGCCGGGGCCAGACCCTGGGGACACACACGGCCAGTGACATCCCTGGGGACACACACGGCCGGTGCCAGACCCTGGGGACACACACGGCCAGTGACATCCCTGGGGACACACACAGCCAGTGACATCCCTGGGGACACACATGGCCAGTGACATCCCTGGGGACACACATGGCCAGTGACATCCCTGGGGACACACACGGCCAGTGCCAGGCCCTGGGGACACACACGGCCAGTGACATCCCTGGGGACACACATGGCCAGTGACATCCCTGGGGACACACACGGCCAGTGCTAGACCCTGGGGACACACACGGCCAGTGACATCCCTGGGGACACACACAGCCGGTGCCAGACCCTGGGGACACACACGGCCCGCTCTGCCACCTGCTGCCACCCCCGGTGTCACACCGAGCACTTGGCCATGTCACCCTTGTCAAAGACGACTTTGGTTGCGAAGTAGATGGCGACCAGTCCGAAGCCAGCGGCGGACACCATGTAGGCGGTGACCGACTGCGTGAACTGCACGATGGAGCCCATGAAGAGCGAGGGCACCACCTGGGACAGGAGGAAGGCGCTGTCCAGGATGGCCAGGTCCAGGCAGATCCCCCGGCCAGGAGCCCCCGGCTCCGGCTCTCCCACCACCATCCGCAGGGAGACGTCGCAGGAGGAGCTGACGCACAGAGCGGAGCTGGACACGGCCGGAGGGGAGGAGGAGGAGGAGGAGGAGGAGGAGGAAGAGGAGGAGGAGAAGAGGTTCCCAGTGTGGCCATTCTGGTAAGGCAGCTTCTGGTTGGAGAGCAGCCCCTTGGAGAAAGCTGATTTCTTGTCCAGCAGAGCGGCATCTTCCTCCTCTTTCCTCTTGTATTTATGCAGAAATACCTGTGGGAAGGAGGGAGGAGCGTGAGGAAGGAGCTGGGACTCTGAGGGGGCCTTGTTTTTGTGCAGGAGAGCAAAACCAGAGCTTTGTGTGCGTTCAGGGGAGTGCCAGCCTGAGCCTGGCCCACGTGAGGTGGGTTCCACGAGCCAGGCTGGCTCTTCCCGACTGGCACGGGATCCAAAGCAGCCCTGACTCACCGGGGGAACCCAGCCAAGCGGGGCCTGGGCCGTGCTCTGGGGCTCAACAGCCCAAAGCCAGCCTGGGGACATCTCGTGCTTTTGTCACCTCCTCACTGGAGGAGGAACCTGAGCCCGTCCTGAGATCAGCTGAGCAGGGCAGGAGTGAAGAGCCGGGGTGTGCTGTGGGGTATCAGACACCCAGGGCACCGCAAGCAGCAGGGTTTGGGGATTGTGGGGTGGGTGACTGGGAACCCAAGCCCAGAGCCCGGTATGAGCAGCCACTTCTTCTCATCTGGGATGCTTAAAAGTGCCACCAGCTGGGACACAACAGTCCTGGGAACTCAGGGGAGGGCTCTTTTCTCAGCTCTGCAACAAACCTCAGCCAAGCCACCTCATCTGCCTGCCCAGATCCTCCTCACTCCAGCCAGGAAAAGGAGAGCAGAGGGAAGCCAAATCTTTCCCTTCTCACTCTCTTTTGCCTCGCTCTGCTCACGCTGTGAGGTCTCTGGAGCATTCCCACAGAGCATTTGTTAACACCAACACACCACGGGCAGGAGAGACCAAAGCCAGCTGTGCCCTCCCTCTCTGCACTCCCAGCCTTTGGGAATGCGGCCTTCCCCTTCCCAGCCCGTGGAGTTTGGGTTTCATTCCATTGATAAAACATCCACGGGGAGATCCCAGCCAAGCTGCAGCTCCTGCCAAGCTGAACATTCCCTCACCCCCTACCCCGACAGGATTCCTGGTGCCAGTTGGGCTGGGCTGTTGCGGAGGGTTTCTTCAATGGGAACATCTGGATGCCTGTGGTAACAGCTCCCACTCACTGCACGGCACAGCCAACCGCTGCCCTCGGGATGAAAGAGCTGCTCTCAAACCACAAATTAATTCTGCATTTGCAGCACAAGAGAAACTCCCATTAATCCAGTGTGCAACTCGGGAACCTCCTAGGACTTCTCCGCAAGGATAACATCTGTGGGACAGCGTTACGAGCTTTGGTGCTGCTGTCACAAGCTGCACAAGGTTTATTTTTCTTGGAGCTGAGGGAATAGGATGAGCTTTGCTTTTCATTTTATTGATCGTGGTGCTGTGGACGAAAACTGGAAAGCAGCACCTGTGAGGGCTGAAAATCCTTGAGTTTTGCAGCACCTCAGGCTGGCAGAGTTGAAGAATTCACACTAAACCAGACCAGTTTCCCTAAAACATGGGAAAAATATAAAAACCTGGAAGGCCTGGCTGCCCTGGAGCAGATCCCCACCTGTTTGTCGTGGTGGTAGAGGGATGCCAGCGTGTAGGGCAGGATCTGGAGGGCGGAGAAGGTGAATCCCGTCAGGGCAGCGGAGATGGTGACCACGGTGACACTGTGGGACAGACACATGACAGAGGCGGCCCCGGGGAAGAACACCACGCTGGCCAGGTACACTGCCCGCGTCCCAAAGCGCTTCACCAGCCGGTCCATGATTGTCGAGAAGAAGATGGAGGTGATGCACTGCAGGAAGAGGCCCAAGCTGCCCATCCGGACACCTGTGGGTGGAGAGGGGTGATGGACGCTGCCCTGGCTGCCCCCCGGATAAACACGGCCAAGCATCCTGCCCTCGGTCCCAAACCCCAAAAACATCCTGCTCTTCATCCCAAATCCCCAAATATCCTTCCCTCTCTGTCAGTCCCTAACCCCAAAAAAATCCTTCCCTCTCTGTCAGCCCCTAACCCCAAAAAATCCTTCCCTCAGTCACAAATCCCCAAAAAATCCTTCCCTCTCTGTCAGTCCCTAACCCCAAAAACATCCCTCCCTCTCTTTCAGTACCTAACCCAAGAAACATCCCTGTCAGTCCCTAACCCCAAAAAATCCTTCCTTCTCTGTCAGTCCCTAACTCCAAAAAATCCTTCCCTGAGTCCCAAACCCCAAAATATCCCTTCCCTCAGTCCCAAACCCAAAAAAATCCTTCCCTCTCTGTCAGTCCCTAACCCCAAAAAATTCTTCCCTCTCCATCAGGCCTTCACCTCAAAAATATCCTTCCTTGTCAATCCCTAACCCCAAAAACATCCCTGAGAGTCCCAAATCCCCAAACATCCTTCCCTCTCTGTCAGTCCCTAACCCCAAAAAGATCCCTGTCAGTCTCTAACCCCAAAAACATCCCTCTCAGTCCCTAACCCCAAAAACATCCCTGTCAGTCTCTAACCCCAAAAACATCCCTCTCAGTCCCTAACCCCAAAAACATCCCTGTCAGTCCCTAACCCCAAAAACATCCCTCTCAGTCCCTAACCCCAAAAACATCCCTGTCAGTCCCTAACCCCAAAAACATCCCTGAGAGTCCCTAACCCCAAAAAGACCCCTGTCAGTCTCTAACCCCAAAAACATCCCTCTCAGTCCCTAACCCCAAAAACATCCCTGAGAGTCCCTAACCCCAAAAAGATCCCTGTCAGTCCCTAACCCCAAAAACATCCCTGAGAGTCCCTAACCCCAAAAACATCCCTCTCAGTCCCTAACCCCAAAAAGACCCCTCTCAGTCCCTAACCCCAAAAACATCCCTGTCAGTCCCTAACCCCAAAAACATCCCTGTCAGTCCCTAACCCCAAAAACATCCCTGAGAGTCCCTAACCCCAAAAACATCCCTGTCAGTCTCTAACCCCAAAAACATCCCTCTCAGTCCCTAACCCCAAAAAGATCCCTCTCAGTCTCTAACCCCAAAAGGATCCCTGTCAGTCTCTAACCCCAAAAAGACCCCTGTCAGTCCCTAACCCCAAAAACATCCTTCCCCCTGCTTCAGTCCCAAGCAGAGACTGAGGCACTGCCAGCCCTGCCAGCCTGGGCCGGCTCAGGAAGCAGAGCAGCATCACCCAACAAATTCCAGGATTGCAGCAGCCACCCCCCAGCTCCCTCCCTCCCCCGTGGGAGGTGGGAAATGCCACCCCTGTCTCTGGAAGTCACCGCTCTGGCCCCAGGACCTGTCACCTGCTGCTGAACCAGGACCTGTCGTTATCTGATGCCAAAGGCAGCAGCAGCAGAACAAAGGCAGCGGGGAATTGTGCTCGGGCCAAGGTAAAGTACAGAACATGCTCTGAACTGCGTATCCGGCAGCGATCCGGACCTTACCCCTTCCCAAAGATCGCTCAGATTTCAGGGAATTAAAGCCATTAACCCTTTGGAGCGGGGATCATTACTCAACACACGTTTCTATGACAGGCGGCACAATGCAGGGCTGACCTGCCGGCAGCTAAACGGTGCAAGTGTTAAATAATAATTAAGCTGCCTCGAAGTTAAACAGACACCCAGCACAAAGGGGCAGTGTGCTGCAGGGCCCTCCGAGTGGAAAACTGCAGGAGGAGGGCCAGGAAGGTGCCTCCAGGATAAAGGATATGGATTAGGGAGAGGGAAAGGGTGGTTAGGCAAGGAGGCGAGGCTCTGGCACAAGGCGGCAGGCAAAATGGGACTGCAGGTAACACCTGTGAGCAGGTGAAGGGCTGCTGGGGCAGTTGTGGCAGCACCAAAGCACTGGAGAGGGGGCTGAGAGCTGGGAAAGCTGCTGGAGGGCTCCCAGAACCAGAACCAAATCCCACCTCACCACTACAGAGCACAGCCCGGTTCTGCTCCCCACCATCTGCACCCCCAGGATGGGGAGCACCCTCAGCCCTCGCTGGGAAAGGAGGGGAGAGCAGTGCCAGGAGTGTCAGAGCCAGCTCCATCCTGCTCCTGTTGCTTCTGCCGCCCAAGAGCCCAGCCCCAGGCCAGGGCTGCCCTGCCAAATCCATGCTGGCAAGAACCAGGAGGTGTTTCCCAAGCTGTGCCACGCTCTGGGAGCCACGGGAAAACGTTCTTGCCCGGCCTATCCACAGAAAGCCAAGCTTGCTGCAGCTTTTTTTTTCGTTGTTTTTTGCATTACCGACAGAGCTGAGCCCCATCCCGAGCTCCCAGTAAATGTTTCCATCCCGGGGAACACCCGGCTCGCTTCTCACCTTCATCGTAGCGGCGCCTGGCCTCCGTGCCCGGCTTGGCCCTGGGCACGCCGTGGTACAGCCCTTCCCCGACAAAATCCGTGTAGAACAGCATGAAAGTCATGAGAGCCATCCAGCTGCAGAGCTCGGCCACGAAGAGGCGGCGGATGACCCTGGGGATGCGGCAGCAGAGGCCGTGCAGCCGCGGCAGCAGCGCGCACACGTTCCTGGCGGCCCGCAGCACCTGCCTGCCCTGCAGCAGCCACGACCCCCGCGCCAGCCGGCAGCAGCAGCACGCCAGGGACACCTTGGGGGACGTGTCCTTGAGCGCTAGCCCCTCTGGGACATCCCCCTGGGCCGCCTCCTCCGTCACAAACAGCGTGGCCAGCACGCAGGCGAGGAAGATGAGGGCCAGCAGGCTGAAGAGGCAGCTCTGCTGCCCTCCCAGGTAGGGCGCCAGGAAGGCCCAGTCGATGGCTGGCAGCAGGTAGCCGATGCAGCCCCCCAGGCTGATCATGAAGGCGTACACGGAGAAGGCCTGGCGGCAGTTGTCCGGCTCCTGGAAGAGGTCGGAGAGCAGGGCCTCCAGCGGGGTGAAGCACACCTGGCCGCAGAAATCCAGCAGCCCGATGCCCAGGATGAGGAAGGCGATCTCCAGAGGCCGGGGGTTGAGGGCACACAGGCTGGCCAGGCTGCTGGCGTGGGGGATGAGGAAGAGGCTGAGCAGCACCCCCAGGCACAGCAGCCAGATGAAAGGTCTCCTCCGGCCGTAGCTGCTGCGCCAGTGGTCGCTGGCCGAGCCGATCAGCGGCACAAAAACCAGCCCGAGGACAGGGCCTATCCCTGGGAAAGAGACAGGGGGGTGTCACAGGGACACGGCTGGTCTGCCTGCGCCCCCAAAAACGGGATGTTTCGGAAATTTGGGAAGTTTCAGTGGGTCCCCCTGCAGGGAGCAACTCTCCCCGCCCTCACTCACCCCCACCCCCCAGACCAAAAGGTTTGGAATAAAAAAAACCCCACAAGCACCTCAGAGAGGTGACCAAAGCTGCCTACCCAAAACCATGGTCATGAACTTCTCCTCCACGCCCACCTCCAGCAGCAGCGGGGGCACGTAGGTGATGCCGGCGGCCAGGCACACCTCCAGCCCGAAGGTCAGCGAGTTGACCAGCAGCAGCTGGCTCCGGTGGCTCTGGAAGGACATGCTGTCCCCAGCCACGCTGTCCCCACCCCTCAGTGGCGCAGGGCCGTGTCCTGCCAGCTGCAGAGATCCCAGGGATGCCCCCCAGGCAAGGATTGGAGCTTCCCTTCCCGGGCTGCTGGCGAGATGCTGCTTCCCATTTTATCAACGGCGAAGGAACCGTCTTTTCCTCTTCCTCTTCTGGTGGGATGTGGAGAGCCCGGGCAGGGATCCTGCTGCAGGCTTCCCCTGCTGCTCACAGGCTGTGGGGAGAGAGCGTTAACACAGTGAGGAACGGGGGAAATCCAGGGGCCACACGGATGTGTCACTGCTGGAAGGGACAGTCCCCGTCCCAACGGGCTCTGGGAGAGGGGCAGGTTAAAGGGTGAAAGCTCCGTCGGTGCCAGGTTTGTCTTCCCAAGGGTTTGTGACAGGGTTTGGGAAAAGCCAGTCCTGCCCTGGAGGGTTGATGACCTCTCCATCCTGTCCAGCCACCTCTCCCAGACGGCAGAAAGGATTTGGGGGTCTCCTCTCCCAGGGAAATCATTTCAGAGCCCCCTGCAAGGATCAGGCCTGTAGCCACACGGGGCCATCCCCAGAGCCCAGCACGGCCCTGCCTGATGAGCAGGACACCCTCAGTGCTGCTCCCCAGGCTCCCAGGGAAGCAATTCCACCCAAATCCCATCCCCAGCCCCCGGGATGGGGCACAGGGAGCAGATGGTGCCTCCGTGGAGTTTCACAAACAAACCTGACCCACTTTAGCCTCATCTAACAGCGAATGGCAATTACCTTACTCATTAGACTGAGTCATTTATTTGCCCTGCTCCCTTCTCTCCGGCTTCTCCGGAGGGGAGAGGCCAGGGGATGGGGCAGGGGCTGGGCCAGGAGGGAGCAGGAGCTCGGAGGTCCCCGGCAGCCAGCCCAGCAGGATCTGCTCCCAGCTCCTGGGGCAGTGGCCTGGTGACACCCCGAGCCCCCCTCGCTGCCCAGGTGTGTGCTGGCAGGCACAGACCGGACGGTTTTGTCACTTTTCTCTCCCTCCCCGTGTCACCATCAGCTGATAACCCACCAGGGGGTGGCTGGGGGAGGCTGGCAGGGTGGGGATGAGGCTCAGCCATCGCTCCCTGCCTCTTGCTGCTGCGGAGAAATGCCACTCCTGAGCTCGGGAGCTGCCGGTACCGCTCGATAAATACCAATTATTCCCCTTTTGGGACCCTTCACCTCACAGAAGATCCCTCTTTTCCACATTTAAACACCTTGCCCAAGGTCAAACAGCAAACAGAGGGGGAACAGCAACGGTTTTGCTTCAAGCACCAGAGGCTTTGAAGGCTCAGCAGCCACAGGAGGGCTGAGCATCCCTCCAGAGCATCCCTCCACCTTGCTCAGATGTGGCTCACACACAGGATGTGTCAGCCTGGCTCGGTTAGGAGGGTGCCCAGCTGCATCCCAGCCCTGGGAGGAGGAATTCCAGCCCCAGCAGCACAAACCCAGAGTCACAAAATGAACCGAGCCTCCGCGGCTCAGAGCCGGCCCTCGGCGGGGGATGTAGTGTCCGCTGTAAGAGAGGGGGAGTTATCCCGAAATAAACCCCAAAAGATGCTTCACACAGATTAAAAATTGTTTTTTTCCCTTTTATGGCTGTGCCAGAGCACTGGGGAGGCAGCAGGGATCTGATCTGTCCATCTGCCTGAGGATTCCAGTGTGGAGGCAGAGCTGGATTTCTTGTCTGCAGGTAGGAGCAGACCTCTCCTCCCTCTCCACACCCTCAGAGGGCTTTAACGAGAAAATAAATCCCTGGAGGGATAATCACAAACAGCCAGAGAAGTCTCAACTGCAATAAAGCTGCAGATAAAACTGCAGCAGATCATGAACTTTATCCCAATACCCATTAATTACTGTGAATTTTTCCCACAGAAGAGCGACACAGAAAAGTGCTGAGCAGGAAAATCACCTGAACTGCTGATTTGTGAGGACAGAGGGGCTGGAGAAGGGAGGTTTGGGAGGCTCAGGGAGCCAGGACTCACCTGGTTCCTGGCAGGTGCACTCAGCTGAGTGTTTGCAGGGCAGCAGAGGTGGAACCCAGCGCAGGTTTGGTTTCAGGGCCCTCCCTTTCTGCTGATAACAGCGGAGTTATTGACACCACACGCCTGGGCCCCTCGCTCAGGGCTGAGCAAACGCTGCTGCCACCCCCCCAAAGGGAGCTGCCCTGAGGAAACCCCAGCTCTGGGCTCACACCTGACTTCTGCCCCCCAAAAAAACCCTGATATTTGTATTTATCACCCTCCCTCGCTGGGCTGTGGTGCAGATTCAGGACCAGGGGTTGGTGTTTTCTTTTTAAACCAACACCACGTCCCTGCAGCTTTGCAGGTGACAGGCTGGCCCTGAGTGACAGCCCCAGCAGCAGCAGCAGCAAGATCAAACAGCCTTTCCTCAAACCCCAAATCCAACCTTTCCCAGGGGGATTTATCCCCTGGACTCTGTTTGGCTCTGGCGTGGAAGGAGTCAGGAAAATCCATCCCCAGCTGGGAGATTCCAGCAGCACCCTGCCCATCCCAGAGGGGTTTTGGAGATGTTTCACAGCCCCACGGGGGCAGCTGGTCCAGGTGACCCTGGCACTTCTCCCCCTCCAGCCTCAGTTTCCCCAAATTCCCACATCAGGAACAGAATTTGTCCTTTCCTGCTCAAGGAGCACCTTGACAAAGACAACAGCAGCCCCCAAAAAAAGGGATTTTTGGATGTTTCCTGCACTTGGGAGCAGAAGGGAGCCACATGTGGGGCATTTCCTGGAGCTGGCGTGCCACGGGACATCAGCTGCTCTTCCTTCTCCCTCCCTGGGGAAAACCAAACCATCTCCACGGCCTCCTGGGTTGTTTTTAAAGCTCACAAACGCAACTTTTCCTCCCCTTTCCCTGCAGAGAAACAGGAGATCAACTCCTGGAGGCTGCCTCACCTGGTAGCCAGGTGGGAGGGCGGGTCCAGGGCAGGAGCAGAGCGGTGCTGGACAAAGGCAGAGCAGAGGATGAAGCCAGGGAAGATTTTAGGAAAAACCAACCCCAAAACACCTGGAAAAGGTGCAGGGCATTGATGGACACACACAAAGAGGATTCTCCTCCTCCCAATCTCCTAAATCTTCCCAGCACAGGGTCCTAGAGGAAATCACATCTCAGCAGTGTTTAGAGTGAAGAGTGAGGGCTGGCTATTTCAAAATTAAAATGTGGGTGTACATGGCAGAGAAAAAAACTGATTTATTCCTGGAGGAATCCATGTCCTGCTACTCCATAATCCCCGGAACCAGTGCAGAGGGAGAAAGAGATGACGTTAAATGTGGTTTTAGGCTTTGATTTGTGGTGGTTGTGCACCTCCTCCACAGCTCAACTAACAGCAGTGACCAGCCAGCAGAGAATTTGATTCAGGGTGAGGATGCTGAGGCACTGGAATGGGTTTCCCCACCCCTGGAAGTGCCCAAGCCCAGGCTGGAACATCCTGGGATGGTGGAAGGTGATCGTGCATGTGGCATGGGAGTGGAACAAAATGAGATTTTAAACCTCTTCCGACCCAAACCACTTGATGGTTTTATTATTAAATATTTCTGACCTGTCAGGGCTGCCTTTTTCCCTTAGGAAAGGAAATCCCTTGGCTCAGGTGGGGCTGCTCCAACCCAGCCGCCCCCAGGACTGATCCTCACCTTCCCTGCCCACGCCAGGTTTGGCACCCAGAGAGAGGGAAAGGCAAAATCTTCCCTCTCACAACCCCAAACATTCCATCTCCAACCTTCCCAGGGGCTCTTTGTGAATTCCCTGGGAGCCCTCTGGAAGAAGGGGTGGGAGAGAGCTCAGGGGGAGCGAGCTGGGGGAGCTTTCACAGCTCTCAGCGCCCATTCAGCGGCGCTGAATGGGAAATGCAGCATGGAGAATAGCTCTGGCAGGCTCCTCGGGATGCGATGGAAAACCCACCTGACCTCTCCTGACCCCCTCCCCTCCCAAATCTCCTTGACCCCATTCACAGGGAGAGGGAGGGGAGAGGGGTGAGGTATTTGGGCTCTCTGAATTAACTCTGCGTTTCCACCCTTAGGGAAAGAGCAGCAGGCACTGGAGATCCCCTCCGGGGAGAGCAGACCCCGGTGGGTTTGGGATTCCCTTCCCCGGGTTTGGGATTCCCTCCCTCGGGTTTGGGATTCCCTCCCTCGTGGCCCAGGGCAGCCGGGATCTGTCAATCCATGGAGATGCTGCAGGAGCTCCCAGAGCCACGGGAAGGGCCGTTCCCGATGGCAGCTCCAAATTCCACACTGGGAAACCTTGGATTTGCTGTGGGGGGGCAGCTCTCTCCTGCCTCGCACGTCCAAGGGGATCCTGCTGCTCCCAGGGCTAAAATCCCGAGCTCTCCAGGCCCTTCTGAGGCACGGAGGGATCCCTGGCACAGACAGCTGAGAGCAATTCCATTTGGGAATGTTTGCCAGGGTGGAGAAAGCTCTGTGCTGCCTGCCCTTCACCCAGGTACCTCACACTGCTTTGGGGAGCCGTGCCAACAACTCCAGGGATGCTTTAACCTCATCCCAGAGAGCATCACACACAGCACAGCTCTGTCCCACAGCCTGCACCCTCCTCTGGCCAAGAGCTGCTCCTGCCAGAGCCTTCCTCCCACATCCAGCCAGGCCTCCTCCTCCTCCTCCTCCTGCCCCAGCAGAGGCCGCAGTGACACCCGTGGAGCTCTGAGGGACAGACGGGAGCCCAGGGCCACGGCAGAGCTTCCCTGGGCTTCCCCCGCGGCTGCCCGGGCCAGCTGGGAGCACAGCTGGAGCTGGGAACAGCTGGAGCTGGGAGCACAGCTGGGAGCACAGCTGGAGCTGGGAACAGCTGGAACTGGGAGCACAGCTGGAGCTGGGAACAGCTGGAGCTGGGAGCACAGCTGGGAGCACAGCTGGAGCTGGGAGCACAGCTGGAGCTGGGAACAGCTGGAGCTGGGAGCACACCTGGAGCTGGGAGCACACCTGGAGCTGGTGGCACAGCTGGAGGCACAGCTGGAGCTGGGGGCACAGCTGGAGCTGGGAGCACACCTGGAGCTGGTGGCACAGCTGGAGGCACAGCTGGAGCTGGGAGCACAGCTGGAGCTGGGGGAACAGCTGGAACTGGACACCCCGAGTGCAGCAGGGGCCAGGGCTGGTTGGGGTGACGCTCAGTTCCTCAGGGGCACCCCACAGACGAGCTCAGCTCCGCACCGCTGGGCGTTGGGCCGCACTGAAGCCCAGCTCAGCTGCAGAGGGATCCCCAGCCCAGGCTGGATCAGTCCTGATCACCCCAGCCCGGGCTGGATCAGTCCTGGTCACCCCAGCCCAGGCTGGATCAGTCCTGATCACCCCAGCCCGGGCTGGAGGAGCCACTCTGGGATTTGTGCTGCTGCACTGCAGGGTCTGGCAGCGCTTCCCCGGCTCAGGACTCACCAAACTTCACCCAACAAAACCTCCCCAGCTCCTCAGCACAACCAGACCAACCCACACACCCAAAAGCAGCAGCACTGCAGCTCCGAGAGCCCCAGCCCTGCCGGTCACGCTCCCCTGCGCCGGTGTCAGCTCTGCTGCAGGCAGCCCCAGAGCTCCAGACAAGCTTGGCTGGCTCCAGGGCAGAGCCCCAGCTTTGTTTTGCTGCTGCACGACCCAAGCTCTTGCTTTTATTCATGAGAGGAGCCCCCGTTCCGGAGCGGGAGGGGAAATGAGATGATCTGCTTCTGCTTTTCACTCATTGCTGCTGTTTCGAGACCGTGCCCATCACCCCTGGCACTTGATCCAAATCAACCTCTCCCCCGGCCTTTCTTCTCCACTTATTATAATTTTTATTTTTTTTTTCCTTAGCAGAAGAATCAAAATGTAAATTGAACTGGAAAGGGGGAATAAAACCAGCCCCCTCCAGGTGCCCCCTTCTCCCCGGCGTGGGGACGGGCACAGATTATATCCGGCACCACATGACCAGGGCCTGTATTTATGTGTCAGAGTGTAAAACCCACCCTGCTGAGCTGCCTTTTCTCTGCCTGGGGCTGGGGGCTTCTGCTCAGCGTCTCCTCAAACAGCCCCACAAAGGGGATTAAGGAGAGCCCCTCAGCCCCGCAGAGTAATCCATCAAATTATCCCTTGTTGGCGTTGCTGTCCTCTTCAGGGGGAAAAAGAAAAAAGGGGAAAAAAGAAAAAAAAAAGCCCTCCAAAAGCTTTTAAAGGCACTGAAATTACACTTGAGCCTGAAACACTCCACCCAGCTGCTGGAGCCCGCAGCACAATGGGCTGGTTGTAAAGGGAATCCCAGGAAGTGAGGAGCAAGGAAAAAGAGATGGACACTTAAAAAGGGCAGCGGCCTCCCCAGGGCTGGAGCCAACAGGTGGCTCAGAGCCCCCCTTTCCCCAGAGCCTGCAGAGATCCGGCCCAGCCAGGCTGGCTGGGCATCCCAGTTACCCCTGAGAGGGAATTTGGGGCTCTGGGATGGGTTTGCCGTGCCCTGGTGGCCCCACGGATGCATCCTCAGCAGAGGTGAGGCTTGTGAAGGTTTGCACCTCTGGGGGAGCATCCGAAGGGATCCTGCAGGGAATGCAGCTGGATTGCACCGTCCCCAAACCCCCAGCACAAACAGCAGCACTGCCCTGGGCATCTCCACAGCAAAGCAGAGCCAAAACCTTCACCAAAACCTTCACCAAAACCCTCACCAAACCTTCACAAAACCTTCACCAAAACCCTCACCAAAACCCTCACCAAACCTTCACCAAACCTTCACAAAACCTTCACCAAACCTTCACCAAAACCCTCACCAAACCTTCACAAAACCTTCACCAAACCTTCACCAAACCTTCACAAAACCTTCACCAAAACCCTCACCAAAACCCTCACCAAACCTTCACCAAACCTTCACAAAACCTTCACCAAAACCCTCACCAAACCTTCACAAAACCTTCACCAAAACCTTCACCAAAACCTTCACCAAAACCTTCACCAAAACCTTCACCAAAACCTTCACCAAAACCTTCACCAAAACCTTCACAAAACCCTTCACCAAAACCTTCACCAAAACCTTCACAAAACCTTCACCAAACCTTCACCAAACCTTCACAAAACCTTCACCAAAACCCTCACCAAACTTTCACAAAACCCTCACCAAACCTTCACCAAAACCCTCACCAAACCCTCACCAAACCTTCACCAAAACCCTCACCAAACCTTCACCAAAACCCTCACCAAAACCCTCACCAAACCCTCACCAAACCTTCATCAAAACCTTCACCAAAACCCTCACCAAACCTTCACAAAACCTTCACCAAAACCTTCACCAAAACCTTCACCAAACCTTCACAAAACCTTCACAAAACCTTCACCAAAACCCTCACCAAACTTTCACAAAACCCTCACCAAACCTTCACCAAAACCCTCACCAAAACCTTCAACAAACCTTCACAAAACCTTCACCAAAACCTTCACCAAAACCCTCACCAAACCTTCACAAAACCTTCACCAAAACTTTCACAAAACCCTCACCAAAACCCTCACCAAACCCTCATCAAAACCTTCACCAAAACCCTCACCAAACCTTCACCAAGCCTTCACAAAACCCTCACCAAACCTTCACAAAACCTTCACCAAAACCTTCACCAAACCTTCACCAAACCTTCACCAAAACCTTCACCAAAACCTTCACCAAAACCTTCACCAAAACCCTCATCAAACCCTCACCAAACCCTCACCAAACCTTCACCAAACCCTCACCAAACCCTCACCAAAAGCCCGGGAACACTCGGAATCTGCTTTTCCTTCCACTGCAGCTCCCTAAATTGCACAAGACCTCCTGTGCTGCTCCTCAGCTCCCTGCTTTGAGGGCTGAACCCTCCCTCTCCTGAGCAGGGATTCCCTGCGCTCCCACTGCTGGGAATTTCGGGGAGAATCCTCAGCCATGCAGGGATCACAAAGTGCTCACCCCAACAGAGCGGGGCCGGGAAAGAGAGGAGCAAAACCCAACCCTGACACAAGATTTCTGAGTTAGAAGCAGCCAATGGTTTCCCCTTCTGTCACAGGGAGCCAGCAGCCCCTGGAAAATGGGAAGAGAAACTGGAAGTTGTGGTTTGCAGGCGGAGCAGAAATGCTGAGTGAGGGGACTCCGGGAGCTCTGTCCCACCGTTCCTGTGACAGCCACGGGGCCAGAGGAGGCCCAGCTTTGGGGTGGGAAGGACAATTCTGGTGTCTGAGCAAAAAACAGGGCTCGGAGCAAAGGCCAAGGCTGGGCACGAGGTCCAGATCTGCAGATCTGCACATCCAAACCTGGAGCAGCTGGAGAAGGGCAGGAACAAATAGTGGAGTTTTAGGAGGGATGAGGGGCGTCCCTGACCCCAAACTGTGCCCAGCAGGGATGAGGGGTGTCCCTGACCCCAAACTGTGCCCACAGCAGACAAATTTCACCCCAGCACCCACCACTGAACCCCAACCAGGAGCCTGTTCCTCGGGGAAAAAGGGAACAAACCAAACTCCTCACATCCTCAGGGAGCAGCACACTTCCAGAACCCCTCTGGCTGCAAATTTTGGGAGCCTGACCTCGATTTCTTCTCCAAAGGAGACCCTTGGAGCCCTGGACAGGCACACAGAGCCACCAGGTCCCCACGGTCCTCGGGCCATCTCTCCACGGCAATTTTCTGCTCCGCAATCCCGGTGATTTTTGGAGAAGCTGGATGCTGACAGATCTCTGAGCCGGGCCCCTCTGACCTCCCCTGGCAGGTTGGGGGGTTTCTCCCTGGCTGTTTTCTGTCTGTAAAATGAGGTCACGGCTTTGAAGGAGACAAAAGAGCCTTTGCAGGGTGAGGAATAGCCCCGGGACAGCTGCGAGAGCTGAGCCCCCATCACTCACAGCCCAGGGCTCCCCACACTCCCCTGCTGTCCTTGGCACTGGGAACGGGCAAAAAAAAAAAACAGGGAAGGAAGCAAAAAAATCTAAACATTTAAAAATCTAAAAAGATCTAAAAATCTAAAGATTTTTAAACTGGGATTTGCTCTCAGATCTCCTTGTCCCCCACCCCGTTTTCACCCTCCCAGTCGCCCCCCTGGCACTGGAGGGGGGTTTATTCCAAATTTCCGAGGGATTTTCTGTCACATCAGCACCCTCTGCCACAGGGGGAGGCGTGCAGGGAATAATGTGAATTTTCTGCCGTGTTTTAAGGGCCAAATCCACAGATCAGAGCTGTAAAAAAAAGCAGTTTTCTGTGCCTGGGGTAGCAAAAGCTGCCCAGGCTCTGCAGCACATCAACCCCTCGGGGTTAATGAGAGCTCTCAGATCATTGCTGAGTGATCTGACTTCTCCTTATCGTGGCAGAACAGCCACGAGGCCTGAAAATGGGAGATTCCACGATTTTATTTCTGCCTGATAATTGCAAAGATAAGGAGCAATCCGATTTTTATTTCCTAAGGCAGATAAGTTTGGCTGGAAGGTCTTGGACGGAGAACTTCAGAAGTTTTGTTGTTTTTATTTTCCTTTCCACCTTCTCACTATCAGTTGAATGCATCAGGGGCTCACAACACGCAGGGATTTAACATTCACCAAAAAAAAAATAAATAAAAATAGAGCAGTGAGGAATATCTGGAAGGGAAATTTTCCACTTTTTTTTTTTTTAAATAAAAAAAACCCAAAACCACGGGGCTCAAAGCTGCCATTTCTCCAGGAGCAAGACATTTCTACCACCCCCTCACTCCCCACCCAAACAGGAACCTCACTTCTATTTTGAGCCCTGGAAAGAACATCAGCCCTAAATTATCAGCTTTTCACTAATTAGGCACAGGGGTCAAGTTCAAAGCTGCCTGGATTTTGCAGAGCCCTGTGAGCAGGGCTGCTGAGGGGTTTTGTGGCACAGGGCACGAGGGGGACAGGAGCTGTGAGAGCTGAAATTAAAAAGCAGGGATTTGTGTGTCAGGGATTGAGCAGGGGCAGCATTTCCTCTTGCCATTATTTGCTGGGGTAAAGTCCAGAGGGACACAAAGGAAGCAGAGAGGGCTCTGATATTCGTGTTCCAGGGCACCTGGGCTGGGCTGTGCACCTTCCAGAACCTTCCAGAACCTTCCAGGGCCCTCCAGAGGGGCACCAGCACTCCCTGCCTGCCCCAAAATTCTCATCCTCTGCCACAGGCAGGATCCAGCACAAGCACAGCCTGTTCCCAGAAATCCCAGATGGAAAAGTCCCTGTGGAATCATCTGCTCACCCTCCAGCCTGGATGGAGGCACCTCAAGCGCTGAGGCTGCAGGAATTCCCCCCTGGAACAATATCCTAGGGAGATTTAATAGCTGGGAAGTGTCCGTCCGTCCTTCCCCCCCTCCCTCCGGTCATCCCCCGTGTCATTCCTGTTGATTTGCAGGCTCCAGCCTCTCTCCCAGCCCAGCTCCAGTCAATCCCCAGGAACAGCCACCCTTCCAGGCCCGTTAACTGCTCACTGGGCCTTGGCCGGGCCACAGCAGCCTCTTGTTCCAGCGCCGCTCCAGCTGCTCCAGCACACAGGAATGGCTTGTCCCAGCATTCCCAAAGGTCCCAAACATTCCCAAAGGCACAGGAATGGCTTGTCCCAGCATTCCCAAAGGTCCCAAACATTCCCAAAGGCACAGGAATGGTCCCAAACATTCCCAAAGGCACAGGAATGGTTTGTCACCAGGAATTGTTTTTCCCCAGCATTCCCAAAGGCACAGGAACGGTTCCAAACATTCCCAAAGGCACAGGAATGGTCCCAAACATTCCCAAAGGCACAGGAATGGTTCCAAACATTCCCAAAGGCACAGGAATGGTTCCAAACATTCCCAAAGGCACAGGAATGGTCCCAAACATTCCCAAAGGCACAGGAATGGTTTGTCACCAGGAATTGTTTGTTCCCAGCATTCCCAAAGGCACAGGAATGGTTTGTCACCAGGAATTGTTTGTTCCCAGCATTCCCAAAGGCACAGGAATCACTTGTCACCAACATTCCCAAAGGCACAGGAATGGTCCCCAGCATTCCCAAGGCACAGGAGTGGTTTTTCCCCAGGAATGGTTTTTCCCCTGGAATGGTTTTCCCCAGCATTCCCAAAGGCACAGGAATGGTCCCAAACATTCCCAAAGGCACAGGAATGGTCCCAAACATTCCCAAAGGCACAGGAATGGTCCCAAACATTCCCAAAGGCACAGGAATGGTTTGTCCCCAGGAATGTTTTTTCCCCAGCATTCCCAAGGCACAGGAGTGGTTTTTCCCCTGGAATGGTTTTTCCCCAGGAATGGTTTTTCCCCTGGAATGGTTTTTCCCCTGGAATGGTTTTCCCCAGCATTCCCAAGGCACAGGAATGTTTTGTCACCAAGAATTGTTTGTTCCCAGCATTCCCAAAGGCACAGGAATGGTTTTTCCCCAGGAATGGTTTTTCCCCAGCATTCCCAAAGGAATGTTTTGTCCCCAGGAATGGTTTTTCCCCTGGAATGTTTGTCCCCAGCATTCCCAAAGGCAGCTCTGGAGCAGAGCCCACACAAAGCCGTCCCCTGTCACTCCCCGAGCCGGTACCTGGCACCACGGCCGCTGCCACTGTCCCCTCCTGGTCCCTTTGTGCTCCCAGGATTTCTGAGCCGCTGCAGAGCTCCAGGGAAGCGCTCTCCCCGTGACCACAACAATCCTTTATTCTCTTTGCCGGCTCCGAAGGGGGAATTTGGGAATTGGTGCCAGGCTCCGGAGCGAGGTGGCGCGGTGACCGCGGGGACAGCGCTGGCAGGACGCTCCTCAGGGCCTGCAGGTGACCAAAAACCACTCTGGGTTCTCCTCTCCAGACTGAAGTGATCCCTGGCAGAGGGGAAGGGACAGGAAAACACCCTGGAGCAGCGGCGGGTCCTTCTCCAATCCCACATTCCCAGACTGATGGGAAAGGCACCAAATCACCAGCAGGGATAAAAACACCCACAAGGTCCAGTTAAGGTTTGGTCACATCCCCCTCAAATCCCACCCAAGAGCCAGCTCTGCTCATTAATCCTAAATTAAAAACAGGGAATTGGGATTCAAGGGTCTGATCCTCCTTCTTCATGCAGATCCCAGCAGGATTCACTGCTAAGGTTTGGGAAGGAAAATGGGATCCAGGGATTCACTGCTAATGTTTGGGAAGGAAAATGGGATCCAGGGATTCACTCCTCATGTTTGGGAAGGAAAATGGGATCCAGGGATTCACTCCTCATGTTTGGGAAGGAAAATGGGATCCAGGGATTCACTCCTCATGTTTGGGAAGGAAAATGGGATCCAGGGATTCACTCCTCATGTTTGGGAAGGAAAATGGGATCCAGGGATTCACTCCTAATGTTTGGGAAGGAAAATGGGATCCAGGGATTCACTGCTAATGTTTGGGAAGGAAAATGGGATCCAGGGATTCACTCCTAAGGTTTGGGAAGGAAAATGGGATCCAGGGATTCACTGCTAATGTTTGGGAAGTGTGATCCAGGGATTCACTGCTAATGTTTGGGAAGGAAAATGGGATCCCAAGATTCACTGCTAATATTTGGGAAGGAAAATTTGATCCAGGGATTTTCTGGCCCCACTTCACCCAAAGTCTCAAGCCATAAATCCAAGCAGGATTTCGGTGCTGCCCCACAACTCTGTGCAGGTTTTTCCAGGAAAAGAGAACACGAACGTCTCCCGAGTGCTGACAACCTGCAGGGATTGGAGCCACTGCACTCATCATATTCCTGCTTCTCCTGAAATCCCAGCTCCTGCAGACAAACCACCACGGAGAACTTCAGCTCCCAACAAAACAAAGGTGGGGGAAAAAAAAAATCCTCAGAGCAGCTCCCTCGATTGAAGGGAAAAACTTTCACACCTCACAAAGCAATCCCAGCACCTGGCATTGTTTTAAGTTGCTATTTCCAAATAAACCTCATGGCTTTGCCAGAGGCCATCCTGAATTCCAGCCCTGGCCAGGATCAGAATTCCTCTGCGAGTCACCAAAAGCTGGCTCTGAAATCCCCAGACCAACAACCCCCAAGGTTTCCCTGGATGAAGGACGGGGCCAGTCCTTGGGATGTGGACCAAGAGCATTTTCTTTTCGCTCAGAGAGGAGGAAAAAGCGTTCAGAGCTGCAAAGCAGGCACCTGCTCCTTGCTGTGTGTGTTCCAGCCCCGAGACAAAGGCGCCTTTGGGACCAAACTCCTCCTTATTTTGCCAGACAATATTCACAGGGGTCTGTTTCTCCTCTTCTGCAGGCTGGCAAAAACGTTAAGCAAATATTTGGGAACGGCGAGAGGAACTGACATTTTAGGATATGAAAACAAGGAGGGAAGGGCACAAATGAAGGGGGAACCTCCGAGGAACACCAGGAGGACAAAGAGGAATGGAATGGTGGCCTCAGAGTTCCACTGGGGCTTTGTTTTCTGAGCAAGCAACTCCACAGCTCAGAGGGTTGGGCACACCAGCAGCTTGTGCAGCTCCACGAGACGGGATCAGCACAAGGAACAGGACAGGTTTCACATCACCACCCTCAGATAACCCAGAGCTGGGGCACAGAACTCTGAAAAAACCCTGTGTTTTACCATTTTCCCGTTCTTTATGGCGAGATCGTGCAGATCCACGTTTGACTAACTTTAAAACTTCCCTCTGCTTCTTTAAAAGCCAGGGTTGCTCCCTGATGGTTTCCATCCCCTGTTCTCACATGGAGCTCTGAGACTGAACAATGATGGAGAAATCAGCCCTGAGAAGAGCTGAGAGCTGCTCACGAGCTCCTCGTGACTCCCGAGCTCCACGCGCAGCTTTAATCACGGCTTCAGCTGGGCTGGGGGGTCACAGGACTTGTCAGGGTTTTAGCTGGGCTTGGGCTGGGTTTTAGCAGGGTTTGGGCTGGGTTTTAGCTGATTTTTGGGCTGGGTTTTGGCTGGGTTTGGGGCTGGGTTTTAGCTCAGCCCATGTCCTAGGCCATGAGCCACCATCACCTGATGGGATTTTTTCCCAAAGAGAGGAAATCCAGCCCCTTTGGGCTTTCTGTGTCTCCCTGCTCCTTCAATTCCCTGCTCACCCCAAGCACCACCTCCCACCCCTCTGATCCTTTCCCTCCTGGCTCCCTCAGAGCCCCAAATCCATCCAAAAACCACCCCAAATCCATCCAAAAATGCCCCAAATCCATCCAGAAATGCCCCAAATCCATCCAGAAATGCCCCAAGTCCATCCAGAAACGCCCCAAGTCCATCCAAAAACGCCCCAAGTCCATCCAGAAACGCCCCAAGTCCATCCAGAAACGCCCCAAATCCATCCAGAAACGCCCCAAATCCATCCAAAACCACCCCAAATTTCACCCAGCGGGTGAAGCTTTGCTTTGATGTTGCCTCAGCCAGGACGAGGGGGCAGCAAGACATTCAAGATCACCTAAAGCAGCCCCTCCTGGGGGGTGAACACAAACCCAGAGCTCCTCAGCCACCCCCACCGTGCCAAAAGCACTGAAAGGAGTAAATCAGAGGAGGAAAAGCGACCCTGAGCGCAGCACTGAGGTGATTATTTTAAATTATTTCGAGGAGTCTGCGCTCCCAACGCCATCAGCAGCCAGCAGAGCCCAGCCACCACCCCGAGCTCCGAGCTGAGGCTTTGGCTGGAGAGAAAAGAGATGGAAGTCAGGGAGAAAAAAAAACCCCAAATCAGCCCTCCTCCCCTCCCCAGCACTGCCACTTGAGTGCTGCAGCGAAATAAACAGTTTGGGGGAAAGGTTACCAAGAGTTTATGCTAAACATCATTTCCGAGGGGCTCTGGAGGAGATGAAGTAGAGCCAGGGTTGTATTTTTAAACTCAGGCATCAGCCCAGTGATTCCAGCCTCTCCCACTGTGGATGCAGCACGGGCATGGACAAAAATCTGCCGGTTAAAACTGGTTTTAGCTCCCTCAAAACGCTGGTGGGGTTTGTCTGGAGAGTGTGGAGGTGCCTACAACAGCTTTACTCCGGGGATTATGAGCGGTGAAACTCACGGCGCTGGTTCTGCACATTCCAGCAGCCTCCTGATGCTGGGGGACACCTGGAGCCTCCACTGGGACCTCGTGGAGAGGACACAGCACCCACACAAGTCCCCGTTTGTAGGGGAACATCCCCAAAGCAGCCACAGCAAGGGGAACTCCCCTAAATCCCAAGATCGGTTTATACCCCGAGATACAGGGATTTAAATCCCCTGTAAAGCTCTCATTTAATTTGCTGTTAATTCTGGAGATTCTTGTTATCCATATCAAATTTCTAATCTTTTTTTTTTTTCTCTCCCCCAATCCCAAGTCCCATAATCCAAGCGCTCTTGGCTTCCACGGTGCTCGGTGGCAACAAAAATCCAGAGTTTTAGGCACAGCCTGGAATCCCAGGGCTGGCTCCAGCACCACTCCCCACGAGAGGAAACAGCTCTGGGTGATGCCAGAAAATCCAGGTAGCATCACATATTTAAAAACAAAACAAAACAAAAAAGACAAAATGAAAATTGCAGGTGGGGCGAATAACAGAAAAGGTTTCGAGGCTGGTACATGTTTTTCAGGAGTGTCTGCATGACTTCAGTGCCCAGGTCATTTGGGTGCTTTTGAAGTTCTTACTCATGTTCTATTTCTATAAGTTTGGAGATATTCTCATGTTACACACGTAAAGGCTGCTCTCCTGAGCCACATCCAGAACAGAAATGCCAAAAAATGGGATTTGGAGCCTTTCTCTGTGACAAAAGCAGGTCCAGGTGAGCACCAGGAAAGCTGTTCCTGATGTGTTTCCCTTGCAATTTTGTTTGTTTGAAACATAAAAATGGAAATGGAGCATCTTGCCGGGTCTGGCCATCTCCAGCGTAAGATTAATAAGTTTATTTTATTGCTCTTCCCTTCCTCCTAAAGCTGTCATCGGCGGGAAGACAAATGAGTCTGGTAGTTTATGTTTATCATAAACAACTACAGCGTTTTACCAGCAAAATCTCGAGTCCTGCCGAAGCCAGGAATCCCTGGAATTATCCCCATTTAGGGACGGCTCTTGAGGCACCAAACCCAAACAGAACCTACAACCAGGTAAAGAAAACTTCCCTTTCCTTGCCTCCTAAGGATTCACTGACCTGCAATCCTTCAGGATTTCTGGGAGTCCATCCCGCTCCCCAAACTCTCCGCCCGTTCGGGAAGCTCCAGAGCAGCGCGGTCACCGCGGGTGTCCCTGCGAGAACGGCAAGTTTGGGAAGAGCTCCGGGCTCTGTCCTGGGGAGGCTCGGGGAGGGCAGGACCCCCTCCCACAGCCCCACCTGCTCCCTCTCCGCTTCCCGACATGCGGGGTTTCGCTTTATTTTTGGTTTATTTTTGTTGTTTCCCCGCGGCAGCTCCAGCGTAGGAGCATCAGACCCGGAGCGCCTCCTCCTCCTCCTCCTCCTCCTCCGGGCAGCGCCTCCGTCCCGGCCGGAGCCGGCGGGCAGCGCTCGGTGCTGGCTGCGCCTGGGACCCCCTAAAGCCCCCCCGATGTCCCCGGAACCCCCCGGGGAA
>NW_005087610.1:2121725-2158033 GCF_000331425.1 Pseudopodoces humilis
AGCCCCATCCCCGCAATCCCGATCCCGCAGCCCCGCTCCCCCAGCCCCATCCCCGCAGTCCCGATCCCCCAGTCCCGATCCCCGCAGTCCCGATCCCCCAGCCCCATCCCCCATCCCCATCCCCGCAGTCCCGATCCCTCAGTCCCGATCCCGCATCCCTGAGGCCAAACCCCTCCGGCACAGCAGCCCCATCCCCGCATCCTCAGCCCCCACAGCCCCATTCCCGAGCCCCCAGCACTGCCATCAGCCCCATCAGCCGGTCCCAAACATCCCCAAATATCCGGCCTTTCTTTTTTTTGTTAAAAAAAATCCCCTTTTTCTCTCATCCCTTTCTCTTTCCCCGTTTCCTCCGGAGCAGGGCCCGCAGCAGGAGCAGTTTCTGGGTTTGTTTGGGGTTTGTGAGCTGGTGGTTCCCTGCAATGGCCTGGATTGGATGTCAATAGGGCCCCTGCTATGGGAAGTTTGTGACCTGGCCCTGGACATTATTCATGGTGGGTGAGTGTTTAAACCCACATGGCGTGCGAGGGAGAGCGAAACAAAATACATCCATTTATACAGAGAGAGATCTGGACGTTGTATCAGCACCTAACTCCAGAAACAGGAGCTAAACTGAACCCTAAATTCAGGAAAAATCAACGTTCTATTCATCCACACAGCCTTTGGGATGAGAGCCCTCCGACAGAGCAGCCTCCCCTAAACATCTGCAGCAACAAGTATTTTATTTTTTGTGTGTGTGTGTGAACAAAACGAGAGGAAAAATGAGACAAGAATGCAGTGGAGAAAGCCAGCTGTTCCTAAATGAATGTTTGAGAGTGCTGGGGCGAAATCTTCAGCAGAAGACTTCGAAAAGTCATCAAAAGCTCTTTTTTTTGGTGCTATTTAAAGCTTTGGCCCTTTGTTTTGTGATGGATGAATTCACGCAGCCCTGTGAGCTACAGAAGCATTACAGAGATTAGTTATTTTTAATCTTCACAGGGTCCCTCCTTTGGAGCAACTTTGTAGCTCCCAAGGTCAAAAAAAAATCCCATTTCCACGTCACATTCCAGCTTGGGTCAGCAGGATGGTGGATTTTTCACTGGAAACAGCTGTTCCCTCCTGAAATTTGCTGGAAGGACTCGCCCTGTGCAGAAAAAAGCAGAGGAGCACCTGCATTTGTTGTCACTTGAGCTGATGAGAGCTCTCTGGGGTGGCTGATGAGAAGAAACGACGCTGCTGTTTCCTGGTGAGGGGGAAAAAAAGGCATTTTTGGCAGTCCAGATGCAGATAGGAGGAACTCAGTAATAAAAAAACCCCAAACCTAACCAAAAAAAAAAAAAACAACACTGGAGAGCTGGGTTATGACTTCAGCTGGGAAAGGGCCAGAATCCAAATTTGGGTGGGGAGAGCTGCCCCTGTTTTTTAGTCAGAGAAGTTCACAAGCAATTAAACAGCTATTAGTGCTGGTTTGGGTTTTTATTTTTTATTTTTTTCCTTCTGTTTTCCTCCCTCTTCAGCACTGGAGCAAATGACTCTGCCAAGGTGGATTCCCAAATGTGCCCACACGGAGCCGGGCACTGCAGGGCTCAGCAGTCAGAGTGAATTTCAGTTTCCACTCTTCTATTCCGGGCTCTGAGTCACTGGGTGATGGTGGCTGAGGCAGTCTGGAAGCAGAAATTACAGCCTGTGGTGGGGCTGGGCGCTCCTGGATGTCCCTGAGAGGGAGTGACAGCTCCAGGGTCATCTCCAGCAGCAGCAGGACGTGGGGAGGGAGGTCACACAAAGCCTCGTTTCTCTCAAAAGTCATGAGATAAATGAGCATTTATGAGTTTGTACCAGTAGAGAAGACTGAGATCTCTTACAGTGGATTTGTCACAGAATTATTTAGGTGGGGAAATCCCTCTGTGACCAAATCTGAGCTGCGCCCAATCCCCAGCCCAGAGCGCTCAGTGCCACCTCCAGGAATTCCCTGCGCACCCAGGGATGGGCACTCCAAACCCCCCTGGGCAGCTCCAAGGCCAGACCACCCTTTCCATGAGGAAATTCCTGCTCGTGCCCAACCTCTGAGGCTGTTTCCCTTTGTCCTGTCCCTTTTTCCTGGGAGCAGAACCTTCCCAGCCCTGATTTCATTTTCCCTGTGATGCAGACCCAAACTCTGGGGGGAGCTTGTTGATAAAGGAATCTTTATGGGAAAAATCCCCTGAAATTCCAGCCAGGCACTCCATCCCTCCACAGAAATCAGCCTTGGGTGGGAGCTGCAGCTCTGTTCTCCCTCTCCAGAGAGGAGTTTTCACTCTTAGACCTTTATCTCCTCTGTTCTGCTGTGCAGGGCTGGCTCCATAAGGAGCTCTGAGTGCAGGGAGCCTAAATTTGGGCACCCAAACAAGAGCCTGGCCTCATTTCCACTGATTGTTTAACTAGATCCAGTCCTGGGCTTAAAAACTGATTATTTTTGTGCAGCAGGGCCAGGATTGAGCCATCATGGGAATCTGCAAAGTAGAATTATTTATCAAGCAGAGGAAACACAGAGGCCTCAGCTGCTCCTGCCTGATTAGATCCCAGCACAGATCCCTGCTCTTATCTAAAACAGGGATCTCTGTTCTTGTCTAAATCAGATGGATCCAGCCAAGCCAGGCTCATGGCATGCACCAGAATATTGCCAGGGCTCAAGCAGCCTCACATGTGGAGGAGAAATGGAGGATCCAGGAGGATCCTCAGCTTCACCCCGGGCACAGGATGAGCTGTGGCAGCTCAGATTCCCCTGCTGCAGCTCCACACTGCGATTTTGGGGGGCTCTGGTTTGTTCTGGGTGTCTGAGGTGTCTCTAAACCCATTTTGTGCCTGGTTACAGAGAGTGCAAGCCCTGAACTTGGCTGCTGGCTCACAGCCCAAACCTTTCTGCAGGCAGAGAGCATCAGCCCGACCTCAGCACCCCTCCCAGGGAGTATTTACCAAACTTTCACATCCCAAGGTGGAAAAGTGGCAGAGAAAAGCAAAACAAAACAACTTTGGGGGGCGTCCAGTGCTGCTGCCTCGGGTACAAAGGTGGGAATTCCCACTGGGGCTTCTAGAAGGATCTGCCCTGATGAGCTGGTGGCTAAAAAACCTTTGTGGCAGTCAGGAGTGATGCTGGGCTTTGTTTAATTGTGCCTGAAGCAGCTTTAGAAGGAGGGAGAAGGCCCTGGAAGGAGCTCCAGCAGCTCTCAGCAGTGCAGGCTGTTTGTAGGCCAAGCACTTCAGGGCTGATTTCGCTCTCTGTCTAAACAGGAAATGTATTTTTGTCTCGGCACTGCAGGAGAAGCCACCAGGCTCCACCGTTCAGAGCCTGGGGTGCCAAAAACCAGCGGCTGAGCAGCGGGGAGGTGCTGGGGATCCATGGAGGAACCTCCCAGGGATAACTGGGATGGGATGGGAGCGATGGGAGCTGCTCCTGTGCAGGATAAAGAGCCTCAGTCAGAGAACCCGGGGCAGGAGTTGCATTTTTGGGGGGGAAAGGGGGTGGAACTGGGTGAGCTTCCAGATCCTTCCCCACCCAAGCCATCCTGGGCTTCCACAATTCCCCAGGAAGCCGCTGGCTCCTGAAGGCTCCAAAGGTGTTTTTGCTGCATCTCTGAGAGCAGAGCGAAGCTGCAGCATCCCCCAGCTCCAGCGTCTCCTTCCTCATCATCACCCTAATTGCTAAAGCTAATTGCTTTTCCCTGGATGGGGCTGCAGTGGATCTGAGCTTGCAGAATTTTTAACTCCACCACTTTTGCCCCAGTGTTTCACAATATTTGAGTTTCCAGCACTTGGAGTCGTGGGTTCAACGAGGGTTTTCTCCTTCCTTTAAAATTTATTTTTCTTTCTTAAAAATGTCGGTGTTTTGGTTGTGGAGGAAAGCTTTGGAACCACCATAAACTGCCAAAGCCAGGGAGCAATTTGTTTGTTTATTTATTTATTATCAACTGGGAGCCTCAAGACTTCAACAACCTCAGGATTCTGAGATTTTGCAAAGCTTTTTTTTCTTGTTTGGTGGGGTCACTCACTGGACTCCCAAGGCCTCTGCAAACCAAGCAAACAAAGCTGCAAAATCCTCATTGATCCTGGCCTGGCTCTCTGTCCAGCACCTGCAGAGAGGAGCGAGCTCTTGGAGCTGAAACCAGGCCTGAAATCTGGGAATTTCTGCTCTATTTGCAGAGAGCAGGACAAACAAAACAAACAAAATCTCAGCGTCCCCCTCCTCTCCCCGGCTCCTCTGCCTGTCCCCAGCACAGCCTCCCCTGCTCTGCTGCCACCAGGCTCTGGGGAGGTGTCCCATGGATCTCAGGTGTCCCCAAAACTGTGGTGTCCCCAAAGCTGTGGCTGTGCCAAAGCTCTGAGGTGTCCCCAAAGCTGTGGCTGTCCCCCAGTTCTCAGGTGTCCCCAAAGCTGTGGCTGTCCCACAGTTCTGAGGCATCCCCAAAATCATGGCTATCCCAAAGCTCTGAGGTGTCCCCAAAATCGTGGCTATCCCAAAGATGTGGCTGTCCCAGGGATCTGAGGTGTCCCGAAAGCTGTGGCTGTCCCAAGGATCTGAGGTGTCCCAAAACCATGGCTGTCCCAAAACTATGTCTGTCCCAAGGATTTGAGGTGTCCCCAAAGCTGTGGCTGTCCCAAAACCGTGGCTGTCCCCCAGTTCTCAGGTGTCCCCAAAGCTGTGGCTGTCCCAGGGATCTGAGGTGTCCCCAAAGCTGTGGCTGTCCCAAAACCATGGCTGTCCCCCAGTTCTCAGGTGTCCCCAAAACCGTGGTGTCCCCAGAGCCATGGCTGTCCCAGGGATCTGAGGTGTCCCCAAAGCCGTGGCTGTCCCAAAACTGTGGTGTCCCCAAAGCCATGGTGTCCCCAAAACTGTTGTGTCCCCAAAGCTATGGCTGTCCCCAGAGCTGTGGCTGTCCCAGAGCTCTGAGGTGTTCCCAAAACTGTGTCTGTCCCAAAGCTGTGGCTGTCCCCCAGTTCTCAGGTGTCCCCAGAGCCGTGGCTGTCCCAGGGATCTGAGGTGTCCCCAAAGCCATCCCAAGGTCCTGGGTGAAGCAGGAAACCCAAACCAGAAAAGAACAATAAAACATTTACAGAAACCACCCGAGTCCCATCTGCTGGAAAAGGCATTTCTGGTCAAACCAGTCAATCAGGAACAATTCTGTGTGAAACTCCAGAGGATTAAAATTGTTCCTTTTCTCCTTTCCTGCCTGTTTTATTCTGCCAGGGCGATATTTGCTGCAGGTAAACAGCACAGCCCTGTTTATGGGCCACAGAGCAAACATTTCCCAGCGTGTTTATTCTGCAGGCCTTGTTCTCTGCAGGCAGGAAGCGATTGCTGAATAAGGACACCCCAGCCCTGCTCCTTTCCAGAGGTTTGGAATTTGGAATTTGCAGAGCTGTTGGATAAAATCTGTATTTTTTTTTGGAGGATAAATCCTGCCTTGGAGCAGCTGAAGTGTTGGAGGTGGAGGAGGATGAGGCCATCCACCTGTCTGCCCTGAAAGGGATCCTTTAGGACAGGGAGAACCTTAATTCTATTTCATTAATTAAAAGAAAAGGTCAGCAAAAGAGTAATGAGAGAGTTTCCCATTAAATCTCACAGTGACAGGACAGGGCAAAAGCGATTTTATGGTTTTATCTCGTTTGATCATCGCCATCCCCAGGTTTCTGTGTCTTCCCTTCTCTCCCTTTCACCTCCCTAAAAGTTATTTTCCTTCCTGTCACACTGCTTTGGAATTTCTGTTGCAATTCCAGCAGCAGGAGCAGGGCAGGAGATGTCCTAAAACCATCTCCTCTGCTCCTGCCATTCCCAAATCCAAAATATCCCCGGCAGGGATGCGCTGGTAACTTTGTGATTAATTTGATTAATTCTCCTCATCAGCCCAATCTCAAACCCCAGGGGTGACTTTAACCCCCCAGGTGAGACAAACCCTCCCTGATATTCCTGATTCCAGCTCTGGGGCTCACTGGCATCCCAGAAATCCCTGGGTTAAGGAGGGCAGAAAGGAGGAATTGCCCTTTTGGACACAGCCCTGCCCAGCAGTGGGGCCAGGAATGATCCCCCCTTTTCCAGCCTGGGATGTGACCTGAGGAGGCACCACGGGATCAGCCCCTCCTCATCCCCCTCCTCATCCTCAAGGAGACACTTCTGGAGAGGATTTGGCTCCAATCTGGGTTTTTAGAAGGGTTTTTCACTCTCAGGAGCAGAGTTCATTCTGCACAGGATGAATGGATTCGCTCCTCTGCAGCTCCCAATCCTCTGCTGATGAGCCCAAAACTCCCTGAAATCCTGCAGGACCCTCCCTGAGCTCCAGGCATGGATCCACTCAGGGTCAGCCTCAGGAGGATGAGGCTCCTGGAGGGTTTTTATCCCATTTTCCTGAGTTTTGTACCACATTTCTCAGCTTTTCCCCCACAGAGAGCTGAGGAAGGGCTGCAGGGCCCTGAGACATCGAATCTGCTCCTCAGCCGGATGGAGAAGATTCCCAAGGACACAAGGAATTGGCTTCAAGTGGCCTTGCCCTGTTTTTCTGCTCAGATACATCCCAAATACATATTCCAAATGTGCTGTAATTAAAGCAGGTTGAGCCTGAATTTATTATCAAACCTCTCCAGGACAAACTTTATCCACACCCCCAAGTTTTCAGCCTGCTCTGGGGAAGCAACACCAGCCTGGAGCTGCCATTTCCCAGCCCTTTCCTTGTTTTTCTGAGAAAAATCTGGACAGGAAAGGCAGTTTAGAGCAATCCTGCAGGATCAGTGAGGAAAAGGAGGCTGCAGCTTTAATTTTGATTTATTTTTCACCTCTGTTAAGCCAGCAGTGGCTCTGCCAACGCTGCCAGCTCCACCAGGCCCGGGTTTAAATCCTGGCTCTGTTTTGGTGGCAGCGACGCCTCCCAGCACTGAAAACCTTGGGAATTTTTGTTTAATTAGTGCAGATCACAGGCCTGGCCTCTTCCTGGTTGGGTTTGAACTGGAGGTGAGGAGGGAGGGATTCCCAAATTCCCGAATTCCCACGCTGCTCTTCCCTGCCCTGGGGAGGCAACGCCGAGGTTGGGAATTCTCCTCCAGCCAGGGGTCAGGGCAGTGGATTTCTCTCCCAGAACTGATTCCCAGAGAATCCCTGGCTGCCCCATCCCTGGGAGTCCTGGATCATGGAAAATTCCCCAGCCCATTCCATGATTCCATAAAAAAATCCCCAATTTCAGCATTCCTGCCTCATTCCCAGCTTGAAAATTCCCAGAGAATCCCTGGCTGCCCCATCCCTGGGAGTCCCGGATCATGGAAAATTCCCCAGCCCATTCCATGATTCCATAAAAAAATCCCCAATTTCTGGATTTCTGACCCATTCCCAGCTTGAAAATTCCCAGGAATCCGTGGCTGCCCCATCCCTGGGAGTCCTGGATCATGGAAAATGTCCCAGCCCATGGCTGGGGTGGGAATGGGATGATCCCACCCAAACCATTCCATGATTCCATAAAAAAATCCCCAATTTCAGCATTCCTGCCTCATTCCCAGCTTGAAAATTCCCAGGGAATCCCTGGAAGTGCCCAGGGCCGGGTTGGAGCAGCCTGGGACTGTGGGAGAAGGGGTTTTTAAGGCTCCTCATAATTCCCAAATCATTCCAGGATTTTGGGGCCCCTCTCCCAGGAGATTTCTGCCCTCACCCTGTCCCATCACAGGCAGAATCCCTGAATCCAGAGCAGGCCAAGGAGACATTTCTGGAAATAAACAAATTTCCAGCAGAAAATCAAATCCCTGAGATCTGAGCCAAGATAACAACATTTAATAATCTGCCTTTGCCAGGCTGTTCCCTTTAGGAACATTCCTAAATTTAACTCACTTGGGAAAACCCAATAACAGAGCGTGTTCAGCTCCCCAACTTGGTCTTTTTTAGGGATTTAAGGATTTAAAATCCCTTGGTGGTGTGGGGAAAAATGAGATTCAAGAGTGAGAACGAGGATTTGCACTCATATTTTTCTTTTTTTTTTTCCTTCTGGCACCTTGGTGCCCAAAAGAAGGAAATGGGGAAAATTCCAATTCCAGTTTCCAAGTCACTTAAGTGGTTTTGTTTAAAGGTGTAAAACCAGTTTAATGAGAATAAAAGAACTTTCTTCCAAATGTGAGACCTGCTCTGCCTCTGAGAAATGTGTTACTTATTTAAAATTAATAAATTTGGGCTGAAGCGTTTGTGGGAACAGAAGTTGCTTCAAACCCAGTGTCACAATCAGCAGTGAAATTTTAAAAATAAAAATAAATAAAATGGGGTTTAAGGAAAAAGAAATGACAGATCTGTGTGGTAAACTGGATTAATTATAGGATTATTATAATTATATAATATATATTATTATATATAATAGAATTATATATTATATATTATATATTATATATTATACATTATTATATATAATAGTATATATATTATATATTATATATTATTTTTATATAATATAATATATATTAATATATTATAATTATATTAATATAATTAATATAATATGTTAATATAATATAATATATATAATATATATTATTATATTTTAAATATATAATATAATATATATTATATATATTATATAAATATATATTATATATTATTTTATAGATTATATATATTATATGTTATATATAATATATATTTTAAATATATAATATAATATACATTATTATATATTATATATAATATATATTATATAAATAATTATATTATATTATATATTCTTTATAAATAATTATATTACAATATATTACAATACATTACATTATATTACATTATATTATATATTCTATTCTATTCTATTCTATATAAATAATCATGTATATATATATATATATATATTATATAATATACATATAATTATAGGAAGGATAAATTATTCCTTCACTCATTTCTCAGGAAGCAAAGCAGAAACACCACAATAATTTCACCTTCAGAAAATACTCAGAAAATCATTTAGGAGAAGAAAAAAATCACCAAAATAACCCCAGAATTCCGAGCAGAGACTTTAAAAAGAAGAAAAAAAAATATCAGCACTGGTTTGATGTCACGAGAGGAGGAAAACAGAATTTCTCAGGCTTAAACCACCGCAATTAATCAAAAATATCTGATATTTTTATATACAAAAATATCTGTAACGAGCAAAACCACCAGAGCCCTGTGGTCGGGGGAGGCACATTTTGTTTTTTGATAACAAAAACCTCAAAATCTTCACCCAAAATCTTCTCCCAGGACCAAGAGCCGAGCTGGAAACGCAGGAGGAAGGAGAGGGTGACACAGGAAATGTGACCTGAAAAGATTTCAAACCTGAAAGAAAATAATTCAATTGAAATAATTCAATAATTCAAATTAAATCCCAGCTCCTCGTCGAGATTCCCAAGTTCTCAGTGAATAAAAGGAACTGATGGGTAGAAAGGAAAATTGAGTTTTGGAGGATAAATGAGGTTCTTGAGGAGGTGGAGATGGGGCTGGGCAGGGATTTTTTCCCTCACACAGAACTGCAAAGAGAATTTTGGGGCTAATTGAGTTAAAACTGAGCTAAATTGAGTTAAAAATTGAGCGGAATCGCTCATTCCAGAGGGTCACAAGGATGTTTTTCCATCCCAAACCCTTTGGGAAATATCCCCATCCCATCCTAGAAGCAGCTCCAGCCTAATTCCAGAGGAACAAACACTTCCAGGTGTCCAAAATTGCCGCTTTTGGGTGGAATTCCAGAGGAATTTGGGATTTTTCATCCCTCAGGGAGCGGGATGAGGGCGCCCCCTGCTGGCTCCAAAACCAGCCCAAATCGGGAAAATCCCAGCTGGGAAAAGGATGGAATCTGCTCCAAGGGATTTGTTCAAATTCCCGGAGCATCTGGGAGCCGGCCACTCCCTGCCCGTGGTTACCGTGACAACGGCCAAGGATGATTCTATCCCAAATTCCCGATGAATTCTATCCCAAATTCCCGACGAATTCTATCCCAAATTCCCCATGAATTCTACCCAAATTCCTAATGAATTCTACCCAAATTCCTGATTAATTCTATCCCAAATTCCTGATTAATTCTATCCCAAATTCCCAATTAATTTTATCCCAAATTCCCGATTAATTTTACCCCAAATTCCCCATGAATTCTATCCCAAATTCCCCATGAATTCTATCCCAAATTCCCCATGAATTCTATCCCAAATTCCCAATTAATTTTATCCCAAATTCCCAATTAATTTTATCCCAAATCCCAATTAATTCTATCCCAAATTCCCAATGAATTTTTCCCTGGATCTGCTGGCGCAGCCGGGACACACCAAGGGAAGCTCCTGGAGGAGAAGGTGACATTCCAAGGGTTTTGTCCCTCTCTCATCTCTCCCCCAGATTGGTTTTGAGGTTTAAAATCTCAATTTTCAGCTCCAGGAAGAGGCTGGGGAAAGCACAATTCTCTGAATTGTTGAATTCTCCCACTCAAGTGATGATGGGAAAGTCACACCCGGCACAAAGCTCTTCCCTCTCCTCCCAGAATTCCAAGGAATTCACCCCAAAACTCTCAGAGATCCTGGAAGATGAACAAATTTTACATTTAGAGCAGCAGAAAAACGACACAAGTCGTGCTCATGGGTTATAAAAGCCCTTTTATAAAGCCATTTTTAAACAAAACCAAAAAGTTTACAAAAGAAAATAAAAGATACAGAAGAATGAGTTGCTTAATATATTCCAAAAAAGGAGAAAAATAAAAGAGGGGGGACACAATTCCAACATGCTGAACAATAAAGGTATTTTTTTTTTTTTTATCTCGTGGTTCTTTTTTTTTAATACAAAATACAAGCGAAGGATACACATATTTAAAACAGAGCTCAGGAGCAGGTATGCAATCCTTGGAACCCTTTTTCAATCAAAGCAAAGCAGGGTTTTTGTTATTTTTATTATTATTAATTTTTTTTTTGATTTTTTTTTTTTTTCTTTCTTTGCAGGTACATACAGAGATTGGGAATATGTCAAATTAATTAGCACAAAAGACCATCACACAATTCTACCCATGAATGTTTGCATCTAAAAATTCACCAACATGGTCAACGGTCATGTTCACTTCAACCCCTTTAAAAAAAACAACCAAAAAAAAAAAAAAGTTTTGTTTTTAATTTTAAATAAAACATTAATGTTACATTCAGATTTAACTCCTAGTACCATGCTAGATCTCAGTGTTGTCCAGAGTTCCCAACCCCACAGCGATGACTGTTTGCAGCTGCCCCTTTTTTCTGCTTTTAAAATTAAAAGTAATAATAAAAAAACCCCAACAATAATAATAATAAAAATTAAAAAGGACAAGGAGGGGAACTGCAAAGAGCCTGATTTTAATTTTTTGTTTAATATTTATTTTTTATTTTTTTTTAACTCCAAAAGCTCACCAGGGGATTGCAGATACTCGAGACAAAATATTCATTGCATACCAGAAAATGCTGCCAGTCTCCTCCTCCACCTTCACACTGCTCACTCAGGGTTTGCTGTGACACGATGGCAAACGACAACAACAACAAAAAAAATTACGTAGCTCTTATTTACAATTCATTTTTTTTTTTTGTAACAATTGCTTCTGCAGGAAGGGAAGAGGGGGAAGGAGGGGGAAAAAAAAAAAAAAAGAAGAAAAAAGAAAATTAAACCTCACAAATGCCGAGAACACAAAAGGGAATGGGATGTCAGACGCTCCCGCACTCACACACCGAAATTTCGGGGGCTTTTACACACATTTAAGTCTGGCTTAAGCTGATTTCAGGATCTCCACCCTCCCCTCCCTCCCTCCCTCCCCCCAATCCCAAAATATATATATAAAAAACCCTGGCCCCACTGTACAAAGCGCTTGCACACGGGTGCTTTGCAGTCACACTGAGCATGCTGGGCTGGGCTGCACCCCACGAATATCCCTGCTCTGACAGCAAGAGTTCCATCAAAACACCTTCAGCTACTCAGTCTGGGGTTTGATTTCCAGCTAGGCTGGGCTTGGGGAGCTCTCTGAAGGGCACTGTCGGCTCTCCCTGCTCTGATGGGCTCAAAAAGCCCCAAAAATCCTCCTGGACAGCCAGAATAAAGTGTTAGTGTTGCTTCTGTTCCATCAGCACTTGGATTTAAGCCTCCTAAAACTGCAGGGAAACACTCAAAGCTGAGGGGAAATGCTCTGTTTGGTCAGGTACACACAGAATTTATCATTTCCACACACAAAGATGTGACAGCAACCCCCCCCAAAACTCGCACATCCTAAATGCCACCAACTGCTCCGTGACAATTTCCCTTCAAAACTGCTCCTTTTCCTCCCCACCTCCAACAGATTAATTAAATCTCCATCAAATATTAAACTCCTGGATCTGTTTTGTAGCTTTTAGGAACCGTGTGTTCAACGCTAGATCTGTTAGAAAAAATAAAACACCTCACGAACAAAGGACAGAAAAGCAAAGCACCGGTTTTGTACAGCTCCAAAAAAGCTTCCAGCATGGTTCAGATTCCTTCCCTCCCTCCCTCACCTGGCTCTTGTAGCTTTGTGACCTCAGTGGAGGGAATATTAAATAAAAAAGAGGGGGAAAAAGGGAAAAAAACCCAGGAATTCCGGATTTGTGCCACTGCCCTGGTGGTGCTGCTTCAGCTCTCCCCTCGCTCTCTCTGCCTTGAGGAAATTAAAGTTGATTAAAAACTCCTCAGCTGATCTGTTTTTAAACCCCTCCTGACCCCCTTAACTCAGTCATTCTCCTGCTGACCCCCCCTGGAACTGAACCAAACCATCTTTAGCACAAAACTCCAGCTGAAATTGCAGATTTTGACTGATTTTGACAAGTTCAAGGCGGGATGTTGGCACAAACCAGGGCTGGATGTGGCAGTGTGGATTCAAGGACAGGATGAAAACTCTAAGCTGGAATTTTAAGAGCAAGACCAGGGCTGGAGACTGAGTGAATTTTGGAATAAATCCATTTTACCTCTCTGCAAAGGCTCTAGAAATAGAGCTGTGGGACACAGAATCTTTTCAAAGCCTCCTCCCTGTGGGTGAAACTTTCTGCTCCACCAAAATCTCTTTGTGCTCCTAAAGAAAGGCATTTTCCCAGCTTTCCTTCCAGAATGTTTAATACAAATTAATTCCTATGTGCATTTAAAAAGGTGAAAAGTCTGCTGCTGCTGAAAAATGATGTTAAAATAAAAAGATTCAAAATAATAAAAATATTCACCTTGACCATTTTTTCCTGTCTGTAAAAACGTGAAATTGCTGTATTTCTAACAGAGGGCTTAGTGTTTGCATCCATCAGCAAAACAGGGTTAGAAAAAGTTACAAAATCCTCAAAATCTGGGATTTTTAAAACATTTGGGTTGTGAGACACTCAGAAAGCATCAGGCAGCCTCCAACACATCAGGAATAAAGGTGTGAGAAAGCAGAACAGTTCTGTAAAATAAAGGGCCAAACTTGCCAGGACAAAACAATCCAAAAGCTGAACTGAAACAACAGAAAAAGGATATTTCACAGCCTTTTCTTAACTGTGTTAGGAAAAATAAACCAACCAAAAATATATTTTAGGTGAGATTCATAAAATACACTTCAGAAAACATCTGGTGAAGAACCAGATCACCTGGAATTTTCATTGTATATTTGAATTCCAAAAAAGAAAACCCCTAAGAAGCCAGTGGAGAGTGGCTTGAGACAGTCTGGACTGCAGGGGAACAGCTCTGGGAACCAGAGATTTGCTACCCCCAAAATGTTTTTTATTTTTAAAATGTGGCTGTTTATTTTCCCAGAATTACCCAAGAAGTTGAGGGAATTTCTGCTCTCCCAGAAATGCAGCAGGTGGGAAGAGGTGTGGGAGAGGAGAAGGGGGTTACATTTTCTTTTTTAAGACTGAAATTTCCCTGCAGCATGAAGCTGTTCTGGAAAAAAAAAATAATAATTAAAAATAAAATAATCAAACCACTTTAAAAAATAAAATTGGATTTACAATGAAACAACATCATCTTTATTGTAACGGCAACAGTAGTTCCATGAGAGTCATGAACGTTAGAGAACTTCAATTTTTATAAGGGATTTACCAGCCTCAATAAAATCCAGGCTTTAGGGAATCACACAGGACAATATTCCATTCCCCAGCTGTGCTCAGCATCTTCAGCTCCCTACGGATTCAGGGTCCTCCCTGATCACGTTTAGTGTATCACAACATCTGAGAACTCTCCAAAATCCCAAACAGGATTCAAGATCTGCACCAGAAATCCCAACTTATTCATTAGCTGCCTTATGTCACCTTCTGGCTGGTTACAAAATGGGGAGTTCTGTGATAAAAAAAAATGAAATAAAAAGCAAAAATAGGAGAAGGATGCAAAGCTGGTCAGCTGGAAGAGAATGTCAGCAACAGACACAAGCACAGAGGGTTTAAGGGAAAAAAAACCACAAAAATAAAAATGGCAGGTCCAGTTTTTAATGTTTCCACCAACAAACGTGGCAGAAAACTCTGAGGGTGTGAAAACCAAGGTCTGGGGAGTTTAATGAAGTTTAGGAAGTAAAAAAAGGAAGGAAGGATATGGCTGCTTGGATAAAAGCACATTAAAATGCCAGCACACACCTCGAGTGTCCTGCTCTGACAGGGAAATCCCAACTCCAGCCCCAGTGCCCCACACTGCACACCCAGCTCAGGGGGCAGAGCAGGATGGGAGCTGATCCCACTGATCCCACAGGCAGGAGGGAGCTGATCCCACAGGCAGGATGGGAACTGATCCCACAGATCCCACAGGCAGGATGGGAACTGATCCCACAGATCCCAGAGGCAGGAGGGGAACTGATCCCACAGATCCCACAGGCAGGAGGGAGCTGATCCCACAGATCCCACAGGCAGGATGGGAACTGATCCCACAGATCCCACAGGCAGGAGGGGAGCTGATCCCACAGGAAGGATGGGGAGGAGCTGATCCCACAGATCCCACAGGCAGGATGGGGGAGAGCTGATCCCACAGATCCCACAGGCAGGATGGGGAGCTGATCCCACAGAAAGGATGGGGAGCTGATCCCACAGATCCCACAAGCAGGATGGGGAGCTGCTGCTCCCAGAGATCCCAGAGGAAGGATGGGGAGGAGCTGATCCCACAGAAAGGATGGGGAGCTGATCCCACAGATCCCAGAGGAAGGATGGGGAGCTGATCCCACAGATCCCAATGGAAGGACGGGGAGCTGATCCCACAGATCCCAATGGAAGGATGGGGAGCTGATCCCACAGATCCCAATGGAAGGACGGGGAGCTGATCCCACAGATCCCAGAGGAAGGATGGGGAGCTGATCCCACAGATCCCAGGGTGGGGACAGGGATGAGGCCCCGGAGCTGCTCCATGCCCGCTGTGCCCCCTCTGCCAGGGATCCCTGGAGCTCTGCTGAGGGCAGAGGGAGGGAAGAGAAACACTCCAGGCTGACCCACGGGATCTCAAGTGACCAGAGCACCACAGGAATCCTTTCCTCACAGCCACAAAAGGACATCCCTCGCCCCAGAAGCTGAAGAATTTAATTTTCCATTATTCATTGATTTGTTTTTTTTTTTTTTGCCTCGGAAAAATCTGTAATAAAAACAGTTTCCACCATACCCAAAGGAAAGCAGTTTTAAAAATGATTTTGCAATTTCTCTTCCCTGTTCTGCCCCTCTACAGAAGGAATAAAAATAAGGGTGAATGGACATGGGAGGGCTGTAGGTTGAATATGTGAATTTATCTGGAATGGGCTGCAATTTGCCTACAGCAGAACAGTTTTCTATCCAGCAGAGACAAAAGATCTCCCATCCTGACTGGAGGGTCTTTTCTAAATCAAAGACACTGGAGCATCTCTTGATTGCTTTCCATGAAAAATGTGCCTGAATCCAAGAAACACAGGATTCCTCCCCGTGTTCCATCCTCCTCCACTGGAATTAGATCAACTACATTTTTGCTGTGAGAGAACTCATCTCAAAGTCTATTAAAGCAGAGGTTTGTTATTTTTTTTTTTCCATATATTCCAAATACAGGATAATAGTTTTAAACAGCTCTTACCAGCACTGGGAAAATCTATTCTACTTAAGGATTTGTAAGTATGGTTTCCACAGATCAGTCTCAAACCTTATTGCTTCACAACTGCAGTATCCCTTGAAAAAAAAAATGAAATATTGAATGGTCTGTTAAATTTGTCTCAAATGGCTTTTCAGATTTGGCAGGGGAGGGAGAACGGAATGGCCAACAGAGAACATTGACTTCAAAATATTACTGTAGAAGGGTTTCCTCTTATTAAAAAAGGACACACTGTATTAAACAGCTGAAAGTAAAGACAGCATTCAAAGCCCATGAGTCAAGCCACAGCCAAAACCGTGTTCTACCCCTAAGTATTGTTTTCTTTTCCTTTTTCTTTTTTTCCTCTTTTTTTTTTTTAAACAAAGATTTTCCTCAACTGCCATTTTTAATCTTCACCAGAGGGTGCTTCATCTTCAGATCCCTCATCCCCTGACTTTTCTGGTGGAGGGCTGGCTGATTTTTTCTTTTCTGGGGGACTTTCAGGCTCTTCATCCTCTTCTTTGGGGGATGGGGTCTTTTCTTTTGTTGCCTTGGAAGCTGTGGGGCGACCTGCCTTCCCTTTGCCTTTCACTGGGCTGGGGGTCACTGGAAAAAGAAAAACCTTGTAAAACTCAGCAACAGCAGCAAAAGCACGAAAAAAAAAATCACAGTAAATGGGATTTGAAGTCATTCAGCAGCAGTTTGACCATACCCACGCTGTTTTTAGCACTCCCAATTAGCAAAGCTGAGGTGAAGAGCAAACTAACGAGATTTAAAAGCTGTTTAATTACAAGTCCTGGCTAATTGCTGGATGTGACATCATAAATGGACACAGCCCTTGTCAAAGCAGAACTCACACTGCTGTTATCATTTGAAACTCCCTGCAGAAATGCATCCAGTTCGCCTTTGCTTCACATTTCCCCACCCTGACAACATCACAAAGTCCCAAACAAAGCCACAAATTGTTATTATTTGGTTGTGAGACACCAAGTCAGAATGCAGCACCTCGGCAGGGAAGGTTTTCAACACTTTACCATCAAGACACAGATACCAATTCAACTCCTAAAGGAAGAATTAAATCCAGCTCATTATTCCATACTGCTGTGCTTTAAATCGTGCCGTTTTTGGCCCTTCAACATTTTTGTGGATGTCTGTGACCCCCAAGATTTTCACCAAGCCTTCTGCAGCAAAAAGAAAACCTGGGTTTTAAACTGAGAAACTTTCACTGCACAGACTCACCTGTAGCCTTTAGCCTGGGCTTGGGCATTTTCTTTTCTTTCCTCTCTGGCTTGGATTTCTTGGAGACCTTCTTATTTTTCTTTTTTGAACTGCCATAGTCACTGTCATCATCATCTTCCATGAGGAAGTCTTCATCGCTTCCTGAATCTGCTGGAAGCGTAAGGAAATTCCAATTTTTGGGGGGGGGAAAGAAAGAAAAAAGGAAGGAAAAGCTGAGATCTGCCAGTTAAATTTGAGACACAGACTCTGAGACCTTGTGGGCTTCCATTTATCTGCTGTGGTACAAAATCTGACTGGGTTTTTTAAAATCAGCAATGCCACAGGGACAGCAAGAAGCAGCAAAAAAAAAGCATTGAGAACTTTGTAATTATCTTTTAGGGCTGCTTACAAAGAAAATAGATCTTTGGGAAACACAGAGACACATCTTTGGGAAACACACACACACACACACATCTTTGGAAAGCAGATTTTGGGAAAAAAAAAATTCTTCATCTGCAAGGAAAAGGCACCAAGATGAAGTTTCTTGTCTCATTCTGGATAAAAACTGCAGGAATCAGACCAACAGATACATCCACTTGTAAAGACAAATTCTGCAGACACACACAAACCTTTGCTGCAGACTTGGAACACAAATTCTAGCTGTGAAAACCCAACTTGGACAGATACACAGTAAAAATGAAGTTACTGAGGAGCACAATTTATGTTCTGATTGTCCCAGCCAAAAAGCAAACCGTGTCCCTTTTTTCCAATCCCGTTTACTCACTCTCCTGGAACTGTGCCTCATCATCCTCTTGCTCTTCCTCCTCACTCCCCACATCATCCATGAGCATCTCCCGCTGTTTGGAGGCTGCTTTGGACGCCGCCTGCCGCTGCTGACGGACGTTTTTGTGATCTTCCTTCTCATCCTCGCTGTCCTCTGCAGCAAAATGCCCCAAGGTGTGGTGAGTACAGAGCTCCCGCCTCGAGGCAGGGGTTAAAACATGAGGGGGTTCAAACACTCACTGAGTTACAACAATTCAACTCCTTCCCTACTCACCCAACAAAGCTCCTCTGTTGTACTTTTCACTGCAAAATAACCACTTTTTTTTTTTTTTTCCTCTCTTTATTTTTTTACCTGCAGGCCTTTTCCTGGATTTGGAGGCTGCTCTCTTATTCTTGTCTGGTTTAGCCTTCTTTCCTTTTTTGCTTTTTTGAGAGCTCTCGTAGTCGCTGTCGGCTTTGCCATCGTCAGCGCCTACGTCATCGTCCTCACTGCCAAAATCTTCATCTGCAAGGAAAAGGCACCAAGATGAAGTTTCTCGTCTCATTTTGGATAAAAGCTGTAGGGATCACCAGATCTATCCACTTGTGAGGATAAATTTGATAGGACCATCACATTACACAAGAAAAAAACCATTATCCCAAACCAGGGTGGGAAGTAACAGCAGCAGAGGCAGCATCTGACTCAAAATAAATCAGAATTATTTCTTTTCTGTCTCTAATTCTACTCTTGCAACTCTCACAGGTGTGAGGAGACAAAGTTTAAAGATACACAGTGGGTACAATGCTATCAGTTACCTGCTGAGTGTGAATCATCTTTCTTAGTCTTCACATCTTTGTCTTCTGAATCCTCACTGCAAATGAGAGAGAGATAAAGTCTGAGTGCTTGTCTCAACTTTGATTTCAGTCACTCTCGTGTGGAAATTAACAGTTTTTAAAGAGCAAACTGATGTCTAGGCTGAGAATTTGCACTTTTCCTGGATGTACTTTCAGGATTACTCAGCTGTCTGTGGAGTTATCATGGTTGGGAAGATAATGTTCAAAACTCTGAATCACAGCTGAACTGAAACCAGGCAGGAAATAATCAGATTGAGGTGAACCAACCCACAGTCTACAGAGCTTCCATTTTAGTTACAATTCTGATGGTTTATATGCAGTCTATAAATGAAATAAAGGTAGATTTTTAGACAGCACTTGTCTTTATGTCATTGTTTAGACTGCATTCTGTGCATGCTGCTCTTAACTGGCACATGCCTGGCCTAAGCTTTCCCAAATGATCTGATAATTTGATTGATTTGGAAAATAAAAGACATTTTGGGGTGATAGAACAAGAACCAGCTGGCAGAACCTCCATCCCTGAAGCCGAAATCTATCGTGAAAATAAAATAAATTATTTCCAAGGTGTCACAGCAATCATTTGGGGACTGCAAAACGGAAAATTTTCCTTTTCAGTAGGGCAGCACTGAGGCTGCTGGAGCAGCTCAGCTCCCAAACCAAGTTCTGTGTTTATGGATTACCCAGAAGGAGGAACAAAGAGCCACAGAACCCCCCTGCCCTCGGTGCCACCCCATCCTTGACAGCACAGGGGACAGGAGCTGCAGCTCGCCCTGCCTCACCTGAGCATGCAGCAGTTGCCAATCCTCCTGCCTGGATCACATTCCCTGCCATTCCAGCTGCCTCTGGAGCTGCTGGAATGATGGAGCACTACTGACAAGTGTTTCACACCTGATTTCTCTGTCTATTCCCATCAGGAAGAAAGCACTCAGTGTCTCAGCCCAAGCTCGCTGGGATTCCAGCTGCAGTCACTCCTCCTGGAAAATGCTGCTCCCCACACACAGGACAAGGCTCTGGGAAATGTTCCCAAGAGATGAAAAGCTGATTTTACCTGTCCTCCTGAGAATTCTTCCCAGATCTCCTCTTGTTTTTAGCCTCTCGGGGAGACGAACGGATTTTCTTGGATGGGGGACCTGAATCTCTTCCATAATCGTCATCTGGACGGGACAAAATGGGATTGAATCAAACTCACTCCCAGCAAACCTCTCTCCTCAGCTACAACTCAAACTGATCATTTCACCCACACCAAAAACAAAAACATCACAAAGCTTCAAAAAAACTTTGGTGGAAGCCAAGTCCTGTTTTAAACCACTGATTTTACCTTTTTTTTCTGCCATCAGCCCCATGAAAATGCTCTGTACGTCACCCAGGGAAACACAGAAAACCTCACAAGAGGACACAGGATCTCATTTTACATTTAGGTATTATATAAACCTATTAAAAATTCACATCCATATGGATTTCTGCATGATTCTAACAGCACACACTATTTACTGTCCTGTGATGGGATAAAGGATGTCAGTAAATAGTTCACAGAACTCCTTACAACTCTTAGACAACACCTTATTTAATGAATAAAAGAATTCTAATTAAGAATTATTCATATTTGTCTCATTTTAATTAACCCTAGCATTCAATTAATCTTCTAACTCAAAACACATTCCAGAAATTTTCTGTTAATTCACACAGATTATATTTTCTTAGAAATGTTCTGTTAATCCACAAAGATTACATTTTTTTCAAAATGTGATCCACCAATATTTTGTTAATTCACACCGATTATGTTTTTTCTTTTAACTGCAATCCCCTCCAAATGCCTGATAATGTGGGCTCAACTGGAGCCATAAAATAAATGGAAAACATCTTTTCTTGTGGAAAAAAGTGGCATCAAGGAGCCTCTGCCCAAGAAAATAACACAGAGCAAGGAAGGCATTGCTGCCAACAGCCTCCAGGCACTACAACAATACCAGCATTAAATAATAAGATTTCTATCACCATTGTTTGTTTAATACATAACATATGAGAATCATTATATTTTCAAATACTTATTAACAGTTCAGGCTGTGAAGAACAGAAACTCCTTAGAATTGGAGCTGAAGATGTGATTAGAAGCAGAAAAATTAATATGCATGGCAATAATGAGCTGCTCCTGCCCAAGGAGAGTAAGGAAAAAAAATCATTTACCAGCATCATCTGATTCCTGAAACTGGGAGTAATCGACCACCTTCCTGTTCCTGTTAAAAAAAAAAAAAAAATTAGGAATTCATCATTTCAGAGCTACAAAAGCTTCAAGGAATAAGAGGAGCCACGTCCTTGCTTCCAGTGCTGGATTTGTAGCCCAAAAACATCCCAGGAAAACTTTGATAATTCAAAGGCTGAATTAATTCATAATTCAGCCACCTCCACCTCTGCAGTCAGAGGCAAACACAAAGTACATTAAGTATATTAAAGCATAAACAGCATTTTCCTGAGGAGGTTTTACAACAATCTGGATTACACTCTCAGAATCTGAATGTTAATTTTGATAAATACACAAAGATTATGAATCAAACGTTTCTGAACTGCTCCTTTTGGAATTTCTGCTTCTCACAGCTCACCTTCTCCTCCAATTTTTATTTTCCCATATGATCCCTGTTTTTAAAGCATTTAAAATTTTCACTGGGGTTTCCAGGAGCTTTCTGAACGAGTTACACTCGTCTGGACGTCAACAAAATCAAATTTGCTTCTTGATTTTACAGAAACCTCCAAAATGGAATTGTTGGGTATTTTATCAGCATCCTGTCAATCAAATCCCAACTGTTTTATTGACAAAGTAACCGCCCTGTAAAACAGCAACCAGAGAGAATCAGGACAGCCAATAATTCAATTAAATTTCAGCTGATAATGCCTCAAACTCAGACTCCAAACATCTCCTGGAAGGACTGACAGGGGCTGGGAGGAGCTGGAATTAGAGATATTCCCACAGACACTTTTTTCCAGTCCCTTTGGCCCAAAGCCAAGGATAAATCTGATTTTGAGCTCAGTTCCACAGCTGGAAAACTCCACCCAGCACATGGATCCTTCCTTCTCCTCCTTTCCCTCTCCTGCTCTCAGCACAATTCACACTGAGCTCCCCAAACTGAGCTGTATTAGCTGACAATTAATTAATTATCACTAATTAATTGATGATAAACCTGGTCAGTTCAAAGACACCTCAAAGCCATTACTGCTGATCCATCTGAAATCAAATTTAAGTTGCTCTCCTGTATAAGCACCTCTAATTCATGGCTTACAGAAGGATGCAAAATTGTTTTATTTAACCCAAATCTCTAAAAGAAATCATAAAAAAAAATAAATAAAAATTAAACCAAACCCTCAAAAAACACCCCAAAAAGGCAAATGAAAGCTGAGATTTGTACAGGTTGAATCCCAGCCAAGCTTTGGAGCACATGTGAGTGGAACAAAGTACAACAGGACCTTGCACTGGTCACTCCCTCCCAGTCTGAGTGGGGTAAAATACCAGTTCAGGGACACAATTATTGGCAAATTTGGATTTACATTCCTATTCCAACAAGGAGCCTTCCTGAAGGTTGCATCCTGACCCATCTCATGAGTGAAAATATGGATTTTATTCTGATAAGCATCAGAAGAGCAATTAAGTTATTAAATAAATCTGATTTCATGTATCAAGTATTGGGTTTTTTCCTGTGAAAGCATAAACAGGGTGAAAAAAATAGAATTTCCACGTATAAACAACACTTTTAGACTTCACTGAGCTATTAAACAAGATGGAAATGGCAGTTTTTGCACCTTGCTTCCTTCAGAGACAGGTTAAATCAGGTTCTGGAAATGTGGCAGTGGCAGCTACAGAATTAATGAAAACATTAACAAAAAAATTAACAGAAAAAATTAACAAAAGCAAAAAAATTACAAAAAATAACAAAAATAACAAAAATAACAAAAATAAAAAATAACAAAAAATAACAAAAAAAAAAAAATCAAAAAACCCAAAAAACCCAAAAACCCAAAAAATACCAAAAACAACAAAAACAACAAAAATTAACAAAAAAAACCAAAAATAACAAAAACAAAAATAACAAAAACCAAAAATAACAAAAACCAAAAATAACAAAAACCAAAAATAACAAAAACCAAAAATAACAAAAAAAAACCAAAAAATAAATAACAAAAATTAAAAAAAACCCAAAAAATTAACAAAAAAACCCAAAAAAATTAACAAAAAAAATCCTTTAACAAAAATATCATTCTTATAGCAAACATCTTTTCCCCAAGCACCAATCTCTGGCTTTTCAGCCAGGGACTAAACCCTGCTCAGTTTTCCTCACATGGTGAACAAAAAGTGCTATTTGTATTTAAAAAAAATAACTTAAAAATCATTGTTTCAGAAGAAACCAAAAGCAAAGCTGTTTCCTTGCATTTTCTTATATGGCAGGGCAGGAAGGGTGGAATAAAGAAGGAATCTCTGCCCTGAGATCACCCAAGATAAAAAAGCTGATAAAAATCTTCAACAGCACCAGAGAAGCTCAGAGGGTCAGGAAGAACCAACCTGCTGCTGGCACCTGCCCTTCCCTTCACTCCAAACTCATGGTTCACCTCTTTTAGCCCAGACAAGTTTTATTTTTAGAGCTTTATTTAGAAGTTTAGTCAGCAGCGCTGCTGTGCAATGAGAACTGTGGGTGTGCAAAGAGAGCCCGTGGTGTTTACTACACCAAGGTGATAAAAACACTCTCTGCGAGATCACTGGAGTTAAGAGCCAGGAAAAAGGAGCTGGTGGTGGCAGTGAAGAGCTTCTCTTTGCTGGGAGATGTTAAGGCAAGACATAAAAATAAACTCTCTGGTAAATCCACTTAGGCTGAGCGTAAAAAGACAGGCATGGGATAGGCTGGGATGGGAATTGTTCAGCCTGGTTTAAATTATAAACTGAAATTTGAATGTGACTTCCTTGCTAATTCAGATTAACACCAAGTGTGCATGGTAAAAGTTCAGAGAGAGGGGTTGAACAGCACAAGTTTTTAATAACAGCTGTCAGTCCAATATTTTTGGAATAAACACTAACTCACTGACATTTTAGGATGGAAGCACTCAGCAAAGGAATTCTCCAGTAATTTAACTACAGCTCAGAAATTGCAACTTGATGCCTGCCAAAGTGCAATTTTGGAGTTATGAAAAGCAACATCAACATGTCAAAGGATCACTAAATGCCTATAAAACTGAGAAAGGATTTCATACCTCATCTTCAATTTAGTCCCTAAACCCTCAGCCTTTAAACCAATATCAGCACAGCCCTACAGTCAGGGAGAGAAGTTTTTTTTTTTTAAAGGGAATGTACAGGTTCCCAGATATTTGTACAAGCATTAAAAAACACTGATAAAATCCACATTTAAAAAAAAAAAACAACAACAAAAAACCATGACACATAATCCTGAAAAGCAATGCTAAAAGGAGTCTTCAAAAAATCCAGGCACTGAAAAGGAATGTTTAGGTCAAATGACAATCACCTATCCTCAATCCAATAGAACAAAGGCAAGGAGGTTAAATGGTTATTGAGATTTCTGGATGGTTTTTTCACCACAACCCTCAGCATTTTTGAGCAAAGCTCCAGCCCCTCCCTGACCCTCAGGGCTGGCTCAGCACTCAGGTTTCACTTTCAGGTAAAGGTGTCCCCTTTGAGACCAATATTATCAACAAATATTGCCATTAAAAGCACTTTTTGTTGCCTTTTTTATACACAGAAAATCCAAATTCCAGCCAGAAGTGTTTCCTGCAGGGATTTTCAGAGCTGTGCAGAGCAAATGTGCAGTGCTGGATTTGGGCTTTTCATGAGCACTGATTTAAAAGCACCACCAGAAGGTGGCACAGGGCACCTGGTGACACTCAGGGACCTAAACCTGAGGGTTTGGGGTTAATCTGAGGAAAAACTGGGCTCAGGACTCACCACTGAGAGGATCACTCAGAGTCAGGCTCTGCTCATGACACCTGCAGGATTTTCAGGGATCCACACCACTTGGAACTCCATCAAACAATTAAAGGATTTCTGCAGCAATAATTAAATCAGTTTTGTGCTCCTTCTCTATTTGACTCTAATTGAGATGTTACCACAGAAATGATGCAGGGCAGGAGGAGAACCAAACCCAAACACCCAGCTCGCTCCCTCACCTTGATATTTTGAATTTTCTTGTACCTCCACCTCTTTTAATTCATCTATCTCTGAACCACACAGCACCAACCACTCAACTTTATTAAGTGCCAATCCCCAAGGAACTGTTGCTCTCCTGCAATCCCATGGAAGCTTTTCCACAATCACAATATTTCTATTTTACATTGCCCATTACAACACTGGCAACAAGTTATATTTAAGAGATACCTTTTTTCCTGCAAGTAAAATTTCACCCTTCCACTGTAGCGCCAACACCAGGCTGGGATTCAAATCCAGAAAAAGGATGGGAAGCCTTGAAGCCCTGAGATAAATTAATAACTGGCTTTAAGCTTAAAATGAATGACCAAAAAAAAACCTGTCCACAAAATCTCCATCTGCAAAGCCTGCAGGAAAGGACCAGCAAGTGACCAGTGAGAAAAAGCAGATGAAAGGCTGCACCAGAAGTCAAAAATTCTGACTTCAAACACAGTAATTGATGCTATATATATACATATCAATAAAAATATAATATGTATATTGTGTAGAGATAGATATATATAAATATATATATATGTATATTAAAAAAAAAATAGTGGCTCAAAGTATTTTATTTTATCCCATAAGCAGCCCCAGCTTTTTCTGCAGAACTTCAGGAGAGTTACACAAGAGATGCAGAAGTTCAGTAATTTCAAGTTCATTTAGTTTTTACTGCTTGCCTTTTTCTAACAACACTGAAAACCCCATCATTATCCACCCAGGAGCAATGGAATAGTGCAGGAAGCACCTGGCTCTCAGTGCCAGCACATGAAGCCTGTAAATACCAGGGTTTTATTACTACTGAATTTTAAATAACTGATTTCAACAGCCAGACTCAGCCTTAGGTCAATTTCCTCAACAAGTGGCATAAAAACTTGGGATATAGGATGGATTTTATGAAGTTCACTGCTTTAGGTGCACACATATTCACCAGAAACCAGCAGACATCACCAGTTAATGCCAAGAACACTGACTAGAGGGAAACTCTCCCACCACTAAACCTCACTCTGATGAAGAATCTTTCACCAGGCTTCCATTTTACCAAAAACCAACTAAGACAGGCAGCAAAAACTTCATCCCAGCATTAATTTATTAATGGATTGAAATCTATTGGCAGAGTTCTCTAGTTAGCAGAGCAATACAATATAGCAACCATTGAATATTTACCTTTTTTCCCCTGGAAGGGCTATTAAATAATAGAGATAAGAGACTGCTGCATCTATCCTGCCACATGGCAGGAGGTTTTGTGCTCCTAACAACCTGCTGGACTTTGGTGCTTCAGTTTTCCTGCAGAGCAGAGCCTGCCAGCTGAGCCTGAGACCAGGCAGACCTCTCACAACACTGCAGGACTAGACAGAGGTGTTTTATTTGAATTATTTTTGTAAAAATACTTAGTTCCAGCAAGCCCAGAGGCTCTGCTTTTAAAGACAGCACCCTTTCCTCACCTGGAGCAAATCTCCAGAGCTGGCACTAGAATGACCAACACTGAAGTGTCCTCTCAAGCAGCAGAGCCACATCACCAATAATTTGGGCAGCTCACCCATCACTGAGCCACTCCCCTACTTAGCAAAGCAGTCCTGGGTTGCATTTATATTTTTTAAATTCTGCAGATGAGAGGTATTACTTAAATACCAATACTGCCATCTCTAAACGTATAGATGCATCAAAGTCACAATTAATTCGTATTTAATACAGGCTCACTGGGAATAAAACTACAGCCAGTTACTTGAGAATGAAGAAATTCCAGAGCATCAGAAGAACACCGTGGGAAACCTCACACCTTTGCTATAAAGACAAATCACGAGTTCACTCTTTTGTCACCTCCTTGGTAAAGCTTTGAGACACAAGGGACTCACAGAATATCCTGAGCTGGGAAGGACTCACAAGGATCATCCAGTCCAGCTCCTGGCCTTGCACAGACACCTCAAAATCCCACCCTGGGCATCCCTGGAGCGCTGTCCAAACACTCCTGGAGCTCTGGCAGCCTCGGAGCCGTGCCCATTCCCCGGCAATGCCCCGGCACCCTCTGGGGTAAGAACCTTTCCCAAACATCCACCCCTGACACAGCTCCAGCCCTTCCCTCGGGCATCACTTCCCTGCGCCGCCGATCCCCAAAGCCACCACGCTCCGTCCGAGCCCAGCGCTCCAACACCGCTCAACCCAATCCACCGAGCCCAGACCCACCTCCGGGCCCGCCGGGCCCGCACAACCCTCCTGCCAAACGGCCGGGAAGGGAAAGGAGGGGGTGGAAAAGAGCAGCAGGAAGGCGAGCCCGGAGCGCGCAGCCCGCGGCCGGCCGGGCGGGCGGAGCAGGGCGTGTGGCAGCGGCGCTCGCACCGAGGGGGCGGCTCCTGCCGGCTCCTCCCCTACGCGTGGTTCCCCATGCACAGCCCCCGTGCCCCGGACCCTCGCCGGATGGCACCGCGTCCCCTCCCCCGGCAGCGTGCTGGGCTGGGCCCCGCCGCCCGGAGCGGGCCCGGGGGGCGCCGCGGATCGCGGCGAGAGCAGCGCCCGCCCTGCGCCAAGTGGGTCACGGCGGCGGCGAAAAATTTTTCGCTTTTTCCCGTTACAAAATGTGGGACAGCGCCCGCAGGGCCGCCCCGCCGCGGCCCCCGGGCCCGGGCGAGCGGCGCAGTGTGAAATGCGGTGTTTATTGCGGTGGCCGTGCCAAGTTAGCAGGGGGGAAACAAGGGGAAATAGAGGAGAAATCGGCTCGGCCTGAGCGCGGCCTGCCCTGCGCGGGGCCGGCCCGGCAGCAGCGGCGGGAGCGGCGCCGCCGGGACTCACCTGACAGGCCGCGACATCTTCCCGGCGGTTCGGGCCGCCCGGGGCTGGGCGCGGAGCGAACGGGGACGCTGAGGCCGCCGGGGCCGCTGAGGCCGCCCGGAGCGAGCGGGAGCGCTGGGCCCAGCGCCTCAGGCCGCGCCTGCGGAGCCGCCGCTCCCCCGTCAGGCGCCGCCGCCGCCCCCGGTGCCGCTCCCCGATCCCGATCCCGGCGCCGATCCCGGTGTCGCTCCCTGATCCCGGTGCCGGTGTCGGTGCCGGTCCCGCTGCCGCCGCTCCCCCCCGCAAAATGGTCGCGCTCGCCCCGCCGAGAGGATGCGAGCGGGGGGGGCGGTGCCGCCGACCCCGCTGGCCACGCCCCCATCGCCCGCCGATTGGTCAGAGGCCGCCAGAGTCCGCGTCCCATTGGCTCGTTCGAACCATCACGGCGCGCAGGGCCCGCCCACTGTCCCCGCGGGGAGGGCGGGCAGCGCGGCCCGCACGCGGCGGAGCTCGGGCCGCAGATTCGCCACGGGCTCCCGGTGCTGCCGCGGCTCCTCCGCGCCCCGTCCCGGCCCTCCCGCCGCTCCCGCCGCGTTCCTCCCTCACCGGCGCCACGCTGCAATTTTTTCCCGTTTCTCCGGGAGCCTTTCGGGGCGCTGCGAGGCCTCAAGGCCCGAGCCGCAGATTCGCCGCGCGGGCCCGGCGCGGTTTTGGAGGGAAAACGCGGCCCCGGGCGCGGGTTCAGTGTCATTAATTTTTATTATGAAGAAATGTAAAAAATTGGTGTCAGCGGCAGATTTTGACACCAGCACTGATGTCACCACCCCCACTTCTCCCTGTGCTAGTCAGCAGTTAAGGACATACACGATTTATACAAAGTCCAATGAAGATTTTAGATTTTTTTTCCGCTTTAAATTGCCCAGAGATGTCAAAATGATTCATTTGGGTTAGAAAAGGGGATGCTTTAACCATAGAAAAATTAAAAGTATTCCACAGTCATTAAAATGGCAGCTTCTGCCACAGCAACTCACTTTTGCTTTGCACTTGGGTCTTTGGAGATTCATCCCTCCATTTTAGCAAAAAACAGCACTTAAATCCTATTTTTATGCATTGGCTTCACTATGGAGACTGATTTGACGATACAAATATGGTCAGATTTATAGGAATAATTATAATTTTAGGATAATTTGGGTTCATATCATGCCCTGCTTGAGCTTCATTGGAATTCCTTTGGAATTCTGCTCCATCCCTGTCCCTGGTGCCAATCAATCCTCAGGAAAATCCGGCTGATCTTGGTAAAAAGAAGCCCTTGGAGCATCTGCCAACCCCAAAAAACACTGAATTAAGGAGCCCCGAGGAGGAAGGTGCAGAAACCACATCAAGGAATTCTTTCTTGGGAATATTGGATTAAACCCCACTGGGGCTGACTCAGAAATACACAAGTTTTGCATGTTTATGTCCCGCCTGTAGCCCAATAAAAACGCAACAACGGAGGATATTTCAGCCTGTTAATTTGGTTTTTCTTTGGGTTTTGAGGGTTTTTAATAGTTTAGTTTATTTGGAGGATTTTATTGGGTTTTTTTTGGGTGTGTATTTGGGATTTATTTATATATTTTTTTTTGCATTTAATTTTTTTGTTTGTTTTGTTTGGCTCGGGGGGTTTTTTTGGGTGTTTATTTGGATTTTTTTGGCTTTTTTTTTGTTTTTGGGACGGGTTTTTTGGGGTTTTTTGTGGGTTTCTTTTCCCTTTTGTCGTTTTTTTTTTTCCTTCTTCTTTTGTTTGTTTTCCCCGTGTTTTGTCCCCTCCCTGTCGCGCCTATCGCGACTTAGGCAGCCGAGGTTAGGGCAGGGCAGTGCCAGCCTGGGGCCATTCCAGCCCTGCTGTCCCTTTGTCATGGAATTGTCATTGTCATTCCCACCAGGAATCCACACCGGGTCGGGATCAAACACAGAATTCCAAAGCATTTTCCCCATTATTCCCTCCTGTACCCCCAAATCAGGCTGGATTTTGTCATTAAATTAAATTTCTAATAAATCCCCTCAATTTCCTATCCTCACCACTCATCACTGTGGGTTTTTTTAATCAGCCCTGGTGTCATTAAATTAATTTTTATCATTAATTTTATCATTTCGCAGGCAGATTATTCTGGATTCACCAGCACCACTTTCCTGATGCTAATCAGGACAATTCATGCAAAGCTCACTGAAGATATTTTACACTTTAAATTCCCTCTAAACCCCCAAAATTTGGTTAGAAAAGGAGCTTCTTTAACAGTGGAAAAATTAAAAGTATTCCACAGTCATTAAAATGGCAGCTTCTCACTTTTGCTTTACATTTTGATCTTTGGAGGTTCATCCCTCCATTTTAGCAAAAAACAGCACTTAAATCCTATTTTTATACATTTGGGAACTGTGAGAAGATGGTTTGATGATACAAATACGGTCAGATTTATAGGAATAATTACAATTTTAGGATAATTTGGGTTCATTTCATGCCCTGCTTGGAATTCCTTTGGAATTCTCCTGCTCCATCCCTGTCCCTCAATCAATCCTCATGAAAACCTGGAATCTTGGAATAAAGAGGCCCAAAATACACTGAATTAAGGAGCCCTGAGGAAGAAGGTGCAGAAACCACATCAAGGAATTCTTTGTTGGGAATATTGGATTAAATCCCACTGGGGCTGAGATGCACAAGTTTTTTGGAGCCAAATAAAAACACAATAATTGAGGATATTTCAGGGGAATTTCTTTTTGCTGGCAATCCAGGGCTCACACCGCTTGTTTTGGACATTTTTGTTGTTTTTAATCCTAATTTCAATTTGTAAACTCATTTCTTGGGACTGTTGAGACAGGAAAACAACTACCAGCCGAGCAACGTCAAATTTTTATTTCAAACCTCTGCAAAGCTGCACCAGTGACTGATTGATGTGGATTAAAATCCCGTTTTTCCTCTTTACACAACCATAATACTGAATTTTACAATGGTCAGGAGCCTGCCTTTAAAATCCTTCTGCATAACAGCAAGGAATTGAAAATAAAAAAGCCAAATTTCGATATTGTTGACTTACCGAGGCTGCAGTAAAACTCTCCAGCTGTGTGGTCCCACAGAGTGCAGCCACCAATTCACAAAATACACCTTGAAATTCGTGTGGTTTTTGAGTCCCAGGGCCACAAATTGAAGTTCCAGGAAGGAGAAATGAAAAGGAAACGGGAACAGTTGGCCCAGAGTCACGCAGAGGGCACAGAGTGAAAGCAGGGAAAAATAAATTCCTTCATTTCCCCCAAGTGCTCACTCCTAATCAGGCCACAAATAAAACAGAATAAAGACAATTTTCCGATTCCTATTCTAAAATTTCAAGTTTTTACCCACTGACATCAACAAAACTTAAGACATTTCTTGGCTTTCCCCTTGTAGTTGTTTTAAAAACCAGAATTATTTCACCCCATTCCTCCCACGCTGCCCCTGAATGGGGATTTGGGACCTGCTTTAATCACAGAGCAGTTTTTTGGGGTTTGTTTGGCTTTTTTTTAAGCAAAACACTCACAAACACTCACAGCTGCCCAGGGAAATCCTTTTCCTGTCTGCTCGGGGTTTTACACCCAGCTCAAGTAACGACTCTTCCTTTTGTGCAGCTTGTGGGGGGTTTTATTTGACATTTTTTCCAGATGTTAACCGACAGTAAATGTGGGGGGAAAAACTCCCCGAGGCACACACAGAGGGGCTGGAAATCAAGAAATGCTGTGAAAGAGATTTTTACCAAAAATTCCTTTGGATTTTTGGTTGATTCTTCGAGGCACTTCTGGAGGAAGAGGCGCAGGCTGAGAGGTGCAGGCACCGAAGAGGCACTGGGAGGTATCAAAGTGATGATGGAAGAAGTTTTCCTGCAAAATTCCCAGGAATTCCTTGTGAGGAGGCCCTGGCACAGAATATCCAAAGAAATGGGGCTGCCCCTGGATCCCTGGAAGTGTCCAAGGCCAGGCTGGAGCAGCCTGGGACAGTGGAAATGTCCCTGCCCATGGCAGGGGTGGCACTGGGGGATCTTTAAAGTCCTTCCCACCCAAACCACTCCATGATTCTATAATAGGATGGAGCAGGAACTGGGAATTTTCCGCTGCTCTGAGCAGGGAGCGGGGCCTGGGCAGGATTTTCCAGCTCTAAGGAGAGCTCTTTGCTGAAACACTTTAAGGTGCAAGTACAAAAATCAATAAATAACACCTGAATCTTAAGGGGTTTCGTGACAGCTCCTTTAAAAAATTAGGTACTTCTCTCATGTTCTACAAAGAACTAGAAATATTTACAGGATTAAATATTTATAGGATTAAAAGCCATTTTTTTTCTTTTTTTTTTTTTTTCTTTAAGACAATAAAGTAAAATTCAGCAAGGCACTTCAATTTTGTTCCTAACCAGTTCTCCCCATTTCTAAAACCAAGGGTGCAGAAAAGGGTATTTTTAAGCACTTCTAACCCCAAATTTGGCAGTATTTGCATGGGAGAACTCTAGCCCAGGTATTTCAGCTTTTCATTAAAACAGTGGAGCAACAGTAATTCTAAATTTCTTAACCTTCACTGTTTAGTTTTAAATTCTTTTCAGCTCCAGAGAATGAAAACTCAGATTTTTTAGTGAAGGTGGTGAGTGCCTGTTTTACCAGCTCCCCCCTCTAAATAAGAAAGGCAGGAGGAATAATTTGCCAGAGCAAAGCAGTCCTAATTCACCAGGAACACACAGCAATTTTCAGTTAAACCACCCAAGGAGGTAAAAAAACCCAATTACTGAAGGCCTTTTGCTGAAATCCAAACCCAAAACAGGAGCAGGGTGATTCTGTACCATCAGAGAATCATGGAATAGCAAATCCAGAATTAAACACACAGAACTCCAGCCCTGAAGTGTGAGTTTCCTATAAATTCTCCTCAATTTGTACCAATTTTTTGTCCAGAACTGCCCTCCACCATGAATACCTGGGATGTGTGGGGGGAAAAGTGCCACCAAAGGGAATTGGGGAGTGGTTCTTTCCTTTCCTTTTATCCCACAAAGTCTCTTCCTCCTCCTCCTCCTCCTCTTCCCCAGCCCCACTAAAACAGCAGGGGGGTTTTTCAGGGAGCTGTTTCCTACCCCAAATTCCCTCCTGGCTGCAGGGGAATGGTGGGAAGGCAATTCAGCAGCAGTTGCCAAAAGCAGTTTGGGGTGAGGGGTGGAGGCTGTCCCAGAAGTGCAAAGGGCCCTTGTGGGGCCACTCAAAGGGGGTTTACAGCCCCCTCCTCACCCCCTGCCCCAATAAAGGGGGAGAAAGGGGCTGTGCCCCACACAGGGGGTGAGGAGGAATTCCTGACCCAGTTTTGGGGTCTCTGCTCCACAGGGAGTGAGGGTTGTGCTGCTCCAGCTCCCGAATTCACCCCCAGATTTTCCCACTGCGGATCCAGCTCCGCGTCCTCGGGATGTTTGGTGGCACTGATGGGACGTGCTGGTCCCTCCAGGACGTGGATCCATCACTCCTCAGCAGGGAGGGAGGAGTTTGCTGTAATCCCACAGCTGGGAACCCACAGGCACCACCAGGGCTCGGGGTGTGTCCCCAAAGGTTTTGGTGGGGAGGGGGAAAAGGTGCAGAAAATTAAAAAATTCCCTCTGACAGCCCAGCCTGGGACAGGCCAGCACTGCCAGAGGAGGAAGTGCTCAAAATTAAAAAAAAACTCAATGTAATCCAAGCCACTGCTTGGACATGGATTGTGCTGCATCAGAGCAGCAGAGCTCCCACTGGGAAAAAGAGGAATCTTCCCACTCCTCTTCCTTCTATTCCTCACTCCAAGTCACTGCAGCAGTGCTCTGCTGGGGAAAGAGTCACTGAACAGGAGGCAAGCTCAAAATCATAGTGGGAAAAACCCCAAACCAGTGACAGTTTAGGGAAAGGTGATGATGATGATGGTGATGAGAAGCCCGTCAGAACTGGAGCTGAGGGGATGGAGTGTCAGTGGCTTTAGCAGCAGGCCCAGCCTGGAGGGGAGGTCTCCTTGATGTTGATGTAATCCCCACTCCCAGCAGAGGAGGAGCTTCCATCTCCCGTGGATGAGGACATCATCTTCTCAATCAGAACCCTGGGAGAAAAACATTCCTGAGTTTGCTTTGTGGGTTGGTTTTTTTGGGTTTTTTTTAATAACCAGCAGTGTTGGGCAGTGCAGAAAAGAAGTAAAAATAACAAGCAAAGCTCAGAAGGACATAAACTGCAGGAAATTACTAAAAATTCAGGTTAAGGAATGTGACAGCACTGGCAGCTGGACTTGGGCAGGGACACCTTCCTCTATCCCAGGTTGCTCCAAGCCCTGTCCAGCCTGGCCTTGGGCACTTCAGGGATGCAGGGACAGCTCTGGGCAGGGAATTAACTCTTGGATACATCACCAGGCTCTGCTCCTACCTCATGGATTCATTGATGTTCTTGTTTTCCTTCACAGACGTCTCCACCCATCCTGAAAATCCATTTTCTTTGCTGAACCGATCGATTTCTTCCCTGGTCACTGCCCACGGGGAAAGGTCACACTGCAAAGTAGGAATGAGGCATTCCAGTCACACAATCCCAGAATGGTTTTGGTTGGAGGGGACCTTAAAATTGTCCAGTTCCACCCCTGCATTGGCAGGGATATTTCCACTGTCCCAGGCTGCTCCAGCCTGGCCTGGGACACTTCCAGGGATCCAGGGGCCGCCCCATGTCTTTGTATAATCTGTGCCAGGGCCTCCCCACCCTCACAGAGAGGAATTTCTCTCTAATTTTGAAGCTGGAAGGGCCATTCAGTGGCTGTGTGAGGCAGCTCAGCCCTCACAGCTCCCAGATCTTGGGGCAAGGCTCTCACTGGGATGTTGCAAGCAGCAACTTCTTCATCTGATATCTCAGTTACTGACACACCTCAGTCAAGCATGCCTGGAATGGAGATTCCAACGTTGTCCCTCATCCCAAATCTGCCCAGGCTCTCAGGGGAAAGGTGGCACAGGTGTGGTGGCACTGATGCCAACAGGATGGACACGGAGGCAGAGAGGGAGCCTGGCCCAGAGCTCGTGGGTGCAGCCACCCAGGCTCCCTGATCCTGGCAAAGCTGTTGCCTCAAAACAGAACCCCAGGATCACTGAGGCTGGAAAATCCCTCTGGGATCAGCGAGTCCGAGCTGTGCCCGATGCCCACCCTGAGCCCTGAGTGCCACCTCCAGCTGCCACCTCCAGGGACGGGGACTCCAAACCTCCCTGGGCACTTCCAAGGCCTGGCCGCCCTTTCCATGAGGAAATTCCTGCTGCTGTCCAAGCTGAGCCTCCCCTGGCCCAGCCTGAGGCCATTCCCTCTCCTCCTATTCCTGTTCCCTGGGATAACATCCCAAAATCCCCCTGGCTGCTCTCTCCTATCAGGGAGTTTATTATTTATCTCCTATCAGGGATTATTGAAGTGCAGTTTGTGGAGAAGTGGATAAGAAAAGCCATTCTCCTGCCCACCCACCCCATTTTTGAGTCATCTGCAGTTTTAGGCTCTCCCAAAGCAGGCAAGTCTCAAACTGAATTTGGAAAGGGCTCCTGAGCCAGCGCTGGCACAGGGAGAACATAAAGGAGGTTTGGAAATGAAGGGAAAATACATCATTAAAAGGCAGAAACCAACGCAGAGAGTGAAACCTGGCGCTGGATCCACATGGAAAGCAGAGATTTCCACAGGAGCTGTGCCTCAGGGTGACATTGAGGTGACACAGCCTGCCTAGGGGACAGGGACAGGAGGGGAGGAAATGGCCCCAGGTTGCACCAGAGGGGGTTTGTGATGGATTTTAGGAGGAATTTCTTCAAGGAAAGGGTTGTAAAGCAGGGCTATGGAGAAGAATCCTTGGGAGAGGTGGAAAATTCCAGGAGGGGTCTGGAAAGGTTTAAAGGTGACAGGCTGTGGGATAACTCCAGGCAAGGGTGAGTGCTGAAGGTGTTCCCTGCTGTGCACACAGAGAAAAATGCAGAAATAAACAGAAACACCCAGAGAAACACAAACACAGTGAAATACACCCAAAGAGAAAAACACAGAAATACACACAAAACCCAAACAGAAACACACAAAACCCACACAGAAACACATAAAAACAGAGAAACAGAGAAACACACACAAAACCCACACAAAAAGACACAAACCCCACACAGAAACACACACAAACCCACATAGAAACACAGAAACCCACACAGAAACACACAAAACCCACACAGAAACACACAAAACCTGCACAGACACACACAGAAACACACAAATCTCACACAGAAACATACACAAACCCCATACAAAAATACACAACCCCACACAAATCCCACAGAGAAACACACAACAACCCCCAGAAACACACACAAACCCCACAGAGAAACACACAAACCCCACAGAAACCCCCCACAAAAACACACACAAACCCCACAAACAAACCCACACAAACCCCACATAAAACCCCACACAATCCCCCCACAAAAACACAAACCACACACACAAACCCACACAAACCCCACATAAAACCCCACACAAACCCCAAAAAAACGCACACACAAACCCACACAAACCCCACACACAAACCAACACAAACCCC
>NW_005087610.1:2162282-2207697 GCF_000331425.1 Pseudopodoces humilis
CCCCCTGTACCCCTGAACCCCTGACCCCCTGTACCCCTAAACCCCAGGCCATGCTGCCTGCGCCCCAGATCCAGCCCCACAGCCTGCACAAACACCTCTCCCAATCGATTTTCATTCAAACAAGGCTCCCCTGTTGCTGGGACTTCTCCAAGGTCCTCCTGCACCTCCTGCTCCTTCTCCCAACAAAGAAATTCCAACAGAACCCCCCAGCCCCAAGGAGAGCTGGATATGGCCCCTCCCGTGCCCCAGCACCCCAATATTCACCCCAAGGTGTGAAGCCAGCAGAGTCTGGGGGGATCTGTTTTGGGATTTGTTTTGGGATCCTGCACCAAGACCCTGCTCTGGGCGAGCTGGAAGCACAGCCCTGCAGGGAAACACCAATTCCTGCAAACCCAGGGCCTTTTCTGCATCCCAGGAGGCGCAGAACCCTTTTGTTCCATGAAGTCAGCAGAGACGGGCAGAGGCCACGTGTCAGCAGGGCCTGGATTCTGCATCCAGGGAGGGCCAGAACAAACACCTGGATTCCTGCTGGGAGCCCCCAGGAGCTGCCAGGACCTGACCAAGGCCACGGCCGAGGTCACCTGGCACTCACAGTAATCCCAGTTTGCTTCGTGCCCAGCAATTTATTTGATTTTCGTAACTCTCCTATCAAAAGAACTTCAGCCTGAGCTCAAATAAGCTCCAAAACCTGAGAGGGGCCTTCAACCTGAAGGAAAAAAACCACCACAGTCCACATAAATAAATGTCATCTTTATTTAATCAAATATAATTTATCCATTAGGTCGACATCTGTCAGTTATAGGAACTATAAATAATTAAGACAGTCTTTTTCCTTTAATAAAAGAGTAAACCAGGATCTGCAGGCAGCTGTAGAGTAGGCATGCATTGGAGTGCAACCAGTGGGAAGAGGTGGGGTTTTTTTCTTTCCATCAATATTCCTCAGATTTAAATTAGATTCTTCCCTGACCATTCCCCAAGCACACCTTTGACCATATTTAATGTACAGACCCCCCCAGCCCCACCACCCCTGACCAGGAGAGGCAGATTCCTCCTCTAGGGAATCTTTTCCTGGGGGATTAAGTGGTGATGTGACACCAGGAAAGGCCAGCAGAGTTTCTCTCTATATCCGAAAAAGCTGAAGTGTTAATGGAAAAAAGTCTTGCGTTTATTCCTCAACATCAGGCAGAGGAATCAGGTGAGCAGCTGAGAATATTCCAGAAAATATTCCAGAAGTCCCTGGGCTGAGAGTTCAGCACAGCAGGGACAGGGTTTGTTTTGTGGTTGGGTTTCCCACTTTGAGCACAGCTTTGGCCCAAGGAGATCTGTGAAATGTCACCAGAGTGGAGAGAGGAGGAGCAGAGCTGCTCCCACACCGGAGCAACGAGGAGCAGGGGCAGCGAGCCTGATGTTGGATTAGCAAGGGGAAAAAAAGGGGAAATCATCTCAAAAATACAACACCTGCTCTTCTGAGGGGCTGAGGAGCAGCCTGGAGCCCACCTCAGCCTCCTGCACACCCCCAGCAGCAGGGAATGGTTTCCACAACTCCAAGAGCCCTGGTTTGGCTCCACCTGCTCCCGTGGATTTCCAGAGCTCCTTATCCTGACCCTCTTTTCCAACAGCGTCATCTCTGGAGCGAGGCCCAGCTCTGCACCCAGATCCTGGGCTGGGACAATGAGCCTGGACTGACTTTGGTCTTGAATTGCCCATCTGGGTGCACTCCCTCTGGTTTTTTGCTGCCCTCCCAGCACGGCCTAACGGGAAGAGAAGGAATTCCAGCCAGGCCTGACCTGAACAGCACAAAAAGCAGGAGGGGAAGCAGCAGAGGAGGAACCCTGCACTGGCAGCACTCAGCCAGGGCTGAACCCCAATCCCAGGTTTCCTGAGCTGCACCAAGAGCCAGGGCTCCAGCGATCCAGCTGTGCCTGCATTTCCAGCTGTTTTCCAGCTGGCACCTACGCAGAGCGAGAAATCCCCTGGATCCCATGGACATCCTTTCCTAACAGAGCAAAATGCTCCTCCCCAGCTCAGAACCCCCAACCCAGTTCATTCAGTACACTTTTGGCACTCAGCAACCCAAAGGAAACCTGGACACAAAATCCAGGAGCTGTTTGTCCATCCACCCCTCTGGGAAAGTCGGCTGCACTGAGCAGAGCCATGAAAAAGGAGCAGCACAAGGGGACAGCGTCCAGGAGGGCTCCAGCGGATGCTGCAGAGGATTTTTGGCAGCTGGAAGGGGAGATGATGGGTGGGGAGAGCTGCCAGCCCCTCTGGGCGAAGCTCAGGGCAGCTGAACTCGGCTCACCGAGGCAGAAGCAGGCGCTGCAGCCTGGGGTGGGCGGCGAAAGGGAGCCCAAAGCTGCCAGCAGAGCCCAGCCAGGGTCTGGGGCTCTCAGAGCAGCTCACCCACATTCCTGGGGTGAACACAGGAGCCTTCCTCGCCATCCTCCTCATCCCCCCTCGCAGACACTCCCCATTTTTGGATGTGGGCCCAGGCTGGAGCTCCGGGGAGCCAAGGCAGGGGCACCCCCTGCCCTCAGCCATGAACCCGGCTGGAAGGTGCCAGCAAAACAAACCTGAGCTCGACCTGCAGGGTTTAAAACGCTTATGAAGCGAAAAAAGCAGCCCTTCACCTCGAGGGGGTGGGCAGGGGGGGCTCCCTGCATCATCTGACCGAGCAGGAACTTCACTGGAACCTTGGTTCAGACATAACTGCCAGGAAAATTGCACTTAGTGATTGTCTCGTTACACTTTTGTTTGTTTGTTTGTTTGTCCTCCCTAAAACTAGATAGATTTTCTGTACAAACTCGGCTCGAAATATAAACCACGTAAAATTCCCATTGAAAATAATGAGAATCCAGTATCAAAGATGAAGTCTCGAGGGGGTGGGAGGAGGAGGAAGCAAAGGAACAGCAGATGGAAGGAGAGCTGTGGGAAGGGAGGGGCAGAGTTAATCCCCAACATCGGAGTCCCGGTCACCGATGAGCCAGAGCACGTGGAAGCTCAGGGCCAGGAGCCCCGTCCCAATCAGGTCCCCCAGAGCTGTCAGGTAGGGGATGGAGAAGTTGTCGGGATCCAGGTGCCTGCCCCACATCCAGTGCACCATCCAGTCAGCGATGTAGAGCAGGATCAGCACCTGGGAAGAGCCACAACCGCTGAGCCCTGCAGCCCCAGCTCGGCTCTGCACATCCCAAAAAACGCGGCTGCATCCCCTCAGCGCAGCTCAAAGAGGAGATGGAGAGCATCCCTGAGCACCCCAAATCCTCTGTGTCCTTCACAGCCTCTGCCTGACCTCCTTTAGCTTCCTCTCACCACCCAATTCGGGCTCAAACTGGCGCCTCACCACCACAAAGTCTCAGTTGTGCACCTGAATTTTCAGCTCTAACCAGAGGACTGCTCAGGCAGGGCCAGCAACACCCGGCTGCCAGAAATAAAAGAGAAACTTTTGGTTTTTCAGAGGAATTTAAACAAGTTTTCTAAAGGAAAAACTTTCCTAAAGGAATAACTGACTTTTCTAAATAATAACTTCTAAAAGAATAACTTTTCTAAAGGAATAACTAACTTTTCTAAAGGAATAACTAGATTTTCTAAAGGAATAACTTTTCCAAATTAATAAATAACTTTTTTAAAGGAGTAACTAGCTTTTCTAAAGGAATAATTAACTTTTCTAAAGGCATAACTTACTTTCCTAAAGGAATAACTAGATTTTCTAAAGGAATAACTAGCTTTTCTAAAGGAATAACTAGATTTTCTAAAGGAATAACCAGCTTTTCTAAAGGAATAATTAACTTTTCTAAAGGCATAACTAACTTTCCTAAAGGAATAACCAGCTTTCCTAAAGGAATAACTAGCTTTTCTAAATTAACTAATTTTTCTAAAGAATAACTAGCTTTTCTAAAGGAATAAGTAGCTTTCCTAAAGAAATAACTTTTGTAAAGGAATAAATAGATTTTCTAAAGGAATAACTAGCTTTTCTAAAGGAATAACTAGATTTTCTAAAGGAATAATTAACTTTTCTAAAGGCATAACTAACTTTCCTAAAGGAATAACCAGCTTTTCTAAAGAAATAACTTTTCTAAAGGAATAACCAGCTTTTCTAAAGGAATAACTAGATTTTCTAAAGGAATAACTAGCTTTCCTAAAGAAATAACTTTTCTAAAGTAATAACTAACTTTCCTAAAGAAATAACTTTTCTAAAGGAATAACTAACTTTCCTAAAGGAATAACCAGCTTTTCTAAAGGAATAACTAACTTTTCTAAAGTAATAACTAACTTTTCTAAAGGAATAACTAACTTTTCTAAAGGAATAACTAACTTTTCTAAAGGAATAACTAGCTTTTCTAAAGGAATAACTAGCTTTTCTAAATTAATAACTTGTTTTTCTAAAGAATAACTAGCTTTCCTAAAGGAATAACCAGCTTTTCTAAAGTAATAACTAACTTTTCTAAAGGAATAACTAACTTTTCTAAAGGAATAACTAACTTTTCTAAAGGAATAACTAACTTTCCTAAAGGAATAACTAACTTTTCTAAAGGAATAACTAGCTTTCCTAAAGAAATAACTTTTCTAAAGTAATAACTAACTTTTCTAAAGGAATAACTAACTTTTCTAAAGGAATAACTAGCTTTTCTAAATTAATAACTACCTTTTCTAAAGAATAACTAGCTTTCCTAAAGAAATAACTTTTCTAAAGTAATAACTAACTTTTCTAAAGGAATAACCAGCTTTTCTAAAGGAATAACTAGCTTTTCTAAATTAATAACTACCTTTTCTAAAGAATAACTAGCTTTCCTAAAGGAATAACCAGCTTTTCTAAAGTAATAACTAACTTTTCTAAAGGAATAACTAACTTTTCTAAAGGAATAACTAACTTTTCTAAAGTAATAACTAACTTTTCTAAAGGAATAACTAACTTTTCTAAAGTAATAACTAACTTTTCTAAAGGAATAACTAACTTTTCTAAAGTAATAACTAACTTTTCTAAAGTAATAACTAACTTTTCTAAAGGAATAACTAACTTTTCTAAAGTAATAGCTAACTTTTCTAAAGTAATAACTAACTTTTCTAAAGGAATAACCAGCTTTTCTAAAGGAATAACTAGCTTTTCTAAATTAATAACTACCTTTTCTAAAGAATAACTAGCTTTCCTAAAGGAATAACCAGCTTTTCTAAAGTAATAACTAACTTTTCTAAAGGAATAACCAGCTTTTCTAAAGGAATAACTAACTTTTCTAAAGTAATAACTAACTTTTCTAAAGGAATAACTAACTTTTCTAAAGTAATAGCTAACTTTTCTAAAGGAATAACTAACTTTTCTAAAGGAATAACTAACTTTTCTAAAGTAATAGCTACCTTTTCTAAAGGAATAACTTTTCAGCCCAGCTGGCACTGCCAGAGTGGGATTTTCTCCTCCATGTGCTCCGGTGCAGCGAGAGGCTCACGTTGGTATTTAGAGACAGACAAAATCTGCAGTGGATCCTCTCAGGGTTTTGGTTTTGTGTGTCCCTCTCAAGAGTCATCCCGGGAAATTTCCAGGGGAAAGGGCAGCACATTCCCTGCAAATTCCACACCCTCTTTTCCCCCCCAGGCCTTTTCAAATCACCAAACCACCCCCCAGGACGGGCTGGGAGGGGAACATTTTGGCTACCAAAAGGACTTAAAAGAGACAAAAGACCGGCAAGAGTGGCAGGATGGAGAAATGGTGCGTCCAGGGAGGAGTTACTGAATTCCAGCTGGGATCCCCCTGGATCCCAGAATGTCCTGGGCAGGGATGGGCTCTGCCACCTGAGCAGGTCCCCAGTGCAGGTGACACCCCTGTCCCCAGAGCCAGCCCCAGCTCACCTGGAGCAGTGCTGCAGTCATGTAGAAGACGATGAAGATGAGGGTGAGCGTGGTGTGTCCCCCCTGCATGGAGTGGATGGTGTAGAGGAAAACCAGGTGTCCTGGCACCACCAGGAGGAAGAGCACGCGGGCAGAGCGGGAATTCACATCTGCAAAGGGAACATCAGACCACGTTTACACCCTGCAAGTGTCCAAGGACAGGTTGGGCAGAGCTTGGGAGCAGCCTGGGGCTCGTGGAGGGTGTCCCTTCCCACCCGACCCATCCCGTGATCCCACCACCCAAACCTGCGTGCTGGCAGGGATTTTGAGGTGTCTGAGCAGGGCCTGGAGCTGCACTGGATGATCCAGAACATTCCACACCCACATTTCCCCACATTTACACCCTGCAAGTGTCCAAGGGCAGGTTGGGCAGAGCTTGGGAGCAGCCTGGGGCTCGTGGAAGGCATCCCTGCCCATGAGATGTCCCATCCCGTGATCCCACCACCCAAACCTGCGTGCTGGCAGGGATTTTGGGGTGTCTGAGCAGGGCCTGGAGCCGCACTGGATGATCCAGAACATTCCACACGCACATTTCCCCAGCCAGCAGAGCCCGAGCCATCTGCAGAGCGCAGGGAAGCAGAAGCCCCACGCCAGAGCCACCCTGAGCCCCCTGTGCTGTGCCAGGCACCAAACCCTGCACCCCAGGGCTCTACCTGGGCTGAAGAAGGTGCTGCAGGGGCTGGGGCACCTCCGAGGGGCCGTCCCGGGGCTGTCTCCGGGCTCCCCGCTCATGTGCAGGTAGGTGGAGATGCGGCTGGCCTGCACTGCCACCAGGTTGCCACCAACACCTGCAGGGCACAAACAGCACTCAGGACACAAACAGCACTCACTCAGGACACAAACAGCACTCAGGGCACAAACAGCACTCACTCAGGACACAAACAGCACTCAGGACACAAACAGCACTCAGGACACAAACAGCACTCACTCAGGACACAAACAGCACTCAGGGCACAAACAGCACTCAGGGCACAAACAGCACTCAGGACACAAACAGCACTCAGGGCACAAACAGCACTCAGGACACAAACAGCACTCAGGGCACAAACAGCACTCAGGGCACAAACAGCACTCAGGGCATGTCCCAGACGCTTCCAGGAGCTCCCCTCAGCTCCTGAAACTGAAAAGTTCCAGCAGAACTGGAAGCACCTGGGATTATGTAGGATGTTCTTATTTTTGATCCCAAATCGACTTTTACAGGATGTGAGGAGCTGGGGCAAAGCTTTCCCCGAGTAAAGCTGAAGCAGTTCTGTTACTGCAGCTCAGGGTGGAAGAAATAAGTGAAACAAAAGCAATGACTTGGGCACCAAAACAGACACAGGAAGTTGAAAACGATTCTTTTTCACAGGAAGCTGTGAAAGCCACCAGCACGAGATGCACTGGCTCAGAGTTAACTTCACCTATTGCAAAAAGCAATTAAAAAATGAGTTTTCCTGGTTCATCAGGCAGAAATAAGGTGAAAACTTTACACCAGAACCAGTCAGATTTCCTGACTCCAAGGCAGAAGTACAAATCTTTGTGTTGCCACAAGGCAAGTATTTTGGAAGATGGGGATGTTCCACCAGAAAGGAGGAAGAAGGAAATGAAGAAGTCCCCAGAAATGTGGTTTTTTTAGGGAATAGCCTCCCAGGCCTTTCACCTGAACGCCACCTGTGGCACCCCAAAAGAGGATTTTGCAGTTGCACTTTGGCAGGAGCTGCAGGCCGGGCTGGGGCAGGACTCACCGTTGATGACGGGAGTGAACACGGCCATCCCAGCAAAGTTGGGATCCGACACCGTCCGGTCCAGGATCAGCCCCCCGACACTGCAGGGGGACACAGGGGGGTCAGGGCTGGAATAAACCCAGCAGGGACAGGGACAGAGACAGGGACAGGATCAGGGACAGGGACAGGATCAGGGACAGGACAGGGACAGAGACAGGATCAGGGACAGGAACAGGGGACAGGGACAGGGACAGGGGCCAGGGACAGGGACAGGGGCCAGGGACAGGGACAGGGGCCAGGGACAGGGACAGGGGCCAGGGACAGGGACAGGGGCCAGGGACAGGGACAGGGGCCAGGGACAGGGACAGGGGCCAGGGACAGGGACAGGGGCCAGGGACAGGGACAGGGGACAGGATCAGAATCAGGGACAGGATCAGGGACAGGGGCAGGAACAGGATCAGGGACAGGGACGGGGACAGGGACAGGGACAGGGGACAGGGACAGGAACAGGGACAGGGACAGGGGACAGGATCAGAATCAGGGACAGGATCAGGGACAGGGACAGAATCAGGGAGAGGGACAGGGACAGGGGACAGGGCCAGGGCCAGGGCCAGGGCCAGGGGACAGGGCCAGGAACAGGATCAGGGACAGGGACAGGAACAGGATCAGGGACAGAATCAGGGACAGAATCAGGGACAGGGCCAGGGGACAGGGCCAGGCCCACCTGCTGATGGCCATGGCGATGATGACGGGCTCCCAGCCCGAGTACAGCACCTCCCGCGTGGCGGAATTCCTCTTGGCAATGATGATCCAGATGGGCAGCAGGGAGATGAAGAAGGCGCACACCAAGGGGTTCACGTAGGCTCTGCTCTCTGGGCAGGGCGGGGAGGAGGAGGAGGAAGAAGCAGAGAAATCAAGGCCAGGCCCCTCAGGAGCTCCAGGAAGGGCAGGGAAAATGCAGGCCAGCCTGGACTCTGCAGGACGTGGTGGCTCCTTGTCACAGGGGTGAGCTGTGAACACTGGGATCTGTTTTACTGGGACCTGTTTTACTGGGATCTGTTTTACTGGGACCTGTTTTACTGGGATGTGTTTTACTGGGACCTGTTTTACTGGGACCTGTTTTACTGGGACCTGTTTTACTGGGATGTGTTTTACTGGGACCTGTTTTACTGGGATGTGTTTTACTGGGACGTGTTTTACTGGGACCTGTTTTACTGGGATCTGTTTTACTGGGATCTGTTTTACTGGGACCTGTTTTACTGGGATCTGTTTTACTGGGATCTGTTTTACTGGGATCTGTTTTACTGGGACCTGTTTTACTGGGACCTGTTTTACTGGGATCTGTTTTTACACAAATACTGGGATGTGTTTTACACAGCCAAACACTGGGATCTGTTTTTACCCCAACACTGGGATCTGTTTTACAGAAACATTGGGATCTGTTTTACTGGGATCTGTTTTACTGGGATCTGTTTAGCAGCAGATCTGAGTGAAATCTCTTCAATTCCAGCTGCTCATCCCCACCTCCCACTCCTGGGCAGGATCTCCCCAGTGCTGCTTCCTTCACCCCTGGGTGAACCTGGCTGAGTCACAGCCCCGAGTGCCGGGGAGGGAAGGAGGAGGAGGAGGAGGAGGAGGAAATTTGGAGTCTCCAGCTGCAGCCCTGCCCTGAGGATCCCCAGCTGGAGCTGACAGCTCAGCAGATGGAATCCAAATCTCCCTTCTCCCATTGCTCCAGCCCCAGCCAAGCACCTGGAAGGGGCCAACCTGTCCCTGAGCACTGGAGAGGAGGAGGAGGAGGTGCACAAGGCAGGGAGAGGCTCCATTCCCTCCCCTAACCTGGGCTAGGCCTCGCTGAGGGAGCTCCAGAGCGGGAACCCCACACACCCCAGGAAGAGACAGGGCACAGGAAGGGGCTGAAACCAGAGGGACACACAAAAAGCCTTTTGTTGCTCCTCACCCAGCTCCTTGTACAAGCCCCAGCTGATCCCTGACAGCAGGGCCAGCGTGATGAGGTCCCCCAGGCTGGCAGCGATCGGCGTGGCCACGTTGTCAGGATTGATCCCCATCTTCCTGGAGCCGATGATCACCCCAATCATAATCATGCCTGCAGCCAGAAAGAGGGAGAAAATCCGGGATAAGGCCGAGGGGAGGCTGATATTTCAGGAGGAGGTGGCCAGAGGGGGTGACTCTCACCCAGGACGAGGGAAGCAATGAAGGCAGTGGCCACGCTGCTGGCACACAGCAGGACAGCGTGGGCCAGGCTGAAGTGCCCGTCTGGGATCCACCCAAACACCACGGCTGCAATCGAGGCCAGGAAGCCAACCACGGTGGCCTGGACCTGGGAATGGAAAGCAGAGCGTCACCAAGACACCAAAACAGCACCAAGTGTGGGGAGAGCCAAGCCAAGCTGTGGCTGCCTCATCCCTGGGATAGGGGAAGGTGTCCCTGCCCATGGGAAATGGATGAGCTTTAAGGGCCCTGCCAAGCCAAACCATTCCATGATTTTATTCCATGATTCTAAGAGGGAAACCCCACCCAGGGGGATCAGAATCCAGCATGGAAACACCCAGTCCAACCTGCAGGGCCACAAAGGCACCACTTGCCTCCCTTCAGACACACAATATTGACAGCAACCAGCAAAACCCGGGCATTTAAACCTGCCACACTTGCCAAAATTGGGTATAAATATTCCCCTTCCCTCTCTCCTTACCTGTATCAGAGCCATGTTCCCTGTAATCATCTTCCAGAGCTCTTTGGGTGTATCCATTTGGCCAATATTAGCCTGTAAGAGCAAACGAGACAAATTAAAGCCTGACAGCCCTTCCCACCCGCTGACAGCCAAATTCCTGCGTGCCAGGAGCAGGAGAGCACCTCAAACCCTCAGCTCCTACAGGAGAATAACTCAGCAGAAAAGGGAGAGTGGAGGGGGATCGACATCCACCAAAAATCCGGCGGGGAAGCGGCGAGAGCAGCGATCTCCCCGCGGTCACACGCTGCATTTCCCTCGCTCCACGCTGACCCAGCCACGCCTGGCTGGAGCCCAGAGGGTCAAACTGCCCCTCAGGCCAGGCTGCAGAGCCTGGGGGCAGCAGCACGTGGGGCAGAGCTGGCAGCAAACCCTGCTGCTCCTGCTGGAAGCTGAGCAAACACGCAGCCCTGGCACGGGGCAAGCAGGAGATGGAAATCGCTTTAATTCCTGGGGCACCCTGCGAAATAACCCGGAGGAATCGCTGCAGGGTTCGAGCTCTGCTCCCCCCTGCCACCTCCAGGGTGTTTATAGGAAGAATGGGTAGGTTTATATCCAATTTGCATCATTAGAAGCTGATGAGTTCAGGAAACAAGGGAGAGGCTCAAACACTGGAATTGCACATTGGAGGTGCTGCCTGACAGCACCAAACTCGGGCACAACAGCACAGCAGCGATTTCCTCCTCCCAGGTGGAAAAGAAAACAAGAAAGACAGAAATCATTGATTAATTAATCCCCCTGCTCTCCTTGCTGGATGTGCTTGAGAGCTGCCAGCTCGTTTTACTGAGATTCCCCCATCTCTGGGGCAAATCATTCTGGGCAGAGAGGAGGGAAAACAAAAAACTGACAGGAGCAGCACATCCAGCACAGGAATTTGAGCTCCATATGAAGCCTGACCTTAAAATTCCAGCCACATGGCAATTAGGCTGGGATTAACATAACCTCGCTGTAGTCACGGGCAACTGGGTTTTAATCCTTTAACTAATGGGGGAGTTTTGCCTCTTAATTGTGAAAGGAATTTCTGAGGTGCCTTAAAGCAGCACTAATTAGAAACCCAAAGTCTGAGAAAGCACTCCAGGCTGCTTCCCTGTGGAGAGAGCTCGGGATCCACCCCGGGGAGCTCCCTACACAGGCCTGGGAGCAGAGATCCTCCTGTCCCAGCAGCACAGGGAGGCTCCTGGGTGATCCTGGAGATGTTCTGCAGCCTTAATGATCCCGTGGTTTTAAGGAGGCACAGGAGGGAGAGGCCAAAGCCTGGCTGGAGCCAGCCCAGGGCAGCACCAGGATCAGAGCTGCTGTCCCTGTGACCCTCCTGCAGCCACAGACTGGGCAAAGTTCTGCATTCCTGACTTTGCCCAGCCTCCTTCCCCTGCCAAAGCTGCCCCGAAGCTGCTCCTGCCAGCCCCAGGAGGGGACACACAAGTGCCAACGCTGCCTTTGTCCCCCTGAGCAGCCCAGGCCGGCCGGGAGGAGAGGCTGGGACAGCAAGGATCCTGTCCTGGTCCCAACAATGGAGAGGGACTCAAACAAAGGGATTTGTTTCCCAGAGCCAGGGGGCAAACAAAGCTCAGGCTCTGTCCCTCAGGCTGTCCCACAGAGCCTGGGCACAGGAGCCACAGCACCCATCTCCACAGGACAGGAGAGGATCCAGGGAGGAACCTGTGCAGCTCTGCTGTGCCTTCTCCTTCAAAGACAGGGCTGGGAGGAAGGGAATGAGCCAAGCTGAATTTGTTCTCCATCCCTCCACCTCAGTGAGAGCTTCCCAAGCAGCTCCTCGGGCCGAGGAACCTCGGCACTGCCAGGGCCAGGACCAGGCTGCCTCCTGCCAGGGCTTCCCTCGGGAATTCCCATCCCAGGGGAGCTGGCAGCAGGCAGAGAACACCTTACAGGGGGAAGATCCCAAGCTCCCAGCATGGGGACACAGGGACATCAGAGATGCTTTACAGAGGGAGGGAGTGTCCTTGTCCCCATCCTTGTCCCTGCCAGGAGAGGGTTTGGGTCCCTCTGCAGCCCTGCTCAGCACCAGGAGAGAACACAGAGCAATTCATGGGCTCACACAGGGCTCTGAGGAGCTGCCAGAGCCTGCCCTGGGGCTCAGAGATGCTCAGGGACGCTCAGGGACGCTCAGGGATGCTCAGGGATGTTCAGGGATATTCAGGGATGCTCAGGGATGTTCAGGGATGCTCAGGGATGCTCAGGGATGCTCAGGGATATTCAGGGATGCTCAGGGATGCTCAGGGATGTTCAGGGATGCTCAGGGACGCTCAGGGATGCTCAGGGACGCTCAGGGATGTTCAGGGATGCTCAGACATGCTCAGGGATGCTCAGGGATATTCAGGGATGCTCAGGGATGCTCAGGGATGTTCAGGGATGCTCAGGGAACAGGGACCAGAGTGAATTCCAGCCGGACAAACGCCCAGCTGTGATCTCCATCCCTTGGAGAGCCTGTCAGTCCTCCTGTGAGCTCTCTCCACTTTCCCCTCTGTTTCACAGCTGTCCCCAGGCCCCCTCCTCCCCTGGCTCCTGCCAGCCTGCTCTGGTGACATTCCTGCACCCAGTTCCTGGTGGAAAAGCTGGATCCCAGCCAGCTCCCAGCCTGAGCCCCCAGCAGCCAGCAGGAGGAAGTGAGCTGTCAGCAAAGCTTAAGGAGCATTAATCCTTCAAATCCCATCAGCCCAGCGGGGTGAAAACACCTCCCCAGCTGAACCCCAGGCTCTGCTGCCTGCTGTCGTTCCCACAGGGAATTTTGGGAATTCCAGCTGCCCACACCAGGAACCCCTCCCAAATCAGGTATCCCACTCCCTCCTCTGCTCCCTGGGCACTCACAGCTGTGGACAGGCGGGATGCCAGGGTCATCTCCAGGTTCCCCTTCAGGCCCAGCAAAGCAGGAACCAAGATAAACACCTCAGTCACGTATTTGAAGACGTCCCAGTGCTGCAAAATTAAATAAAACCATTAAATGCAACCGTGGTTGACACCAAGCTTTGCTCTGGGCTCAGTGTCACCCGCTCATCGTCACCTCTGCCACCTGAGCTGGCACCCAGTGCCCTCCCTGCTGCCACACCTGGGATTCTGCAGGGCTTTTCCCACTCCTGACATTTGTAGCAGTGACCACATGATCCTGCTGGGCTGAAAAAACCCCTCTGAGCCAGCAACTTTCAGTGCAAAAATCCCCCAAAGAGTCACCAGTGACAAAATGTTTACACACCCAGAGGCCAAATCAGGGAAAGATGGAGAGGCTTTGCCCAATACTTGCAGTTTTTTGGCAGATTTGAGTGCAGAAGTTTGGTCAGTCTCGGCTCAGAGCCCTTCCTATGTGTGTGTCTTGCAAATATAAATACATATATTTATTTTTTGATCCAAAACCCAGCCCACTGAGGCCTCCTTTCCCTGCTACCTGTGTTAACTCAGGCATTTCCTAACTCCTCTGCCCCTCCAGCTGCCCTGGGGTGAGGGACAAAGGCGGCCACGGTTATTTAGGAAAAAAACAAAGAGAAATTGCAGGGTAAGCAGCTGAAAACACAAAACCACTCCAGAACCCTCAGAGCCACATTTAAAATCACCCCTGTGAGCTACCCAAACCTCACTTTTATGGCCAGTGCCCAAAACCTCTCCCGTTTCCCACCCTGCAGGGCAGTGAGAGCACAGGAATCCCAGCTGGGGACGTGCTGGACGTCACTCTGCAGATTCTGCCTGCAAATGTCACCTGCAAATGTCACCTGGGCGAGGCTCCAGCCCTGACAGAGCTGCCCTTGGCCCTGCCACCCTGCCAGGCTCACCAGGGACACGGATTTCTCTCCAGGACAAGGAAAACAGTAAATATCAATCAGTAAATATCAATCTACCTGCCTGCCTAACAGCTTCCTGCCAGGAAGGACTTGGATTATTTTGTGTTTGTTTTTCCACCCTTCACCTCTGAGCCAACAAGCTGCAGTTTCCTGGCGCTTTGCAAGACCAAATTTGAGATGCTCTTGAAAAATCATTGGAGACAAACAAACAAACAAAAAAAAAGGGGGAGGCAAACTCGAGCTGGATGGACTGGGATGGTTTTTTCCTCAGAGGGAAAAGGTGTTTTCCAGCCATAAAAACCCCTTGATGTTTCTGACAGCTTGGTGAGGGCAAGGTGAGGATGGGGAGGCCCTGGCACAGGTTTCCCTGAGAGGTTTTGGACTCCCCATCCCTGGGAGTGCCCAAGGCCAGGCTGGACTGAGCTTGGAGCACCCTGGCTTGGGGAAAGGTGCCTCTGCCATGGCAGGGGATGAGATTCAAGGTCCCTCCAACCCAAACCCTCTGGGATTTTCTGCCCAGCTGACTCTCAGGGACACAGGTAAGGTCTCTCAGCTATTTCACAACCGTCTCTCTGCAGGATGAGGCTCCTGAGGTTACCCAGGGATATTTGGGGTCCCCATCCCTGCAGGTGCCCCAGGACGTGGCACTCTGGGCTGGGACAAGGTGGGGATGGGGCACAGCTCGGACTCGACAATCCTGGAAGGATTTTCCAGCCTAAATTCTGGGATTCTGTGTGATTTGAGCTCAGTGCTCACTGCTGAGAGAAGAACCTGCAATTCCTCACCCAGCTCAGGCTGTGCCTCCTTTAAGGCACCTCCAGGAGCAGCTGAGCTCAGCTCTCCCAGTCTATTTTTAGGAGACTCTGGGGTGGTTTTGCTGCGTTTGCAGCGGGTCAATCCCTCACTCCAGCTCCCCTTGGCAGGAGCCAGGGCTCCAGCAGCGAGCACCACGCTGCCACTGCCCCCAGGACGAGCTGGGTGTCACCAGAGCCACCCAACAATTGTCATTATTGGCTGTGCACAACTCTCCTGGCTCCAGAGCTTCCAGAGCTCACAGGGGCAGGATCAGGCAGCAGCTCAAGCTCTCCATCACCTTGTGCCAAGCCTGGCTTTGTAAATGAAGCTTTAGGAGAGGCTCCTCTGCAGGCTGGAGCTGCAGCAGCTCCTGAGCAGGACAGGGCTGCTCCTGGGGAAAGGAAGAAAAGCCATCTTTGGGGAGGGAAAACAAGGAGATTTCTGCAGAGCTCAGCAGCTGCAAAGAGCAGGACCCGTGGGCTCCTGCCAGCTTTCTTAATATAAAATGTTATACAACACTGGGAGTCTGTGGGGCTCCAAGGCTGTGGTGGCTCCTGCAGGGAACAAAGCTCCCTGTGCAGAGGAGTGCCCACAGTGGCTCCACGAGGACAACCACAGCCAGGCTGCTGGGGGAAAAATCAACATAAAACCCAGACTAAAAAAAGGCCAAAAAAAAAAAAAGGAAAGAGAAGAGGAAATAATAATTTTGGTTCAGGACATGGAGCTGTTAAAATCCCTGTAACAGCCCCTCTGAGAAGCACAGAAATACGGAAATAAGCTGTTTTTAGGGAGGCAAACACAGCAGACAGGATCTGCACAGGATCTGCCCAGGATCCCAGTGCTTCCCATGCGGCACTGGAGGGGTGAACTGGACCTGGGTCTGCTGGAGGTTCTGGAAGAATTCCCCACCCTGTGGCATTTCCATGGCTCATTAATCCCAAGGCTAACGGGAGTTGGAGCTGTTGGCAGCACAGCCACACGCTGAGCTGCTGTGGGACACAGGAATTACAAAGTTTTATTCCTAAAGGCCATAAAAATCAAGGCAGGGGAACACAAGGCTGAGCCACTTTCTCCCAGCCCTGCCTGGCCACAAGGGCTGTGCCTGCTCCAGGAAAAACTTTAGGTTGGGTTCAAATCACTTTGGAGAACTTCCAGAAGAGCCAGGCACGAGCTTGCAGGGACCTCATGAAGGGAAAACATGCTTGAAATGTCCTTATTTTTCAGAAAACGATTCCAGTAAATCTCTCCCGGATTAATTTACCCCGTCCAGCCTTTCCTGTTTGGAGTCACTTCCCAGCTCTCCCGGCAGGTTCCACCAAGAGAGGCCACAGGGATGACCAGAGCGCAAAGGCACGCAGGGAAATCGCTGCTGTGGGCAGGACAGCACGAGGAGTGTCTGCCTGACCACCCACAAACCCCAAAAAAACCCCTCTGGCTTCCCAGCTCCGGGCTGATCCCAGCTGCCAGCAGCACACGGGGCAGGCACTGCAGCCCCTCTCTGCCCACAGCAGCAGGGTTTGTTTGCCTCAGCCCAGCAGCTCCAGAGCATTTCTGGCTGCCCACAGCTCCGTGCTCATCCCAGGAGTGCCACAAAGCAAGGGATGAGCCCAGTTTTGTGCCCCAGGGACGGGAGGTTCTGCCCAGCCCGGCGTTCAGGGCAAAGGAGGAGCTGATCTGCTGCCAGGCACGCTTGGGAAACGTGGTGGAGACAGCACAGGAGCCTCAGTTTGCAAAGGCAGCATTCCCACATGGAAACACAACCAGGCTGGCACGTTCCCACGGCGTCACCTGCCACGGGGAACACCTTGGTTTTCATCCAGAGCCAACTGCCAGCTCCCTGCTGGCTTTTCCTAAAAGTCACCTCCACAGCCCTCTCAGGAGGGACAATCCATCCGCCCTGTCAGCCCTGGAGGCCTCCAGAGCACAAGGAAGCGGTGCAGGAAGCTCTGGAATGAGCCACACGGTCTGGCAGACACCGAGACAAACATTACCCTGGCTGGCACGAGCCTGGAACAGCACAGCGAGCACCCAGCTGGGGAAGGGACACCGAGCTGGGGCTGGGGTGTCAGCAGGCAGCAGCAGGGAAGGGATTTATCTCCAGCTGTGATGCACAGAGTGCTCTCAGTTCCCAGCTTCAGCTGCACCTTCTGCTCCAAGCCACGGTGCCTTCTCCTTCCTTCATTCCACGCTTCCCTCCCATCTCCTGCAATTAACTGAGCTTCATTTACAGAGCCAGGGTCGGGATGAGGCTGTGGGGGGCTCCCCATGTCCCCAGCACGCCGGGATCTGGTTTTCCTCCCCTCCCTGCTGCCAAACCTTGGCATTCCACTATTCCAGGCCCCAGAGCCCAGCGCCAGGGGAGCACCAATCCTACCTGCACAATGTCCAGCACCATTCCAGCAGCGACCGTGCCAAAACCTGCCAGCAGGAAGGGGAAGAGGACCTGCAGCCCGATGGAAAACGAGGTTTCCTTGAGGGGCGAGGCGGGCTCAGGACCCCGGTCCGTGCTGGTGTCATCGCTCTCATTGCTCTGGCTGCCGTTTTCCAGCAGGGCATCCTCCTCCCTCACCCCTTTGGCGTTGGCACGGGACTCCAGCACCACCACTTCCACAGCGGAGCCATCGGGCCCCAGGAAATCCGAGGGCTGCGGGCGCTGGGCGCGCTCCGGGCTGGCCAGGCTGTCCCCGGGCACACCGGGCAGCGCGGCCCCGTTGGCCTGGGGGGTCTCCTTCTGCTCCAGCTTGGAAGTCATGCTGCAGGACAGGCTCTCCTGACCCTTGGCTCGGTGGGCCTACAGCCAGCAGCTGCTCCAGAAGGGATCTTCTGCCAGCAGCTTATCCACACGGCCTTTCCAGCATCTAGGGGTGAGCTGTGCCAGCCCTGCTCGCCCGGCCCGGAGTGCAGAGCCTGCTCCTGCAGCAGAGATCCCCATCAAGCAGCGCCCAGGGGACACCGAGCAGGGCAGGGGACACGGCAGGAGCTGGGAATGGCAGCAGCTCCCTGCGGCTCTGCTCCTCTCCAGCGCTGTGTGCCCCAGCAGCCACCGAGCCAAGCTTTCCTCCCTTGATGTGGGATGCCTTAGCGCATCTTTTCCCAGTTTTTCTTCCCAGCAGATGTGACGGGGCAGAGGGAAAACCAGATGAAGTGAAGGACGCAGAAGCTTAAAGGAACACCAGAGGAAAGGACTGGCTTTTAGAGATGATCCCACTCAGGCTCTTCTTGCTACCAGGGCTTTGCCACTTCCTCCGGTGGCACTGTCCCCCTGCAGAATTCCAGTCTGGAGGCTCCTGCCGGCTTTCTGCCACAACAGCCAGCGATTCCAGCAGGCTTCGAGTGTCACCGCCGTCCTCCTCCTCCTCCCCCAGAAGGATTTCTCACCCAGCAGCACGAGGCGAGCACAGCTCTCGCTCAGAGCAACAGCAGGTCCCCGGTGAAGGTTACTCACGGGGCTGGGCAGGCTGCCGGGTGGGGGCTGGCATTTGGAGAGCCTGGGATTTAACGTGGTTATCCAAGAACTCGTCTTTCACCTGAAACACATGGGAGGAAAGCCGATATTCCCCGGGGTCCCGCGGCGGCGGCTCGATCCGTTTCCTCCAACCTTCGCCCGGCCGCCCCTCGGCTGCTCTCCCGCAAGCCCGGGCACCCTCAGGGGCTGGGCCGGGGGATGCGGGGGCAGAGCCGCCCTCTGCAAGGGACACCCGGCTCGGACCCGCAGGACGATCCCCGCGGCCGGGGCTCCTCCCGCCTCCCGCTGCCGCAGCGCCGGAGCTGCCGCAGCGCCCGCAGAGCCCCGCGAGCCGCCACCTCCAGAGCGGATCTCCCCGCGGGGATGTGCGGAGCGGAGCCGGACCCGCTCCGAGCGGCCGTGTCCCCGCGGTGCCGCTGCCGTGTCCCCGCGGTGTCCCCGCGGTGCCGCTGCCGTGTCCCCGCGGTGTCCCCGCGGTGTCCCCGCGGTGCCGGTACCGCCCGGTGCCGCTCGCTCCGCGCCCGCTGCGCGCCCGCGGCTGCTCCGCCGCCCCGCGCTCTGCCCCGCCGGGCCCCGCCCCGCGCCGCCCTGACATCACCGCCGGCCAATGGCGGCCGCGCCTGCCCCGCCGCGCCGCGCTCCCATTGGTCCGGCGCGCGTGGCGTCACGTCTGGCCCCGCCCCCCGGCGCGGAGCGAGCCCCCTGAACAGGGAGGCCACGCCCCTTTGGCGGCGCGGGGGGCGGGGCCTGAGGTCACGTGCGGCTGAGCCGGCACCGGGCGGGAGCGATCAGTCTGTCTGTCCATCCCTCTGTCTGTCCATCCTGCCGTCCATGCGTCCATCCATCCGTCCATCCCTCCATCTGTCCATCGTGCCATCCATCCATCTGTCCGTTCATCCATCCATCTTGTCCATCCGTCCCTCTGTCCGTCCATCCTGCCATCCATCCCTCCGTCTGTTGATTCCATCCATCCATGGATTCCATCCATCCATCCATCCATCCATCCATCATCCATCATCCATCCATCCATCATCCATCCATCATCCATCCATCATCCATCCATCCATCATCCATCCATCCATCCATCATCCATCCATCCATCCATCCATCATCCATCCATCCATCATCCATCCATCATCCATCCATCATCCATCCATCCATCCATCCATCATCCATCCCCCTATGGCTTTACCTGCTCTCACCTGGGCCGTGCAGGGATCCCTCTCTGGGGAAACCTGGCTGTTCCCCCCTCCCAGGGGGTTCCCAGGGGTGCTCCCACAGACCCCCAGATCCAGGGAAACTCGGCTGGATCCAGGGAAGGAGCACCAATGTGCTCAGCGGTACCCACTGGATCTCAGGCCCCTGCCAGGCTCGGAACAAAAGGTCACGAATATTGTCACGTACCCTACCTCAGTTCATGCCAAACTGTCCCACAGCAAATAAATAAAGAGCACAAAAAACTCCTGCTCCAGAGGTCAGCTCCTGGTTGCTCTGTAGAATTCCGTGTTCCTGAATGAACCAGCTCCTCTGATTCACGCTTTCCTTTTATTTATGCTTTTTTTTTTTTTTTCTTGTCATGAGTGGAAATTTTGAGCAGTTGTTTTTCCTTCCTGCCTTTCCTTTCCTCCCAGGAAACAGTCAGCAGCGAGTTATTACTCAGGGTGATGATGTGAGCCCAGCTCCACGCCTTGGAGACACGTTCTGGGCCAATAAGGGTGGCTGGGACACGGGAATGTGGGGGGGAAAGGGGAGGGCAGCACGGGAGCCCCATTCCCACATGGATACAGGACTCAGGCGTGCCTGGAGCTGCTGACTTCATCCCTTAAGGAAACCCAAGCAGCTGTGGGCAGGGATCCATTGTGGCCAGTGCTGTGGGCTCTGCTGCTTCAGTTCTGCCTGCTCCCACCAGGAGCTGGGCACAGCGAGGTGTTTTCCTGGGAGATTTGGTGCTTTTGGAGAAGAGGATGACTGGAACATGTGGAGTAGAACTGGAGAGATGAGATTAGAGAGAGAGATTAGAGAAAGCAGCACTGATAAGGGAGTGCCAGGACAAGGGGCAACGGCTTTAAACTGGCAGAGGGCAGGGCTGGATGGGATATTGGGAAGAAATTCCTCCCTGGGAGGGTGGGCAGGCCCTGGCACAGGTGCCCAGAGAAGCTGTGGCTGCCCCTGGATCCCTGGAAGTGCCCAAGGCCAGGCTGGACAGGGCTGGGAGCAGCACTGGAAGGTGTCCCTGCCCATGGTAGGGGTGGAATAGACGAGTTTCAAGTCCCTTCCCAACCCAAACCATCTTGGGATTCTGGGATTTCAAGGGATGAGGAGCCTTTGGGGTCATTTCACTCATTCTCAGGACCTCTACCAGCAAAGAAACCTCATGGAAAACTTGAGACATCCAGAGACACATCTCGGCTCCAGCCACAGCCAACTTCCAATTTCCAGCTGGGACTAGAGCTCCAAACCCTGCCTCCATTCTCCTTTGTCCACACAAACCCGGCTGCAAGGCTCTACTTCCACCTTCATCTTTCCTTCCTGACTCGGAAAACCCATCCCTCCCCCGGGATGGAGCCTCCATTCTTCCCTCACCTCCCCAAAAACAACGTGCACCCCAATGTGACCTCACTGCTGCCCAGCTGCAGGCTCAGGAAGTGGAAGTGTGGGGACAAAAGCTGCCTGAGACAAGAAAACAGAAATAGATAAAACCCCCACCAGCGAGGCTGAGATCAAAAAAGCAGAGGATGAAAGGGCAGGAAATTTGGTTTCAAATTGCAGGGAGCAGGTAGCAAAAGCAACAGAAATGTTTGGGAAGGAAGGAGTTGAGCACTGAGCTGTGCTGGATCGTGGAATGTCTCATGGAATGTCGTGCCCATGTGTTTTACAGCAGCCACGTGATCCTGGCACTACTGAGCTGCCCAGCCCTGGGCCAGCACTCAGGAATAGCCTCAGGGGGCCCTTTCACAGGAGAATCCAACAGAATCAAAAGATTTGGCCAAAGTCACTCAGAAAGTCCTGATACAGAAATGTCAGTGCCCTGAGAGGTGCCTTTGCTCCCTGTCCTGGCTCCACCACTGCCTGTCACAGATCTTAATGCAGCCCCAGCTGCTTCTGAGCCAGGATCCTGAAGGAACGGGGCTCTTCATTCCTCACAAGCAGGAATCTCATCAGGAAAACAACCCTGAGCAGGTTATGGAGCAGGACTTGTCCCTTCAGATGTCACTGCAGGGCACAGGAGGCTCACGAGGGCAGGACACAACGCCAGCAGCTGGCCCTGAGCTGGGGGAGAAGTGCACATCCAGGAAGGTCTGTTTTGCCAGCCTGGAAGCAAACAAACCCATCTCCATCCTTTTTTCCAAGGTCCCAGCTGTGTTCCTGTGTCCCCCACGTGCTGGGGCTGCTGTGACAAACACAGGGCAGCCCCTGGCAGGTCCCTCCCACGTGAGAGCACCTGGGCCTGGCTTTCCCGTGTTCCACAAGGGCAGCGGATCCGGTGGGACAGCAGGGACAGGGACACCTGTCATGGAGCCACCGGGGATGTGCCTCACATGTCAGCTTTGTTCCAGTTACAGGCTGTCAGGGAATTCATTTACAGTCACAATTAGGCTGAAGAAAACACTGATACCACAAGGCTGGCCAGACCAGAGAGTGATGATAAAAAAAATACATGATAATCTCTTAATTCTCCCCTATTTCCTGCTCCATGAAGACCCTCTCACTTCCCAAAATCCCAAAGAGGATTTTGGATTAACATGTTTGCATACAACACGGCAGTCCTGCGGTACCAACATCTAAAAATCCAAGTGGAAGGATATCAGATCCAGAATATCTGACCCAGGCCCCTCCACAGGAGCATCAAGGCCAGGCACAGCCTTCAAGTGACCCGAGTATTTACAGGGCTGCAATAAACCACACCACTGTGCTGGGTTAAAAATATTAATTAAAAGAGGCATGACAAGCACCCTGGGAAAAGCTGCATGATTTGAATGTGGCTTGTAAGACCCCCCCTGCCCCAGGGCAAATCCCTGAGTGCCAAACAGCGTTTTCCCTTTGTCCCCTACCCCCTGCTCTAACCACCCTGCCATGTGGTCATTTTCCTTCCTGCTGAGAAGTGACTGCAGCTTCCTCTGGGCCCCCCACCACAGCTCTGAGATCAGCTCTGCAATCAGCAGAGGGATCTGCAGGGAGCAGGGCCCTCCCTTCCCCACCACGCTGAGCCCTTTATCTCAGCCTCCCGCTGCCCCGGGAAGCTGTGGGAGCGGAAAGCCGAGCCAAGCCCCTGCTCCAGCGTCACACAGCCCTCCCCGAGCTGCTCAGCCAGGAAAATCATCCCCTGGGCAGCATTTCTGCCCCACTGCAGGGCCTGGGATGGTGGCACAGAGCTGCCAACGCTGCACAGACCTCACAGCAGCACATCTCTAAATGGTTGATTCAAGAGCCTGAATTTGGAACTGAAGGGACAAAAATTCTGTGAAACTTCCAGAGCACCAGCAAGGACTGAATAGATTGGCAAGAATTTGTGCAGGGTTCAAGCAGCAGGGTGCAGAGCGCTGAAAAGCAGAGAGTTCAGGGTTACAGGCTGAGCTGCAGGTGAGGAATGCTCCTCTCTAACAGCAAAGGGCACCACTGAGGCTGAGCAGCCTCCAGATTCTCAGTGGATGTCTCACTCCACAGCACTGATCCAGGGAAATTTTCACAGCACCTGCTGGAGAAAATGGATTTCAGCAGCTCCATGGAATATCAAACGAAACAGCAAAAGAGGAGCCAAGAATCCAAGTGTCAAATGCAAAGCTGGAGGAAACAACTCTGTAAACACCTTGTTCCTCCAGCTCTGAGCCTGAACTCCCCACGGCCACTTGGGGCTGAAAATAAACCAAGCTCTATTAAAGAGAGCCCAGCAACAGAGCTTTCTTTAGAAAATGCAGGTGTGGGATGTGACCTTTTCTCCAGGCTGTAGCAGGCCCACAGCAGCCTGACAACTGCAACACCTCCCCTTGAGTCACTGCTGGCACAAAAACATCAACGCTGCAGACTTGGGGAAAAGCAGGGGAAAAAGGAAGTTGCTATGGATGTAACACACACTGGAACTGGGTTAACACAGTGCTCAAATGCAGCTGTCAATATGACTGAGTTACCTGAATTCAGAGCAGAAAATCAGGCTCTTCCTTCCTTCTGTGAGTCAGAGGTAATTGCTCTCCCTGCTCGAGGCACAGTGACTCACTACAACACAAAAAGAATAGCCCCGGAGTCGTTAATCTGTGTTTTCATCATGTGCTTGGCATTCTCCAGTAACTGCTCACACCATGCAAGGCTGGGGGTGATCTTAACAGAAAAGGCATCATTCATATTATTATTCATGTGAATTTTACACCCCACTTAGGAAAAGTGACATCCTCAGGAACATCTGGGACAGTGAAATGGGGTTGGAAGAGACTTGTCCTGGCAGGAGGTGTGTGCAAACACCAAACATCGAGTGACTCCCTGGAATTGTGTCAAACAATTTGGCAGAAAATGCGATAAAATGAAGAGGCTTAAGAACACGAAGGCAAAGCTGCCCCATGGAAAAAGAGCAGATAATCAGAAGTGACTGGGAAAACGCATTTTAGTGGCCTCTGAGGTTGCAGCAAAGCTCTGCTGAGCACGTCCCCAGTGCAGAGGCACTTTGAGATCCCAGCCCTGGCTGATGAGCAGCACTTAATGAGCTCTGCAAGGAGCTGCCCCAGCCAAATCTCACGGCACACATTGACTCAGGAGCTGCCAAACCCAGGCCTGCCTTCCCAGCACCCTCTGCCCTTCACTTTTCCTTCAGCAGCAAAATGAATCTTCTTCCTGTAAAGAAACAATCCTCACCAGAACAGAGGTGAGGGGGTTTTTGGTTGGGGGAAGATTACAGAATATAAAGGATGCTTTATGTCTTTAGGACACATTTGCTGGTACAACAGGCAACAAATCCCTCCTTCCACACCACAACAGCGTGATCCAGGTCAGGATTTCCATAACCTGTGCTCTCTCATGAGATTTTTCCCATTTTCTCCCTGTTTTCCCATTTTTCCAGTCCCTCTGACTGGCAGCACAACCATCAGCTGTTAAACAATACTGACCCCATACAGCCACAGCCAAAGCAAAGGCTTTAAATTCAGTTTTACAGAGATTTGCCAGAGAAAAAGCAACAACAACAACCCCTTCTCTGCACCTCCCACTGCCAGGGCTGGGCTCCATTCAGTGCTGTGCCCACACATCACTTTTGCTGTGCCTGCACACAGGAGTTCACAGGAGCAGTGACACCTCCACAAAAGAGCCACAGACACGTGGCTGAACAAATCACAAAGTGCAGCAAACCAGAAAAGATGCAAACTATTTACTGCCCAACAATGCCAGGCCAGGGTGAGCTGATTTTTGCACAGAAAAGGGAGCAAAGATTAAAGCTGGCTGAAAAACAGGTGGGTTTGTTTTGATGGAAACTTTATGGATTGCTCAGGTGTGGGAATGACTTCACTGCAATTACACAGCTACATAAAAAGACTAAATAATCATCAGAAAAGAATTCACATTCCTCATTTTATTAGATGAAACTGTCAGTTTTGTTTCAATTATTCAGTGGCTGATACAGTTGGAGCCCTCTGGCCACAGTGATAAGATCAGACTACAAATAAATAAGAGAACGGTGAACGGAAAGAATTGGAATCACAGTTCCATCAGTGTTTTTCAGGATACATTTCAGGGTATTTCCTGTACATTCCAGCAGATTTCACAGTATGAATTTAGAGCAGAACATCCACCCATTCCAGTGCATAATTTAAGTTCTGAACAACAGATACGTCTGTGCAGCAGGAGGAGCTGCGCTGGTCCCTGCAGCACTGTCACACAGCAGCTTTCAGGCTTTTCTTTGGCTAACACCACATTGTTAACTATTTACTGATAGAATTAATTTAATTAACTGATTAAATAAATTACTTGTCTAATTAATACTGGTAACCCCAGCTGTTAAGGTCAAAAGAACACTGAACACTTAAGTGCTGTCACAGGTAGGCAAGAAGTGCAAGATGAAGCAGAGTCAACATCCATGGCCTGCCTATCCCAGGATTCCCAAAAAACTGAGCAGGAAAGTGGAAATGGCTTGCACTGAGTGAAGGAACAAACCTCTGACCCTTCTGACCTGGAAGAAACTGAAGGGCTTCCCATCTTTCACATTCAGGTTCTCAGAAGAGCAAAGGAGAAGCTTAAACTGATTCAGTGAGAAAAAGAGACGAGCAGACAACAGGGATTGAATTCCTAATTTAAAGCTGCAATCCCTTATTCTGACACCCAGTTGCACAACACACCTTGAGCCACACCACGAGTCAGGGAGGGAAAAAAAAATAATCACTAAAATGATGGGAAGGGAAGTTTTCAGCACCTCCTCAGTTACAACAACACACAAGTTCTGGAGTACCTGAAATTAGAGTCAGAAATCAGTGCAGCCATGGGAGTGAACACTGGCATTGGCTCAGAGTGCCAGGGATGCTGGTGAGAGCATTCCCTGGGAAGTAACTTGGGAGAATCCCCTGGGAAAATCCCCTGGGAAGCAGCCCATGCCCAGCAGCAGTGCAAGAACCTGTCAGTGTGGCTGTACCAGCGAGAGGAACCCTGTCACCAAGTCACAAAGCCTCCCTGTGAGCTCCTGGCAGACACCTCACCTGAGAAAGATCCACTCACCATAAAAAATGAGTTTGTCAGAAGCACACAGGATGATTCACCTGGTGCTGAGTGACTGCTGGTTATACCTTAGATTTTAGTGATTACCAATTTCAGAGGCTTAAAGTGCTGAAAAATGATTAGTGTCAGATTAATGACTGCACATCAGACCACGGAGAGCAGAAATCAGGGTTATTTGTTGGGGTTTGCCAGGTTCCCACCTGTATGTAAACCACAATATAAAAAAAACCCCCAAATTCCAGCTGTAGCTCAATACACAAAACACAAACGGATCTTCAACCCCCTCTGTCCCCGAGTCCACCTGCAGCTGCTCCTCCCAGGAGTCTCTCAGAGCTCATGGGAGTTGGCGTGGGGTTCTGGAAGTGTCTCGATGTCACAGTTCTTGATCAGCTGAAAGAGGAACTCCACCTGTTTCTCGTAATTCTCAATGGAGATTCTCTCATTCAACCCATGGATCCTAAAAGAAAAAGGACATTTTTCAGTCCAGGGGGAATTTCTGACCCAAGTGCACACACCCTGCTTGGCTGTTGACTTCATAAAGCAGTGCACAACAGAAAAACTCAGCGATACAGACCGAAAACTGCACTGTAACCAACCCAAATTTACTGATTCAAAGGCTCAGAGCCCAACATCTATGTCTGGAAAACATCTAAAACTCTAATCTGGAAATAATCCTAATGGCCCATTTCTTGGCCATTTCTGTCACTGTCCTGTACAGCCAGGACACTCAACTCCTGCATCATCTGCACCTCAATAAAACAGGAAATCTAAATAAGCAAACAATCCCTTAATGATGATATTGTTATCACGTAACTTCAGGAAATTTCAAATCAATTCAGAGTGGCAAGTGTCCAAATACATGGATAAATCTGCAGGACAAGGCCAGTCACCACACCACCACCTCTCACACTGCTGCAGCACACAAAGGATCTGCTCAGCACCACTGAATCAAGCACTAAATGGGTCCTGCCTGCATTTGAAGAAACAAGGAGCCAGGGCTGACTCTATCCCAGGGTGATTTCCACTCCCAGCACCCAAATCTGCAGGAAATGGGTGGCCTGACAGCATCTGAGGCCAAGGTACTCAAGGCTGGGTTTCCTCCTGCCCTCTGCTCATGGATCTTCTGTTTCTCTGGGCCCACCCCAAGAGCTGCCCACGTGCTCAGTACCTGGGGAGATCATCCTGTTTCAGGAGCAGAGGGTTGAACCTGTAAATGGCCTTGGTGATGTTGGTGAAGTGCCTGCTGTCCGTGTTTCCGATGCACGTGCCTGGAAAACAAACCTCAGGTTTGTTCTGCGGGAGAGGAACAACTGAGTGCTAAAAAGTGACCCACCTTTCCCCAGGAGAGAGGAAAAGCAAATGATGACAGTCCTGCACTGCCTGCACCAAAAGCATCACTGCAAACATGGATTGGTGCATCCTGGAGAACATTCTCTGCTTCAGGAATAGAGCTGAACACACACCTCACCCTAACAACAGCCTTGACACTCAGCCTCCCCAAAAATTTAAGCTTCAAACTTCAATCCAACAACTAGAGCTAGGAAGGAGCTGCAAAAAAAAGGGGAAGGGGCTGGGATCATAAGGAACAATACAGAAAAGCAGGAATGGCTTTGCCAGCTATGAAAACAATAAAAGAAGAAGCTAAAGCAAGACCTCCTCCTCTCCCTCACAATTCCTTTCTTCCCTGAAGAGATTTCTTTGTATGTGCAGAGAGCCCAAGTCAAGGCTCATTGTTTCTGTCAGCTTCCTGTTTGCTTTTTTACTTCCACTACTAAAAAACAACATCAAAACTTTTAAAGCATAAAGAGGGAATGGAATAAAAAGAGGAAAAAACAGCTGTTTCCAGTAGTTAACAGCTGGGGTGGAGGAGTACACAGCAAATGGAAACAAGGCAGTGCTGGGGGAGGGAAAAGCAGAAGAGGAAACAATAATCATCATGTGCCTGCTGTCACCTGGGACTACACTGTCAACATCTGGGAAAGTGTCCAGGATGGTTCTCTGAAAAATATGGATTGCAAATGTCTGCTCATCCCAAGGACTGATGGGCAGGGGGTCAAAGGCCTCCACCACATCAATCTTCACCCTGTCATCAGCAATGGTGTTCCTGACTGCCTCCAGCACCTGTGGGTGAAACACAGAGACAAAATGAGCACAAGAAACGAGAAAGCAGCCCTTAGAGACATCAGCAGATGTTCAGCTTTCCAGAAGACATCTGTCTGTGAACTGTCAGTTGTGGCTGCAAACAGACTGAAGGTGTGTCAGTCTCTCTTCCTCTTCTGAGTGCATGGCTGATGCTTCAGCTGAATGTTTTAACCAGATGCACATCATTGTCTCAAGGTACTCCTGAACTGCTTCAGCCCTGAAGGGCAAGTGCTCAGCCTGCTGCTCTTGGAAATTACGGCATCAAATACTCCAGAAAAAGCTTCCAGAGAGAGAAACTTCCAGCAAAGGCTTGGGGAGGGAAGATTTGTACTGAGAACGTTTCACAGCCACCCTGGGCTGGCCAGGCCTGTCAGACCTCCTGAAGTGTGCAAGATCCCCAGACTCTGCCAGGTCACAAAGCTAAGGCTCCCATTCAGCATCACAGATGATCCACGTGCTCCTTGGCATGAGGAGATCTGAGATACCTCAGCAGCCGTCTCGGCTGAGTGGATCCTGAAGTTCACCGTGGCTCTCGCAGAGGAAGGGATGACATTCACCTGGAAAAAAGGAAGGGACAAAGTTTAAAAGGCAGTGAAAACCAGAATAAAACTCCAAATGCAAACTCAGAACTGCTCAAACAACTGCAGGCCTCAGATGCACCACTGTTTCCTCCACATGTCATGTCTCCTTCTGTGTTAAAATACCATAAATCTTATCTAAAATGCAGATAAATACACAAAGAAATATTTGTCAAATAAATAAAAATGAAGTTAGTTGTTACTTACATCAAAGTCTTTCTCTCCCTTTAGAAAATTTACACTGAGAAAGTCTAAAACTCTGGATTTATTTTTTTTAAAGTGATATTTTTCTTTCACTGTCACATTACACGCTTCATATTTGGGTAAATGTAAGTCACTTAACAAATTATTTTTATTGAATGTGTAACTCTTCCTATCTACAGACTGAATATTTACAACTTTGTTAAACAAAACCGTGTGTAATCTTTAGAAAAAAAAACCCAAGAAACCAGGGTGTCACTTCCCTCCTGGCCACTCCGTGTCACTGTTCAGCCACTGCATCTTTTCCTGTCCAGCGATGCTTTTCAGACACAGATTTTTTCAGGGACACACCAAACACAGCCTGTTTATTTGCCAGGGTTCCAGCATTTTTGGACAGCTCCACTTCCTTATCAGGGCAGGATCTGGCTGTTATCTCTCAGTCCAAGGTGCACATTTAACCCGCCTGGGGCAAACCCCAGACCCCTGCTACAAATGGCTGGGCCAGGGAAGTGTTTGTGACTGTGACAGTTTCAAATATTGCCTTTGATGCTTTGTAGGATTATGCAGAAACCACATTTTCTTGTGGTTCTAAAATATTAACATTCTAAAATATTAACAATTTGAACACTGGTGGACAGAGACCAGCTGCTTCTGAAAGGAAGTGGTTTGCAACTGCAGCCAAATTCAAGCCACATCTGAGGTAAGAATGAGACTGTGGCACCACACAGGGCCCACACTGATCTTAAAACTGGATATAAATAGGTGGAAATTAAATGTCTTGATCTTCTCATCATAATTACTTGGAGAAAAATCCCAAAATACCTTGATTCCTGCATTAAACAGGGTGACTGCAGTGGTTGTTCGGATCAAGGCATTGGTGGAAGGTTTCCAGGCAAGGACTCTACAAAAATAGAAACAAACAAAGTTTTTCAAATAAGTTGAATATTGCTAAAAAATAAGCACCATAATTCTACAGGCAATAAGATGAATGATGGTTTATTCAATTAATGAAGTGGTTATTAACAGGAAACCACTGAATTATCTAAACTATAAAATAACTGATTTCCTGGGAAGATTGGAAAACCCTTCATCTTTTAAGGGTGAGAGGCTGGGAATGTTTATCAAGGATCTCTTTTCTTACCTGCTGACAATAGGTGAGAACAGCCACAAATTGCTCATGATGATGTTGAGGGGAAACTTGAACTAAGGGGAAGAAACAAAACCATGAATCAGAAAGTTTTTATTTGTCAAGAGCGCGGTGGAGTCACTTGAATATGGACAAAACAATTCCAGTAGAAACAATAATCTGGGAGAAAAAACAGCTTTTTTTATCCTTTCTATATAACTGTGCTCTAAATTCTTCACTGGGTTACTCTTATGGAAATTTGGGAATGAAATCCTGCTTCTCTCCTCACCTCTGCTGCGAGGTGCTCCATAGTCATGAGCTCTGGTCCATAGCCAAACAGGTTGCGCAAGGGATTCTGCTCCAGCCTACAAAACAAATCAACATTCAAAAGGTAAAAAACCAATTCTCTGGCTGTTATTGCTCCAGAAGGATGTCAGAAATTTGATTTGTGAAATGTATCCCTGTTACTGGAGATGCAATCACGCTCTGCTCTCCTGGTAAGTAAATGTGCAAGCACAGCTCTGCAGATTTCTGGGCATTCCAGTCACGTGCAAAGATTTCCTTGGAGAAACAGCTGAAAAAAATCCCAAAGCCTGGCTCCTATAAATACATGGAAACACAGAAAAATAGCACACAAATCTCACCATGTCTGCACATACTCAGTTTTTCTAAAATATGTATTTCTTTCCCAATTTGGTATCTACACAGAGATGTAAAGAGATAATTTCTGCAGTCACATTATGACTATTCCATGTTCATTGGCTTGAAGAATTCCCAGCTGAGGTAGCAGGGATGTGCAGGGACGAATTCCAGAGAAACCCTGCCACCCAAACAAAGGAATCTCTGCTGCTACAGAGTAAATTAGGGCAGACAGCACTCGTCTTGCTTTTAGAGGAGTGGCTGACACTTGGAACAGCTGAAGTGCAGAGACTCTGCAGACACCTGGCAATTGTTCCTTGGCTGGGAATTGCATTTCTGCCCTTTAAAGTGAACTACAAACTGCAATTTCAAATATAGAACAGCAATTTGAAAAAGACTCTAAACACAAATATTTAAAGTCACATATCAGTGATTTAGGAGTTATTTTGACTGTGTTTGACACTGGGTGACAGGGAAGCTCTCACCTGGACATGGCTGCTGCCAGAATGCCAATACTTGTCTCCTTAGGAGGAAAGGATGAATGTCCTGGCTCTTTTTCCACAGTGAAGTTCAGTGTCATTGAACCTTTTTCTGTGACAGCAATCCTGGACAATGATAAATTAATCAATGAATTAACAAATAAATGATTAATGCAATTCCAAACACACACGCAACAGACTGTAGATAAAAATAATTACTCTGCATAGTTTTAGTATGATAAAAACCACTCAAGCAGCAACAACAAATCATTAACACAGCATTTAGATCTCTGCAGGACTGATGCCTGGGTTGCTTCTCCAGTGAGCAGAGCTGTAGAGCACGGAATTAAAATGCTCAGTGGAACACTGTGCCTCTGTTAGCACGGCTGTGATGGACAGCAGGCAGAGGCTGAAGGTCCCTGCCTTGCACTCTGTGCCACTGCTGCAGCTCCAGCAGCACAGCCACACGTCTTGGAAACACTCTGTAATGGCATCAACAATGTCATTTATCACTAATTAATGACTGAAAATGAATCATGGTGGTCACTCTTACATAGCCACTGGCTTCTTCACCCCTGCAATGATCCCATCCAGCACCGCGCTCCCCTCGTCCAGCAGGAAGGAGAGTTTCACACCTCTGGCTTCCAGCAGAGCTGCAATTTTCCTTGCTCCCTTCAGACCAGACACCTGTGGAATCCAGGCAGAGGAACTGATCAGATCCAGCCAGAACATTGGAAGGAAAACTGAAAAACATCTTGTTGTTGGCTACAGCACAAGGAATGCACAAAATGCTCTGGGGAACGGCTCCAGAGCAACCATGAAAGATTCCTCCAGGAAAATTAACTGCAGATTGTTAATGGCCTGAGAGCAGATGAATTTATATGCATGATGAGGAGTGCTCTCATTGATGAGTCACTGACTGCTGCTTTCATTTTGATATCTCAGAGCTATAAACTCCACAGATTTGCAATTGCAGACCTATTTATTTCAACTATTAATAATTCTTTGCCTGTCTATTTTGACAGTGCATAACCAAACCCACCTCCCCTGTCTCTCTGTACCACTGGAACGTTTTTGCCAGTTCCTCCTGAACATTTGGCACAGCCGTGTGAATCTCAACCCAGCTTTTCCTGTCTCCAAAATTGGATTCCTGCTGCACCTTCCTTGCAGAAAAGAATTTGAAGTGACACCCTCCGGTGTTCTTTTCTCTTTGCTCATCACACCAAACCCTTTGTGAATGTCACTCCAAGCCAAGTAATCAATCCATAACTGTGACCTGGGGCCTGACATAGTATCTCCCCACAGAACCAAGAAAAACAGGAAAGACCTTCCAGCTAAACAATGTTTCAAAATTAAGCCTTGTTACCTACAGGAACAATGTGAACAGGTTGTTGTTTCAGGGAAAGGAAAGAAAATACCTCCTCATCGTGGCCAATGCCAACGTAGAACGAGCGGCGGGGTCTGTAATTCCTCCTCAGCAGAAATTCCAGAGCTTGCAGGATGCCCTGCAGGAAAAGCAGAACGTGCTGAACCATCCCTGTGTGGTAATAAGGAGAATAAATGCAACAGAATGCAGTGTGATGGAAGAGAACAGCGATGCTTTCACAGCCCTTGTGCTGCTCACAGCTAAGCCTTGATTCCTACAGCTCCCACTGAGGATGTTCCCATTCCTTGGAAAAGACACTGCAGTGGTTTTGATCCACAATGCTCTGACAGGTGCCACAGCATCAGGGTAGGGAGGTGAAACACAGAGCAGCTGGTTCAAACAAACTGCACAGGGAGCCACAGAGCCAGAATTATCCAAGGAATTCACTGTTCTCTAAAGTGCCTCTCACACACCCAGACTGGCTCTCACTGGAGCTACCAAACCCGGGGAGTTTAAGGAGAAGAATGTTTTGTACAAGAAGTGCCAAGATGACAGAAACAGAACAAGAAACTTAATCTGAAGAATGAGAAATTAAATCTACCATTCGCTAGGGCAATATATATATATCAAAAAAAACCCCATTTTCTTTATTGTTCCATCTCTCTTCTTTAATTTAAATTACTCAGTTTTTCACATATCACACCTCTACATTGTCAGCACCCATTTTTTGCCATGTTCACTGAAATTGCTGATTTTTTTTTTTTTTGGCCATTTGTGGAGTTCCTTGTGCAGCTCACAGCAGAATGAAGCACCAACCTAAACTTTTAAGTTTCAAGGCTTTGAAATTGATGATTAAACATCCTGGAGCTTTATAGGAATGTGGCCTGTGTGACACTAAACATCTGCTCAAATTTAAACGCAGGGCTGCCATGGAAGTCATCATCAAAGTCACAAAGGGACAATTTCCTTATTAATTTTTCCATCAGCCTTTTCCCAATGAGAAGTCTTTCCCAGATCAATCTTTCCTGAATCCATTCCTCCCAAATGTGTTTAGTACAAAAGCTCTTTGTTCTGCTGCAGGCTGGATAAAAGATGCAGGGTTGTTTGTCTATCCTATTAAATAAACAGTGTTTAATTTGAAACTCAATCCTTTTCAAAGGGCCGGTTTTGGCTTGGAGTGCTTCTGTGACACCTAGGAAAAAGGAAAAGATCTATCCCTGGTCTCAAACACAGCATTTGACAGAGAATTATGGAATGGTTTGGGTTGGAAGGGATCTTAAAACTCATCCAGTGCCACAGGCAGGGAAATTTCCACTGTCTCAGGCTGCTCCAGCCCGGCCTTGGACACCCCCAGGGATGGGGCAGCCACAGCTTCTGTGGCCACCTGTGCCATGAAAATTTAAACTGGCATTTAACCAAATACATCTGCATCTGTGAATGGGATTCTCCTGATTCTTCATGAGTTTTAACCCTCTTTTCTTCAGTAACAGTGGTCACACTGCTCCATCTCCAGGAAAAGTTGGGAGAAAACTGCAGGACTTGGAATTTATCCCTAACAGAAAGAGGGGTGAGAGAGACAACACAGTGAATTCCAAGAGGATGGATTGCTCCCCTCTGCCCTTGCCAGGCTGTGTCTCTGTGGAAGGACATTACCAAGCACACGTACGATGGCAGAGTTTTTGTTATCCAGCGTTCCTCGCCCGTAGATGAAACCTTGGTGCTCTGCAGCCGAGAAAGGAGGGAAATCCCAGCCCTCCTGGGGAGCAGGCACCACATCCATGTGTGCCAGCAGCATGTAGGGCAGCAGGCCAGGGGCAGAGCCCTGAACTGTAAACAGGTGGCTGTATTTCCCAACAATTTCATGTTGGATGAACTTTGAAGAAAATACAGCTGGGAAGACTGTTAATAAAAAAAAAAAAAAAAATTAAAGACACATGTAAAAGTAAAAATTAACAATAATGGCCAATTTTAGCATCATTCCACAGAGCTGCTACCTAGGTAGCATCAGGGGGGAACTGTAAATAAGACATAGCAGAGAATAGAAGTTCTCATACTTGGGGTTTGAAACTTTCCTAAAAAAAACCAGAATTCTTGTTCAGCAGTGCTGCAGCTCTTTTGCAGGGAGCAATGATGGAACTGCCAAGAAATTAGGCTGAAGCAGCAGCAGTCATTCTCTTTTTATTTTTTTATGGCATTTAACCATCTCAAGGACCAAAAACCATCATTACAAGAAGCCTTTTGAACCTTTTGGGGCCAAGCCACTGTTGCAGAGGGGACACGTGTGTGACATTTCTGACAGGCCTTTCTTCAGCAAAAATATAAAAATCTCTTCCCTTATATCCAGGAATGACACATGCTCTCTTCAATTTGTTTATGAAATAGAAATACAGCAGCAGAGATTTCCAAGGCTGAAAGTTCATTACCTTTCTGAATGTAACTCCCAAATTCTGCCATGGCAGTTGTATTCAAATCCTCTGGAGACCTGGACACAGTGGGGATTTTAATGGCCCCTTCAAAGAAACACAGAACAGGAATCACTCAGCACCAAAATCAAACAAAGCTCAAACTGCATTTCAAATGGGGAAGCACATTTATGCTCCTGAGTGTTTTCCAGGATTTAAACATTATTTCACAGCACAGCACGAGCTGCCACGACCCAAAAAAAGACTGACATGCTTCAGCTGGGCCGTGCACATGCAGCCACCAGCATTTCCTAACAGCTCAGCCAAGGTATCTCTCCAGATAATTTGACTCCACTTTTCACTGCTGAAGTGTTGAATGATATTGTTAGAAATGCTACTGTCCAGGAGCAGCTGCAATTTGCTTGGGTGATCTGATTCCCCAGAGCCACAGACTCCTCTGGCAGCTGGACAGGCAGCTGAGTTGGCAGTCCAAGGTTCTTTCTCAAGAGTAAGGCAGGTTGTGATGGTTATTACACCTCCATATTGCTCTGTTAATTAATCTATATAAACAGACAGAGCTTTTGTTGGCCCTTTTGGTCTGCCCTGTCATTTAAACAGGTTCTCCAACATCCAGTCCCTGTGCTGCAGAACATGGGGATAACTCAGTCCCAGCTGCCTTTCCAAACAGCAGCTGCCAGGAGGGGTTTTGGATTCTTTTGAGGTTGTGTGATTCATGAATTAACACAAAAATCTATTGTGAGCCTTCATCTTCCCATTAAAAAAAGAATGCAAACATGATCTGCTAGGCAATAAATCCTCCGAACCAGCAAGGTATGAGGTTTACACACAGGGTTTTATCACTTGGTGCCAGATTGTGGTTTCCTGCACAGTGCCAGCCCTACTGAGAGCTAAACCCCTCAAATCTTCTACGTCAGACAGCACAAACTGGTCACAGCAGTGCTGAGCAAGAACAAGAAAGGGAGAAAATCCTGACAGTGACTTAGCCAGTGGACAAAGGGATGTCTGGAAACGCTGTCACGGGTGTCTGGTGAAATTCTGTGCATACGAGCAGGAAACGGTGGAGAAAATCAACACAGGGCAAGAGTTGGCTCAGGAGAACCCCAGGATCACTGAGGCTGGAAAATCCCTCTGGGATCAGTGAGTCCGAGCTGTGCCCGATGCCCACCCTGAGCCCTGAGTGCCACCTCCAGCTGCCACCTCCAGGGACGGGGACTCCAAACCTCCCTGGGCACTTCCAAGGCCTGGCCACCCTTTCCATGAGGAAATTCCTGCTGCTGTCCAAGCTGAGCCTCCCCTGGCCCAGCCTGAGGCCGTTCCCTCTCCTCCTGTCCCTGTTCCCTGGGATAACATCCCAAATCCCCCCCGGCTGTCCCCTCCTGGCAGGGACTTGTGCAGAGCCAGGAATTCCCCCTGAGCCTCCTTTTCTCCAGGCTGAGCCTTCCCAGCTCCCTCAGGATTCTCCAAACCCTTCCCAGCTCCCTCAGGATTCTCCAAACCCTTCCCAGCTCCCTCAGGATTCTCCAGCCTTTCCTGAACTGCAGCGCCCAGAACTGGACACGGCGCTCGAGGTGTGGCCTCAGCAGTGCCCAGCAGAGATTTTCAGTCACTTCCTCAGTCCTGCCGGGAGCCAACACCCGGTTCCTGCCAGGGAAAGCACCTGGAGCGAGGCCGCCTGCACACCCGTCCCCCCGTGCCCTGGATCCCCCCTCAGGAGGGGCCAGTCCCGGGGCGAGGGGGGCTCGCAGCGCTCGGGCCCCCTCACCTCGCAGCGCCTCCTTGAGCTCCCGCCGCTCGCCGGCGCTGAGGGCGGCGGTGCCGGCGCTCCGTGCCCAGAGCCGCGGGACCCCGGCCGGGGCTCGCAGGACGAAGGCTCGGAGCAGGACGACGGCCGCCAGCGCCAGCACTACCGAGCCCAGCGCCAGCAGCGCCGCCACCGCCGCCCGCCGCCCGCCCGCCATCACTGACCGCCGCACGCCCGCAGCTGACGAGCGTGGCCCGGAGCCAATCGCCTCCCGCCCTGTCGGGATGACGACCAATGAGATTGGAGCATGGGCGGGTTGGCCCCGCCCCTCTCGTGGGTGCTGCTGGGAGCTGTAGTTTGCAGGGAATATGGCGGCTGCTGGAAGCGAGGAGTTAGGGAATGGTTTGCGTTGGAAAAGCTCTAAAATCCCATTTTATCCCACCCCTGCCATGGTCAGGGATACTTCCCACTGTCCCAGGGCGCTCCAAACCCTTTCCAGCCGGCCCTTGGACAATTCCGGGGTGGGGCAGCCACAGCTTCTCTGGGCAGCCTCTGCCAGGGCTCAGCACTGTCACAGGGAAGAATTTCTTCCAAATATCTTGGGATGCTGCTTTAAAAAAGATGTGGATAAACGGAGTTCCTGTGGGGAATAACCATCCCCAGGCTCATTGAGGCCACAAGTGACACAGAACGATGCCAGGACTGGGCCAAGGGACAGCCCAGGGAACCTCTGTGTTGTGCAGCTCCACTCCTTACAGACTTTAAATCCACCTGCTTTCCAAAATGTGTCACTTATTTCCTTGATTCCACCAGCTTGCACGACAGAACAGTTCTCATTCCCTTCTTTACAGCTGTTCTGAACTGAATGTGAAGATTTATCGCAGATTCCCATGGCATAAACTGTCCCAGGATGCCAAAAAGGCCAGCTGGGAACAGCCATGGAAATCCTGCCCTTGAGTCAGCAGAAGATGACGGTGATTGTTCACACATTCTTTATTATAAAAACAAAAAGAACGAAACCAACATTAAATTAAATAAATTACAAACATTTCTGAGCGGATTATACATCATGCATTTACCAAGTAAGGCTTCAGAGCCAAAACACATCAACCTCACTGTTACTTAAGAGCAATAAAGGGAATTTTTTACCAGAAGTGAAAATATTTCACCAGCACGACTTTGAGCTCCCCTTATTCTCTGCCCAGGCACTTGGGAATTATGACTTTGGCCACCCTGTGCTTCCAGCAGTGCCATTTGCCTCCTGGTGTTAACATTTATTGCCAGAACTGAGCCAGAATTTGGCTGCAGAAATGTGGTTTCCTCCTGCCTGGGTCATGATTTGCTGCTGCTGTTGTTTTCTCGTGACATCCCACCCCATTTCTTGTAGGAAGTTTAGGAAATACAATCTGCTTCATGCCTCTGCTCTGAGGATTCCTGCATTTGGCCCGTCAGACCCCAGGCTGGGAAATCGACCTCCTGTAATAAATCCTGAAGAGCTGGGAATTGAAACTTCCCTCTTTTAATGTGAGATGCAAAAATATTGATCAGGGCAGTTTCCTGTTGCTCTGCACCTATTTCTGTTCTGCCTTTCTTTCAAAATTAGTGCTTTTTAAAAGGAGCACTCAGGCATTACAAAAGGACATGAGGAATCACCCTCAAGGATAATTCAAGAGGCTTAATCCCTTCATTTTACCTCGTAAAACAATATATACACAGGGATTTCTGGAGAAACCACTGTTGTTTTATATTAAAACGAGTAATAAGCATCAGCTAGTGGGGTTTTCTGCCCTCCTTTGGTTTTATTACTCTCTCCTGCACCACATAATCAGAAATTGAGGTAGAGAAATGGTGACTTGGTTATTGAGATGTTACATAAAACCAAACTGGCAGGGGGCTGCTGTTGTTTGCTTTAGTGACTGTCTAGCAAGGATGGTTGAAGAAGTTCTATTTTCCTTAAAAATGAGACATCTGGGAGCTGCAGGAAAGCCTCACATTCTCTTCCCAGGAAGCCTTCAGCAATCAGCCCAATAATATCTGTGTACTTCAAAACCGTACACTAAAGCTTGCTTATATATTTGTAATATTTTTTTTTTAGAGTATTAAAATAGAAACAGCATTTTCAAATATTTTAAAAGTCTATTTTCATGTGCTCAACCCACCAAGCAGGCAGGACAACCTGCATGTAATGAGGAAGTCTTATTTCTGAGTACAAGCCTGTCCTAGTAAGGAAAAAAAAATCATGTTATTTGAGAATTCAGCCCTGCTGAGAGAGTCCTGAGGCCTTTGGGGTGTCAGAAATAGAGCACTGGTTCGAGGCAGTGTTTTTTGGGATGCTGGGATGCAGAAGAGGAGAGGCAGAGACTGCAGAGACCCGCAGGGAAATTCGGGGTGGACATCAGAGAGCAGCAGCACTGCCACACCTCGTGGAGCCGAGCCCCAAAAAGGCTTTTCACCTTTGTATTTCACTTCCTCGGGGAAAGGGAGGGAGCAGGACGCCCAGATGATGCAATTCCAGCGTGGGCAGAAGGATGGTGGGGGACGAAGGGGTGGCTGAACGTCCCCTGAGCCGAGCTCCACTTCTGCAGTCCCTGAGATGGCATCTCCCGAGCTTCCCCAGGCTGCTCCTGCTCCAGAGTCCTCTGCTCCGAGTGAAAGCAGGGAGGAGAGAGGGATCTGGCAGCTCCAGAGGGTGATGGCCTCTTTGCAGAGCCGCTGTATCCCCAGGTAGAAGCAGAGGTCTCCAGTGGGAGAGAGGAGCCAGTTCTGGAGGGCTTGCCTGCTGCTCGCTGTGCTCACAGAGCTGTCTGGCTCTCTGAGTGGAACATGCTTCCAAACATCTCCTAAAGGGCACAGAAGATGAGCGGGGTCAGGGCTGGTGGCAGGGCTCGGTGTCATTGTCACACCGACAGCCCCTGCCTGCCCTCCGTGCTTCCAGCTGGCCACGGACAGGCAAGGCCAGCCCAGCTCCTCCCAAAGCCCACACGGGGCTGCAAATCTCTGCAGCATTCACAAAGCCTGTGCTGAAAATCTTCACTGATTTCCTCTTCTTTCGGGTGTGAAGCAAACCTGGTTCTCCAAGTTCCCCACAGGTGTGACTGACCCTGAGCTGCAGAACGATTGAAGGATTCCTCTGTGGGGTCACCTGCCTGCTCCTCATCCAGGTGCCTTCCAGAGCTCCTCAAGGCAGGGATTTATAATTTTATTTGCAGTTAACTTCCCGAAGCACTGCAGTTACTTTCAGACGATTTCCCATCTAAGCAATCCCAAGTGGAAATTCTGATTTCTGCCTCATCCCCATGGCTGCAGGGACCCCTGGCACTACAACTCACCTCCTCCAGGTTCTTGTACTCCGCACTGCTCTCGTCCACAGATTCATCATAGATGGAGAGCTCTGTCTGGGTCTGCCTCTGTGCAGGGAAGAGTCGAGTCCACAAATCAGCAGGGACAAAAGGGATGAAAACAATGACTAAGCCAGGCCTAAAAGGTGACACGCCCCGAGGGAAATGCCCAGGAGAAGAGGCACAGAAGGAATCCTGCTCCAGGTGTTTATCTGCTGTGACTGGGCTGGTGTTTGCCTATCGCTCTGGTTTGATAGCAGATACCTTAACTGGTCCTGGGGAGATAACTGGTGCTGCTGGTGCCAGCTCCAGCTGGCACACAATAAACCATCCCCTGTTCCCAGAGCCACACTGTGCCACCAGCCTCAGAATTCCTGCCTCAGAATTCCTCCTGTTCTCCTCCCACCAATGGGGCATTCATGGATGCCAGGGCTGTTCCAGCTGAGCTTTTCTTCATCACTGAGGGCCAAACTCTGCCTTTGCCTGTTTCAGCCAGCACCAAACTGAGGGCACAGTGCTGGAACAGCTCCTCTGGCTCCTCCAGGCTGGGACAACACTCATCTCTCAGCTGAGGGTGTGTGTAAAACACTGACACTTCTGAATTCCCATGGAAATTCCATCACAATTCCATTCCATCACAAGGTGCTCAGCCCACACATGACAACTGGAATATTAAATATTTTGCAGGATTTAGACCTTTACCCCTTGAGATGAACAAGAAGATTCATTAGGTGAAGTAGCAATTTGTTATTCTTCCATTGATGCAACCTGGAAGCCAAACAGGAGAATCCTGTGGGCTGGGGAGCAAATTTACCTCTTCCAAGATGGGAGGGTGGACAAATTCTCTGATGCTGGCCAGTGCAAACAAAACAGCATCGTGGATGGTCAGGAAGATGTGACTTCGGTCCAGGCCTCCTTCCTCAAAGACTCCCCCTGTGCTGATGTCGTTGTACACCTGGGCTGGAGAAAGGAGAGAGCTGAACGAGGAGGAAAGCAGAGGAGGAATTCTGGAGGTGTTTGTGGCTGCTGGGGTCCTCTGAGCTAAGGCAAGGCTCAGAAGAAGCAGGTTTGCAGCAGAAATGGGTGTGGGGATCTGTTTTTCTGCATGCTGAGTGTGGAGATGTCCCAGCCTTATCACTTCCCAAATGAAAGCACTGATTTCACACCCAGAGAAAAGTGATTTTCTTTTCTTTCTTCTGTTTTCTCCTTTTATCTGTTCTGGCCTGGTCCAGCAAAGGATTGGCATCTCACAGTTTGAATAAAGAGCAGAAAAAGATCTGCTGTTTGTCAGGAGCTCAGAAATGGGGCAAGAACCCATGGAAATGTGTAATTGGGGGATTCTTACCATGCACGTTTGCCAAGAAGACTTTAATCCCAATCTTCTGGTAACTGGAACACAACTGGAAGGGATGAGATGGGAGAGAGAGGATTAAAAACACTGCTGCTCCAGCTTTGTGTTTATGCATAAAGTCTTTCATCAGGGCTGGGGCTGAAGGAGAAAATCAGGCACGCAGGAGGAGAAAAGCCACACAACTGAGGCACAAAAACACCTTCATGTGAGACAGCAGAAGCTCCCTGCTGCCCAGCAGTGTTGGCAGTACAGAACTAACCTTGCTGAGCGCTTTTGTGCCCATCAGGTCCACGAAACACACCCCGCTCATGTCTAGGATGATGGTGTGGAAGCTGATGTAGGGCGGTGCTGTCAGCACAGGGTCGGTGAAGGTGCTGCCCTGCAGGCTGCTGCTGCTGCCCAGCTCCCCGGGGCCCTGCCCCAGCCCAGCCCCCTGGGCAGGAGGGTGGAATGTGATGTAGGAGATGCTGGCACCGTTAGCAGTGGTCTGGTTGTTGTTGGTGTCTGTTGGAGAGGCGCTCTCAAAGTCCTTCTGGAGCTCTTGCAAAGACAAGGTCTGCGGCGCAGCAGAGAGGCAGAGTCAGGGCAGGGCACAGGTGAGGTCCTGGCAGGTGACTGCACCTCTACCCACTGACATGAAGTGGTTTAGTCTGGACTAACTCCAGCCTGGCTGTCCCTTGGGCTGGATTTAGGATAATTTACATGACCTGTTTATTTCCAAACTGCTCAGCATTGCAAAACAAACGGGGTGACTGAGACGGGCTTTGAAAGGACACCTTGGGGCTGAAGTGCTGACACATCCCCACAGAAAGAGGCCAGAGTTGGCTGCTTTCTGCAGATTGTTCACCGTGTTCCCATTCCAGCCTCATCCCCAGCCATTCCCAGATTTCCTGCACCTTAAGGTTTGGGGAGGAATAGGTGGGGAGGAGAGGGGATGAGAGGTGGGAAATGGAATGTTTTCCTGTGGCCAGGAAAGCAGTGCAGAAAATCCCATGTCAAGAGGAGCTGTCTGATGGGGACTCGGGGTCGTACTCATGGATATGGGGACCTTTTTGGGAACTCGGGAGCTGAGTTACCTTGCTCTCCTTCAGCAGGAATTTCGGGAGCTTCGCTGGTGGTTGTGCTGTGCCCTTTGCCTGCTGTTTCACAAACTTCCTCCTGGCCAAGTACACCTTGCCAGGATCCACCCCTGTCTGTGGGAAAGAGAGATTTTTCTTTAAAAATCCCGTTCCAAGAGTCAGGAGCTGCTGTTCCTTCCCTGGAATTTCCCAGCTGTGCACTGGAGTGGGCTGATCCTGATCCAAACGTCTCCTGAAACTCAGGGAACGTGCAGGGACAGACTTGGAACAGCAGGATGCCCCTGTTTTGGCAGAGATCGGAGGAGGAAGCTGCCAGGATTAGGGCACAACCTCTAAAATGAGCTCTGCAAACAGCCCTGAGGATCAGGGAGAGGAGGATTGAGGAGCAGAGGATGGATGATGATCATTCATGATCACCCACGGCTCAATTACCCCCGTGTAGCAACACAGGAGAGATCAAGGGCAGCTTGGGATTGGCTTCAGGCAGGGATTTGTTAAAGAATTGCTCACCTTGGCTATAATTTTCTCCCGGAATATCTCTGAGTTGGCGAAATACAGTGGCGAGCAGTAGGTGACGATTTTAATCCCATTAATTTCATGGACCTGCACCAGAGACAAGAGCTCAGAGCAAGCCTGGGCACCGGTGGCAAGGAACAGCATTTTCTCTGAGGATGTTTTATCTTCAGCTCACCTTGTTGTAGGTTTTGGGGTTCTTGTAGATGTCGGTGGAAGTCACCTGGCCCAGGGCAGAGCCGTTGCGGCTGCAGAAAAGAAGAGATCAGCATTAGGGGAAAGAAAATTCCATCCCAGGATCTGAACATTTGCTTCGTGAAAACTCTTACATTTCATCCCTGCAGAGTCTACAGGGCAAAAAAAATTTAAAAAAATTAAAGAAGGGTTTGTATTTTGAGGAGCCAGACTGGGAAATACCAATAAACGCTTTGGATGGATTAAAAGTGGCGTGACGACCTCACAGCAGGGCCTGACACCCAGACAGGGCTCGCTCCTTTTGCGAGCAGGACTTGGTGCTGGGAACTGCGTGGGGCCAAGCAAATTCCTGGAGGCTTCCCCTTGCCCTGGGATGTGCACGGCAGCGGGAATGCGGGCGCGAAATCGGCGCCTGCCATTCCTGTTTGCGCATTCCGGGCAGGACACCTGCGCTCCCCGGGGCTCCTGCCGCGCGTTCCGCGGGCCAGAGGTCGCTCCTGGAAAAATCACCTGTCCCTCCTTCTGCCCCTGGGAGATCTCCCGTGGTTCTCGAGGCAGTCAGGTACTTACAACTGGGTGTGGAAAACCACAACGAGCACGGAGAATCCCACGCCCACCGCCACGCCGTAGGGGAGGCTCAGGAAGAAAGCGGAGAGGAAACTCACGAGCCAGACCAGCTGCAGGGAGAGGAGGGGAGAGAAGAGAGTGGCTGGTGGTTTGAACCATGGCTAGAACCATGGGCTACGGGGTTGGGATGGGAAAATGGATGGGAAAACGGACGGAAAACCGGAAAAACGGATGGAAAAGTGGATGGGAAAAAATGGATGGGGAAAAACGGATGGGGAAAAACGGATGGGGAAAAACAGATGGAAGAGCAGAAAAACGGATGGAAAAAATGGATGGGAAAACACGGATTAAAAAAAGGATGCAAAAAACAGATTGGGAAAAATGGATGGAAAAAAGGGATGGGAAAAAAGGGGATGGGGGAAAAAGGGATGGGAAAAAAAAGGGATGGGAAGAAAAAAAGGGATGGGAAGAAAGAAGGGGATGGGAAGAAAAAAAGGGATGGGAAGAAAAAAAGGGATGGGAAGAAAAAAAGGGATGGGAAGAAAAAAAGGGATGGGAAGAAAGAAGGGGATGGGAAGAAAGGGATGAGAAAAAAAACGGATGGGAAAAAAAAATGGATGGGAAAATGGATGGGAAAAACCAGATGGGAAAATGGCTCTGTGCTCCTATCCCAGACTCTCCAACCCTCCCAGGCTCAACATGAGTAGGCCAAAGCCTGGATTCTGCAGCTGTTGTAATGCTGCAGTTTGCTGCATGTTTCAGAGTGAGCCATCCTTGCTGGGAAGTTTGCCAGGAGCCCCAGTTTCTTTTCAGCCATCTGAGCAGCCGAGGCATTTCTCCACGGCTGCTCGAGCGCCCGCTCCGCTTGTTCCATCCGAAAAGGATCGGCCTGGCTCGTCAGGAAAGGGCTCCTGCAGATCCCACCGTCTGCTGCTCCCTGCTCCAGCCACGAGCAGCTCCTGCTGTCAGTCAGAGCAGCTCAGAAAAAAGCAGGAATCATCTCCCTGAATCCTGCCTGAGCACCTGTTAGAAACGGCCTGAACACAGGGAGGATTTGGTGGCCAAGTGTGACAGAGGAGACCAAAACCTGCCCCACTCCAGCTCAGAGTCATTTTTTGTGTTGGCACTCAAGCATCTCACTCCATGGGAAATCAGTCCTGAGTTTAAACATCCCCTGTGAAAATCAGCATCAGGTTGTTTTAATCCCGTCCTCAAGATTAATAAAAACTAACTTTGACCTTGGGTGTATGAGTAAAGGTAACTTTGTGACTTCAATATCTTAATTTATATTGATTTTGTGTATAAATGGCAGGGAAGAGCTTCCATCCATCCATCCATCCATCATCCATCCATCATCCATCCATCATCCATCCATCCATCATCCATCCATCATCCATCCATCCATCCATCATCCATCCATCATCCATCCATCATCCATCCATCCATCCATCATCCATCCATCCATCATCCATCCATCCATCATCCATCCATCATCCATCCATCATCCATCCATCCATCATCCATCCATCCATCATCCATCCATCCTCCATCCATCCATCCATCATCCATCCAGCCATCATCCATCCATCATCCATCCATTCATCCATCCATCC
>NW_005087610.1:2207933-2218423 GCF_000331425.1 Pseudopodoces humilis
CATCCATCATCCATCCATCCATCATCCATCCATCCATCCATCCATCATCCATCCATCATCCATCCATCATCCATCCATCCATCATCCATCCATCCATCATCCATCCATCCTCCATCCATCCATCCATCATCCATCCAGATCCTGCTCCATCCCTCCATCCATCCCTCCATTCAGGCTTCGTTAGAATTAGCTGGAATTAGCTGTCCTGAAACACAACCAGCATTCAGGTGATGAACACCAATGGTCTGACATCACCCAGGAATGGTGCTCCCCATTTTGGGACAGGACGTTGAATCTAGTTCAGATTCCAAGGAGATTAAGGTCAGGGGAATCCTGTTCACTCCATTGGCATCTGCCAGGATGTTCCTCTGGCAGCACCATCCATCTCCACTCAAGTCCAAGCTCAGGTGTCAGGCTTTTGGGGTCTCTGAAGCCTGTGGGGTCCATCTGTGCTCTGGTAAAGGGACAGCAGCTTCCCCTGCCCTCAGCTGAACTTCCAGAGCCCACAGACCTACCCTCTCACCCCACAGCAGCAGAGATGTGCCCAGATTGATAACCCAGATCTTCTCCAGCACCTGTTTGAGCAGGATTTTGGGAAAGCTCTTCCCAGCTCAGGCCAGCCCCTCTGGACTCGTGATTGCCCCGATAAGGGGGTTTGTCGGGCCCTGACAGGATATTGGCTCAGTGTCCACACACGGCACTCAGCCGTGGGAGTCCTGTTCAAACACCGTCTTTTTGTGTCAGACATTTCCAAATTCCGTTCCCACTCCCCCGCCACCCCCTGCCTGGGTTTATACATCAACCAGTGCCTGGAGTCCTTATCACGCCGAAGGGCTCTCCTCACCCTGGAGGGCCATTGTGTGAGTTTTTAAGTCATGACTCCCAGATATTGAGCAGGGCCGGTTTGGCTAGTTCTGGGCAAACAGGCTCCGCACTTGATTGGCATTTAAACACAGCAGGTAAGAGTTCAGGCCTCTCTGATATGTGCTGTGAGCAGCAGCGTGCTCAGCTGAGCAGGACAGGAGCACCATCTCCCCAGGAGAGCCAAACCCAGCACCTGCAAGGGACTCGTACCCCCAAAACCCCACAAAAGACTTTTTGGGGTTTGTCCTGCTCATCCTGCCCTGGCCAGGTGATGCCTCCCACCACCCCAGGCACTCACACAGTCCAGCTTGCTCTTCTTCCACAGGTAGAAGGGGTCAGCCAGCTGCTTGAGGGAGTTTTTCAGGTTCACGGCGATGAGGGCTCCCAGCACAGACTGTGGAGGACAGGGAATGGGGTCAGGATGTGCCACGTTTGGCAGTGGATGCTTTCCTGCAGCCTCTGCCTGCCTTGGGCCAGTCCCATCACAAAGGGGATGCTCACAAAGATCTCACTTGGACCTGAGCAGGGTCATTTGGGTGATTCTTTCACTAAAATTTAGATTTGCTCAGAGAAATTGTGGCTGCCCCATCTTTGCCCAAGGCCAGCTTGGACAGGGCTCGGAGCAACCTGGAATAGTGAAAGGTATCAGGGTGAGGTTTGAGGTGAATAGTGAAAGGCAGGGGTGAGGTTTGAGGTCCCTTCCATCCCAAACCAGCCTGGAATTGTGTGATTCTGTGATTGCAGACAACCTGGAACAGTGAAAGGTATCACTGCCCATGGCAGGAGTGAGGTTTAAGGTCCTTTCCAACCCAATCCAGCCTGGAATTGTGTGATTCTGTGACTGCAGACAGCCTGGAATACTGAAAGGTATCACTGCCCATGGCAGGAATGAGGTTTAAGGTCCTTTCCAACCCAATCCAGCCTGGAATTGTGTGATTCTGTGACTGCAGACAGGTCCCCAGGCCAAGAACAAACCGTCCCGTGCTGCCGTTCGCATCGGGGTTTTTTGGAGCGAGGCTGTGCCCGTGTTTGGATGTGGAGAGCGGGTGTTGCAATGGCTCTGCCTGCACAGATGTTTGAGTTACCTTTGGAAGAGGCTCCAGGTAGATTCCCAGGGACAGCATCGTCACCATGACCACCAGAGCCACAAAGAAACTTGCCACCTGCAAAGAGGAAAGAGAGTCACTTCTGCAAATATCAGGGCTTCCCAAACCTTGCCTGGGTGTAGCCAGGGGCACGACTGGGCACTGCAGCGTTTTATGGGAGAGGATGTTTGCCTCTGAAAACAGGCAGGGGTTTGCAGATCTCACAGATAACCCTGAACTCCCCTCGCTGCTCGGGAGCCAGAGTGGGAGTGCAGATCGACAGCTCTGCTGCTGTGCCCAGCCCAGAGAGCCAAACCAGGGACCAAAACGGGCTTGGGGAGGGAGGAAATTCTGCTGTAACAGCAGCAGCCTGAAGCACTTGTGTGTGAGACCTCTCCAGAGCTGCACAGTCAGGCTGGCAGCACGCGGCAGCTACAGCACCTTGTGCTCCAGAGGGAATGTGGAGAGGAGGAGGAGGAAGAGGAGGAGGAAGAGGAGGAGGACGAAGAGGAGGAACTAACTTGGGATTTCGCTCCTGCCCCATCCACGGCAAGGGTGACAGAGAGAGCACAGCAGATCACGTGGATTTTGAAGAAGGATCCAAAGAAGTTGCTGCAGCCCAGGGCCAGCATTTCCTGTGGAGATGTGGAGAGTGTCCATCAGAAAGGACAGCTGCCCTTCCTGCTGACACACGGCAACAGGGCAGGGCTCTGAGTCCGGTTTGTGTGGCCAGGGCAGGCTCTGGCTTCCCTGCAGTGCATCCCAGACTCTTTCCTTCCAGTAAGGTCTGGGATAAGCTCTGGTGCAGCAGGGAAACCTGGAAGCACAATTCCACATAAACACATTGTCATCTGTTGACACACTCAGGGCAGGGCTCCATGTGGTATGTGTGGCTGCTGTTGAAAGCTGCCACTGTGCCAGGGATGACAAAAGAGGATTATTTCATGTCCTGCCTCTCACAGTATCCAGGTGACACACCAGGAATCCAGGTCTTTCTCTGCTCCCTGAGACATGCACGCACCTCACCGTGCTTCAGCGGGCTGCCAAAACACTGAGTCTGGAGCGGGAGCAAGGCAGAGAGCCCAGCCTAAAGCTCCTTTCCCTTTTCCAGCCTCTCTCCAGCCCACGGGACGGGGCTCTGCCGCCTCCTTTCGCCCCCCACATGGCACAAAGCCACGGAGCCTCCGCGGGAGCAGCACGTCCGCTTTGAGCCGAGCACGTCTGAGCTCTTCCCTTCACGCCTGAGAGCAAAGGGAGCAGCCCCTGGCTGCCCCAGCCCCAGCAATACCTGGTTGGGGTCCACGTCGTAGCCGTGCTTGGCTGCCAGGGTCCTCCCCATGGCCAGGTTGATCACGTAGCCCACGATGGCCAGCGAGAAAGCCGTGCCCACCATGTCCTTCCACTTGCTCACCAGGGGCAGCGTGGGCTCTGGGAACCTGCACTCAGAGCAAAGGTGAGGAGCTGTGACAGCGCTGCCCAGGGGCTGGGGCGGTGGGACAGGGAGCTGGAGGATTCAGGAGTGACAGAATCCGCGCCCACACTCCAGGGGATTGTGTCACAGGGAGCACTCACTCCTGGAAGGGGATTCTGGTGCAGCAGGGAAGAGTGAGGTGTTTTCCAGGCTGCAGGAGGAGGAGGAGGAAGGAAAACCGTCTGGAAGGTGAATCAGACCTGCACAAGCACTTACCCCATGCTGATCTTCCCCACTATTGGCATCCCGTACTTGTCGGGCATGTTGAAGCTGCCGGAGACCGCGGTGGCAACGATCACCTGAAGGGACAGGGAATAAAGAGCAGGAAGAGCTGAGCTGGCCTGGAGCATTAACCCTGCTGAGCTGAGAGAGTATAACCAGCACCGAGTTTGGGCTGGGGAAGGCCAGAACAGTCCCAGAACAACAGGGGTTGTGTTCTTCACCCTCAGCATCACCAGGCTGCAGCGCAGGGATGAGCACGGGCATGGCCCAGGTTCTGACCCCAAACCACGCGTCACATTCCCCATGCAGATGCTCTGTGTGGTGTCCTGGGGTGAGGGGAGGGTCCAGGGACAGCCCAGGTGTCACTTACGATGATGATCTCCATCGGGATGGGCATCCGGATCTTCTTCATGTACTTGAGGTTGAGCTCCTTGACAACGATCAGGAGCACAGCACTGGCCAAGGCGTAGACCAGGGAGGCCAGGTTGGTTTGGGGCAGACCTTTACAGATGTCAATGAATGTCTGGAGGGGAGAGAAGAGGGGAAGGGGTCACAGGAAGCCTGGACAGCAGGGACAGAATAACGGACAGCACTTGCTACCACAATCAACACTCTGTGAGCAGAGCTAAAAACCCTCTGCTGAGGGATCAGCCCCCAGCCCTGGGCCTGTGCTGCTGATTTGATGCAATTCTGGCTGCATCAGCACAGGATGCATCCACAGAAGATGCAGGAAATCCCAGGAATGGCCAAACCTGCTCAGAGGAAACGTTCCTGTTGCTACCAGCTCTGCAAGACTCTTGCTGTAAAGCACCACAGCTCATATCCCCCACCAGATCCCACTCCCATCTCACGATTCCTCATTAAAACCACGCGGACAGGGCTCAGATAACGCTGGGCAGGGAGCACAGCAGCAGCCTGGCTGTGCTGGGGCAGGGATTCCCCTTCCCTCCACCCTTTCCTGGTCTCCTGGGCCCCGTTTCCCCGGCAGGGTGGCGGTGCTGGGGGGGAAGGTCGCTGTGCAGAGCCCCCACTTACGTAGACGATAGCTAAGGGCCCGGTGTAAGACGGGACCGTCAAGCCGAAGACGTACTTGAGCACGGAGATGAGGATCTGCAGCCCCGCCGCCGTCATGAAGCCCCTGATGAAGGACTCGGACAGGTAGATGGCCACGAAGCCGAACTGCAGGAAGCCCAGGCACAGCTAGGGTGGCACAGAGGAGCGGTGGTCAGAGCAGTGCCAGCCCCGAGGGGGCTCTCCCATGGCTCTCCCACCCATGGCAGGGGTGTCCCGCAGCAGGGATGGGGACAGGAGGGCTGAGGGTGCCATTCCTGGATTGCCCACATGGAGAATTCCACCCCAAGACTAAAAAAATCTCTATTTTGAGGCATCATCCACCCAGAAGCGAGGCCTCTTCGAGCACCTGCCAGCAACACCTGTGCTCCAGGGAGAGCTTGGCTCTCACGTGGCTCAGGGACACAGCAGAGCCCTCACCTGTATGACGGCTGTCAGGCAGGCCAGGGTGGCTGAGATCTCCAGCCTGGCCGCCTCCAGGGCCCTGGTGTTGACACTGGTCTCGTTGGTGGTGTGGTTGAAGTACTGGAAGTCCGACTCCGGGGCCAGCTCGTTGCAGACGTTGCCAACAATGATGCTGATGACAGCAAAAGTCCCTGCGGGCAGCACAGGGAGGTCAGGAGCTCCCTCTGGGGAGAGCCCTGGCCTGGACGGCTCCTGGGCTGTGCAGAACGAGTCCCTCAGCCCGTCCCCAGCCCCACAGGGACATTGGGGTGACATCCTGCAGAATCAGCGATCCCACAAAGAGCCAACGTCCCGTTCTGGGACACACCAGCATTCCCAGCCAGCATTTCACTGCCCTGTGCAGACAATTCCTCACCTGGCACCATCTGATGGATGCCCCCAAGGAAGAAGTAGGGGAGCAGGGGGAAGAAGGAGGAGTAGAGCCCGTTGACAGGAGGCAGATTGGCCAGGAGGGCGAAGGCCATCCCTGCAAAACACGAGGGACACGGGCAGGGAATTCCAGAGACCGCCAGGCTGGAGGCAGAGCTTGGGGTGATCAGGAAAACACAAAACCCGTCCCAGCTGGGCATCAGCATCACCTGCAGCGCTTCAGCCCAGCTGGCGAGGTGTTATTTGCTCTTGGACACCCCGAGAGTGCCGCTGCTCACCTTGTGGCACTTGGATTGTCCCCGCGCTGAGCCCGCCGAGCACATCGGGCAGGATGTAATCCTTGATTTTGTACTTGGGAAGCCAGGCCAGTATTGGGAACAGGCAGAAGAGGGTGAGCTTGAACCTGGAGGCTGAACATCTGGAAGAGATATAAAAAATAAAAGCAAAGAAGCAAATGAAACAAGGAAGGATCTTCCCGGGAATGTCTCAACCTTTCTCCCTCGCCAGATTCAGAGCCCTCTCTTTCCTCTTATTTCCTATTATTGCCTTCCTTTTTCTGAGGAATGGAGATAGATTTCCAGGAAAGTGATCAGCAGGGTTATTAACCTTTATTTGCATAATTATAAACCTTTCATTAAGGTGGTGTTGGTTTCAGTCAGAAAGCTGAGAAAAAGAAATCCCAGCTGGAAAGCTTAAAAAAAATAATCTGCACATCCCTACATCACCAACTGTGCTTTTTCCACTATTAAAAAAAAGAAACCTTGGAAAACAGGATCCCAAATCCCAGCTGCACTCAGTGCAAACTGTTCTGCTGAGGAAAGAGTCACCAATTTCATTTTCTTCATCCCAATTTGCATTTCTCCCATGCCTTTCATCCATCAAATCCCCGAAGATCTGGTTCCCCAGGATAAAAATGGGATCTGTATTCCCAGAACTCAATTATAACCCCCCAATTCCCTGGTTTATGTCTAAACCTGGTTTAAACTAAACCTGGTTTATGTCCTACAGCGTTCCCTGGTACCTGAAAAGGTTTCTCAGTTTCTCCCCGACGGGATAAGTTCTGGTTTTCTTCTCAAACTCCTCGTCGAAGAGGCTGACGGAGTAGGCAGGACGCTCAATGGCATAGCGAGGCCTGGCCTGGCTCATCTCTGGATCATTTGGATTTTTCCCAAAATAAATAATAATAAAAAAAAAAAATTAAAAAAAAATAATAGAAACAGCAAAGCCAAGAATGTGGCTGGAGTTGGCCCCACCTGCGGTATAACAGAGCGGACACCTCCAGCGTCTGGAGCCCTCCCCGAGCTTCTCCACCCTAAATAGTTTCCCCGTGGCGGAGAGGCAGGTCCTGGGAGTGGCTTCTCCCAGCTCCAGGGGCTGCTGCAGCTCCCCGGGAGCTTTCCCAGCTCTTCCGAGGTGATGCTGCTAATGAGCGATGCTAATAAGCGATGCTAATGAGCGGTGCGAAGGGGCCCGGATTGCCTGGCAGGCGGGCAGGGGGGTTAATCCCGGCTCCGGGAGTGCCTTTTAGCCTCGGGCGAGGCACTTGACCTTTCCCATGCCCCGGTTTCACCGTCCGTGGGGCTGGCAAGGCTCTGCCAGGCTGGGAAAGGTGGTTGATACTGGGATGAAGGGCTGGATCCCATGGCAGCTGCTCCTGCCGCAATTCCCAGCCTGTCCAGCATCCCACAGCATTCCCAGCCTGTCCAGCATCCCACAGCATTCCCAGCCTGTCCAGCATCCACAGCATTCCCAGCCTGTCCAGCATCCCTCAGCATTCCCAGCCTGTCCAGCATCCACAGCATTCCCAGCCTGTCCAGCATCCCACAGCATTCCCAGCCTGTCCAGCATCCACAGCATTCCCAGCCTGTCCAGCATCCCTCAGCATTCCCAGCCTGTCCAGCATCCCACAGCATTCCCAATCCTCGCTGGCCGCGGGTGAGAGCCCGGTTCCTCTAGGAAGTGATGCTCGGGGAGATAACTGTTGCTAACTCACGGCAGTGATGAAGATGCCAAAACATCCCGGCAGACCAGTCCTGCCCGGTATCTGGGTCTCACCAGAGGGATGATGAGCTCCCTTTTTTTACCGTGCCCAGAGATGCCTGGGGAGAGGGGAGAATCACCCCGAACTGGCCGGGCTGGGAGGGGAGGGAGGAAGTGGTCAGATATAAAATGAGGATCTCGGTAATTATTTGTGTTTTGGCGTGTATCTAAGTGGGTCATTGCCCAACACAGGAGGAGAAGAGGGGGTGGAAAAAGACGGTGATTCAGGCAGGAGAATGTATCCAGAAACAACATTCAGGTTGCTGAGAGCTTACGGAGTGATCTGAACGTGCCAGAACCTCCCCTCCCCTCTCCGGGCGCTGCTGAAAGTCAGGGCACACCTTGACATCGAGTCTGGGACGAGCAAAATGTCCTTCCACAGGGCTGGAGAGAGCCCTGGCTGACACCTTGGGGTGGAGGAGAGCAGGAGATTGTAGCAGAGCAGGGCAGGAAGGAAAGGATGATGCAGGGAGCCGAAACTTTGGGGAGAATTTAGGTCAGCAGAATCATTATGCAAATAGCAGCTAATGGGTCGAGAAAGGGAGGTCATCAACCCCACTCCTTTAGAGATCACAGGGGCCATCTGGAGCACTCTGCTGTAAAACTGCCCCGGCCCTGGGCTGTTTGTGATTCCAGCTCTGATCTGCACACTCGGGGCTCGGGAGGGACCCCAGCCCACGGCTTTGGAGCAGAGAGGAGACCCATCCCTCTTCCTGCAGTGCCAGGTGCCTGACCCAGTGCCCAGGGCATCCCTGCTGCTCCTTTTCCCCTGGAGATTCCCCTCCGAGAGCAAGGACGAGATTTGCCTTCGGATCACGGAACTGATCCGTGTCCTGGGCTCTTCCCTGATGGTTTTCCCACATTTCCCGTGTTCCCGAGGCTGTCCCCAGCCTTTCTCCCAGCCCCACAGCTCTGCTTGGAATTTCCAGTTCTCCCTGGTGAGTATTTTGTAGGTCCAGACTCAGCAACAGCTTCTGAGAGCTGATGAACCCACCCGAGTTCCTGGTGGTCTCTCTGATCTCCATCCTTCTGCCACCAATTAAATCCCAGCTCTTTAATGAATTTTCCCAGCTGAGAGAAAGTGCTGGCGATCAGGAAAAAATAATAAACAGAGCAGGTATAGAGGAGAAAATATCCCCACGATTAAATTCCGTCTTAAACAAACAGGCTTGTGATGTCAGCGTCTCGGACAGAGTCAAGTTCTTGACTTGGCTTATCACGGCCTTGCCCTAGATCAAACAGCAGCTTAAACCTCTGAGATTTGGGAATTAAAGAGCACGAGGAGCTGCATGGCTGCTCCTTGAACAAAAGGCAAAGCCAGCTGGCCCGGTGCTGGTGGGGTGAGCCCACGGCAAGCTGCAGAGCTGGTTTAAACCCTGCAGCTGGGGCAGGAGCCCGGAGCAATTCCCGAGTGAGGAGGGGAGAGCAGAGTGCCAGCCAGCTGCTGCATTGCTGGGACCAGGTTCTTCAACATCTCTCTTCCAGTGTGAGCATGGAAATAAGGGACAGGATCTGGGAGAGGAGCTCCAGGTGCTCACAGGTTTTCAGGCAGCCCATTCCTGCAGTGGGTGATGCTCTGAAATGTTCAATTTGACCTCGCTGAGTACACAAATGGGATGTGATACTCGGAGCACCTGAGAGCAGAACTGCCCTGCTCCAGCAAGGTGATGTGGGTGACCAGTGTTGTCCCAGCAGGTCACGAGTGTCCCCTCAGTCCAGACCTGGCTGATCCCAGCCCTGCCAGTCCCAAACCAGGCTGTGCACGCCAGGCACGGACCTTTTCTCCCAGAGTTCGTCCTGCAAACAGCCTCACTGAGCTCTTATCTGCTGTCCCCGTGCTGGTGATAGCTGTGCTTGGGAAGAGGAAAGTCACATTGAGGTTCCTGGCTGCGGTTGATAGGAGCCACTGGCACAAAGCCACTTTCCTGCGCTGACATAGGCACAGAACAGGAGCTCCAGTCCAAGGAATGAGTCAAAATTTGGTGAGAGAGCCATCTGATCCCTGCCTTAGGCATGATACACGGCCCCAGACTGATCCCAAACTGGATTCAAGGAATGAATGTCCCATTCGACCAGCTGCTTCTTAATTTTAGGGATTAAAAATCAGTGCTCTTGAGTGAAATAACGCTTCCACCTTTGCCTGCCCCTCTCCATCCCCATTCCTCTTGTGCAAGGCACACCCAGCCCTGTGTGCTGTTTGCTTCAGCACTGGGTTCAGAGGTCCAACCTCTTCCCAATCCCGTGTGAATCTCCATCCAAAACACCCCCTCCCGGCCCCATTGCCCAAGAAAGGGCCATAAAAGCAGCTCCCCCCAATCCCCCGGACCAGGAGAACACAGGCACAGGTGCAAGGGTTTGGTTGCAACACCAGGACAAGGTCTTGACTCCCGTGGCCCTGGACCGGAGCCTTCAGCGCCGCGTCGGCCCGGCTGCGGCTGCAGGTGCCACAGCAGCCCTGGGGCAACGCGGTGAAAGGGCCCAGCTCCTGCAAGGTCAGCAGGGGAAGCCACCAGGTCCTCCCTGAGACCTGCGTGGCACGGGCGCAGGCCTCGTGGTGCCAGGTGTGGCGGTGCCAGGTGTGGCGGTGCCAGGTGTGGCGGTGCCAGACATGGCAGTGTCAGGTGTGGAGGTGCCAGATATGGCAGTGCCAGATGTGGCGGTGCCAGATGTGGCCATGCCAGCTGTGGAGGTTCCAGGCGTGGCGGTGCCAGGTGTGACAGTGCCAGATATGGCAGTGCCAGATATGGCCGTGCCAGGTGTGGCCGTGCCAGGTGTGAAGGTTCCAGGTGTGGCCGTGCCAGGTGTGGCCGTGCCAGGTGTGGCCGTGCCAGGTGTGGCCGTGCCAGGTGTGAAGGTGCCAGCTATGGCAGTGCCAGATGTGGCGGTGCCAGCTGTGAAGGTGC
>NW_005087610.1:2218433-2263010 GCF_000331425.1 Pseudopodoces humilis
TGCCAGGTGTGGCAGTGCCAGGTGTGGCAGTGCCAGGTGTGAAGGTGCCAGCTATGGCAGTGCCAGATGTGGCGGTGCCAGCTGTGAAGGTGCCAGGTGTGGCCATGCCAGGTGTGGCAGTGCCATCTGTGGAGATTCCAGGTGTGAAGGTGCCAGGTGTGAAGGTGCCAGGTGTGGCGGTGCCAGGTGTGGCCGTGCCAGATGTGGCAGTGCCAGGTGTGGCAGTGCCAGGTGTGGCAGTGCCAGGTGTGAAGGTGCCAGCTGTGAAGGTGCCAGCTGTGAAGGTGCCAGGTGTGAAGGTGCCAGGTGTGGCCATGCCAGGTGTGGAGATTCCAGGTGTGAAGGTGCCAGGTGTGGCGGTGCCAGGTGTGGCCGTGCCAGGTGTGGCCGTGCCAGATGTGACAGTGCCAGATATGGCAGTGCCAGGTGTGGCTGTGCCAGGCTCCACTGCACCAGGTGCTCCCCCGGACTGAACTGTCCCTCACCCTCCTGCCGCACACCGCGGCGCCCAGGCAGGAGGAGAGGGAGGTTCCTGCTGTGGCTCACTCAGCTCAGGTATTTCAGGAGACGTTGGATAATTCACCTCTGCCATCGGGCACTGGCGGATTCGCCCCCGCCCTCCCCGGTCACTCCCTGCAACCTCTTGGCACTGGGAACGTGCCAGGACCGAGTCCAGCTGATGGACAACACCAGGAACTCACCACCAAGGGACCCCAGGGGCTTCAGCTGGGCCATTTGGGCACAAATTCTTTTCCGCACTTCAGATTTGGTTGATTTAGTTTTGTTTTACCTTTGGCTCTGGATGGCCACAGCCTTCACCTACAAATGAACTGATTCAGGAAGAAAAGCTGGTGGTGATAAAGACACATCTACAGTCCCACATTCCGGGTATTTTGGGGGGAAAAAAATCATTCCCAGTAATCTGGGGAGGGGGAAGAAGCAGGGGCAGGGGAGCAGGGGTCGTATTCAGGGGGCTGATGCCGTGCTCTGGTCACACACATTCGCCCCTGGGCTTTAACCTTTTCTTAACCTTTACCCATCAGAAATAGAAGAGGAAGACACCAGAAGAGCATATGAATCAGTAATGAAAAATATCCACGCCTCAGAAAAGGCAAAATGCCAGAATCCATAAATTCAGTCAGAACTTTGCTGTTCCAGTCTGTTTTCCACAAGGAACCACCATGATGGCTGGTGGAATAAAAGCCAGAGGGAGAAGGGGGTGAGAGGAGGTGCTAGCGGGCTCTGATGGATCTTGGGCAGGCATGGAATGGATCCCGTGCCACAGGGACCGGGAGGAGACATCTCTGCTTCCCTCCAGCTCCCACCTCCCACCCCCCTGCCCTGAGCTGCCCCTCATCCCCCGGGAGCTGCCGTCCCATTCCCCCATTCCCCCAGAACAGCAGGCACTAAATCAATGTTTTCTTTCTGTTCTGATCCCATATCTGGGGTGTTAAATAGGTGATTTCCATAAGGCAGATGGCCCTGTTCTCGTTGTGAGTGACCCAGCCCAGCGCAGGCAGCGGGCAGAGCTCTTGTGCTGCGGGAGCTGGGCCGGTGCCAATGTTTGATGTACCACTTCACACGAGTTTCTAACCAAACTAGCTCTGTGACTGGTAACCAGAATAATAAAATCTGCATCTGCCAGCTACTGAGGGTGAAGCCAAAGTGTTTGGCTCACAGGGTGTTTATTAAGTGAAATGTTTTGATTCAGCAGCTCGGCTCCTGCGCTTTGCTGTGGGCACGGGGAATCTGCCCTGCACAAAGCCCAGGCTGGGCCCACTTTTCCTGGGGTTTGTTTGATTTACCCACTTGTTCCCAACCCCACCCCAACCCTCCATTGCTGCTGGAGCCGCATCAGCGCCGCAGCTCCGCGAGGAAGGGCTTGGCTGGGGCGAGGCATTGGGCACATGGCCCGAGGTGCTGTGCTTTGGGATGGCCATAAACCCCGTTTGCTCCTCCAAAAGCTTCCCTGCCCTGCTGTCCTCCTGGGCTGAGTGTGCCAGAGCAGTGCCTGACCCCAACAGCATCTCAGCCCAGTCCCTGAAGTGCTGTCTCCATCCCCTTCCCCTGGAAAAGGCAGCTGAGATGGGCGGGAGTGAACTGGAAAGGGCATTTAAAGGAAGGAGAAGTGAGATTTTGTTGTCCCTCAGCGCCACAGTCTCTGCTCTCCACGTGTCTCTGACACAGACCTTTCAAAGAGCAGGTGGGCAGCGCAAATCCAGAGGAATTAAAAAGTTTGCAGCGTTCCTGCAGCGCCTGGCAGCTCTGATCAGGGATGCCTGCTGAAATCTCACTCCTCCACATGCTCCCGCCCCGGTGGATCCACTCTCAGAGAAGGAAAAACACCTCTGGGGTCACCCCGTCCATCCTGTCCCGGAGGTGGAGGATGGGACGACATTTCTGCACAGGGAATCTCTGACCCGGGGCAGAAACACTGCGTGACCAGGACAAATGTCACCACAGGGACTTATCTCTGAGGGAAAGAAGGACAGGTCCCCAGCTCCAGCTTTCAGCCTGCTTACAAATAAGGTGTGGACAAATTTTATCAGGGCAGAGCAGAAAGCATCCCAGCTGCTGGAGCTGAGGTTTTCCACCACGGAGCAAGACTGAGGGGATATTTCCTCTTGTTTATATACGAGGCAGCCTGCTCATACTGGACCCAAACATCCCTTGAAACGGCACTGGGAGGAGCTGGAGACCCTGCACCCGGTGGGACAGGTCTCAGTCTGGGGTCACTCCTCATTCCCAGCTTTAAAATTCCCTCCTAACCTGCCTGCTAGCACCAGAATGCCAAATCCCCGTTCCTGAGTTGGATTCCTGTGCTTCCCAGCCTCCAGGCTCCACATCACTTCCCTCTATCCCGGGATGTGCAACACCCGATTTGGGCTGCAACATCCTCAGGGCAGCGACACTTTCCACAGTCCCAGGCACAGAAAGTTCTGGTCAAAACAAGGCTCTGGAAACCGAGTGTTTCCCATCAGTGGTGCCTGTCCTGTATCAGGCAAATCCCTCCACACGTCTTAGCAGGAACCAGGCGGGATAAGATGGCAGGATTTATTCTAGCAATAATTAATTCACATATTTGGCTCTTCCAGCCTCTCTCTTCATAATAAATCAAGCTGCTGGGTCGTTGGTGTTGCTAATTCCTGAGTAAATCTGCCGCCGTAAATCCCCTTGGTGGAAGGAGGGAGGAAAAAGAGAAAGGGGGGAGAAGGGAGAAAAAAATTAAAATTAAAAAAAAAAAAGAAAAAAAAAGAAGAAAAATAAAGAAAAAAAAAGGAAAAAAAAGGGCAAAAAAAAAGGAAAAAAGGGGAAAAAAAGGAGGAAAAAAGGGAAAAAAAGAAAAAATAAAGGGAAAAAAATGGAAAAAAAGAAAAAAGAAATAGCAGTTCTCCAAATACTGCGCCTCACACCCAGTGACTGTGCAAGCGGAGTGTAAATCCCCCACGCCCACCCAGACAAAGAGGCCGATTGTTGGAGTTACCTGCGCCTCGGGAGAGGGGCCGATGGTGCGAGGGGGGCGCAGATGTGGCAGGAGGAGCTGCCCAGGAGCTGCTGCCCACGAGGTGTGCAGAGGTCTGCGCTGAAAGCAGCCAGTGAGTCATTTATAAATCACCTCAGTCAAGGGGACCGAGGGCTGTGCTCGGCGCCTGATTGGCTTGGGGAGGTAATTGCGAGCAGGTACACCCGGGCTAAGCCCAGGAGATAGCCAGGGGAGATAAAGGGAGATCTGAAGAGGGAGAAGAGCTTTTTTTTGGATGTCCCCCCTCACCCCGCTCCGGCCTGGGCCGTTTGATCCCCTCGGCGGGTCCCTCGGTGCTCAGGGTGACAATAACCCACATTCACCTCCCTCCCCTGCCGCGGCCCGGGGGTGCAGAAGATGCTTTTGTTGGCCTCGGTGGGCAGCGGCCGCCCGGCCTTTGAGCTCCGGCCGACTCTCCGCCCCCGGGGTGGACAATGGGGGGCTTTGTGGCCGCGCCCGACCCCGCCGAGCCGGCCTGCGAGAAGGGATTGGCAGCGGAAAGCGGAGTGTCTCTCGTTTCCAGCTTCAAAGGGATGAGAGGAGCGGGGAAGAGAGGGGAAGCCCCGCTGTGCGCCCACCGGAGCGGGCTGGGCTGGGCGGGGATGCGGTGGGAGCTCCCGCGGTGCGGGGATGTGCGGGAGGCTCGGGATGGGCTCTCGGGCTCTATCTGCCATCGCAGCCACGGGCCCCGGGCAGGAGCCACACCTGGCCACCAGCAGAGGGTTTGACAGGTTCTTCTGCCGCCCCTGGCAGGGGACAGCGATGAGCCGGGAGGGGCCGGCCGGGAGCTGCGGCTTGGGAGCCACCCCTCAGGTGCTGCTCGATGTCCCGGCCAGGGAGCTGCCAGGGGTTGGGGACAGGCAGCGTCTGAAACTGGAAAAGCTCCTGTGACAGCTCAGGGAGAGCTCAGAGTAGGGGATGAGGCTCATCCCGTGCTGCCATCGTGTCCAACCCATGGAAGCTCCACTGTGCCGAGCTGGGGCCAGGATCCTGATCTCTCCAAGATCCTGGATTCCTCTCCGGGCTCCTGGACTCCTCTCCAGGATCCTGACCTCCTCTTGTGTCCAGGCTCCTGGACTCCTCTCCTCTCCAGGCTCCTGGACTCCTCTCTTTTTTGTCCAGGATCCTGATCTCCCCAGGCTCCTGATCTCCTCTCTTTCTTCTCCAGGATCCCGAACTCCTCTCCAGGCTCCTGAACTCTGCAGGCCCCTGGACTCCTCTCCAGGCTCCTGGACTCCTCTCCAGGCTCCTGGACTCCTCTCCTCCCAGAGAGATTTGAGAGTGCAGGAGCCAGGTTCCAGCCAGGTGCTGCAGGTGATGAGATGGACAGGGACATCAGCAGGGAATGGGACAAGGAACAGGTCAGGGACATGTCCCCAGAGGAATTGGCCAGCAGAAGGAAGCTGCAGGGGGTTATTTGTTGTGGAGGAATTGATCTCTGGTGTTCCCGGTGTCCCCAAGGGCAGCTTGGCACGGGGAGTTCACGGGGGTGGCTCTGCTGCCCTCCCTCCTCCGGGTGGCACCGGGATGTGCTGCCACCTCCGGGCGCTGGGAGATGATGGGAAAAGCAGGGAGAGAGACAGAAGGGCAGGGAGCGCAGGGCTGGGGCGAGGACAAGGGAGAAGGCAGCGGTGTGGCCTTTGCTCGCTCCCAGAGTAAAAATTCCCGGTACCTTGTGCACGCTCGAGGCATCAGCAGCCACTGCCAAGAAAGCTGACGGTGTGCAAATCAATCATTGTGTTCCAGAGGAACACCCTGCCGGAGGGTGCCGGGGGAAGGGGCTGATTCATCACCGTCTGACCGACACAGGCAATAATTGCCCAGCAGTTATCCCGTAAATATCATTAATAACTCATATCGAGCGGGACTTTTTGGAAGGGCAGCCCAGGAGCGCTCCCAGAGGATCCTGTCGCAGGGAAAATCCTTGGAATGTGGAGCTCCAGCATCCACAGGGATCCTGCACCGCGGGAAGAGAGGGAACAGCATCCTAGACGATGCTAATTAACATCCAGGGCTAATGTGTGGGGTTAATTAGCTGGAATGTTCGTGCCAAAAGGGACTTTTGCCATCAATAAAGGGCATTTTTCCTAGTGAGGCTTCGCCAAAGAAAGACAAAAGGTACAAGTCCAGAGCTGGCTCCTGGCATGAGGGAAGCAGGAGCAGCTGGTGCTGCTCATCCCCTGACCTGCTGTGTGCATCAGGCCCTGGGCAGGCCCTGGAGGGCCCAGCGAGCTCAGGAGCGGGATTCCAGGTCCTTGGGAATGCCACTGACCCCTGGCACAGGCAGGAAAGGGCTGTGTGGGCACGCTGGGACACAAAACCACCCCAAAGGGACTCAGTGCTGCACTTGCTGGGCTTGGACTGAGATGCTGGTTGGGTTTTTGTCCCCCTGGCACTGGCAGAACCCAGTGGAGTTCTCAAGCATGTGCAAGGTAATTTTTCCACAGGGAATGACTTCCACAAGACTTTCAGGCTCTCCCTGTCCCCAGCCCCAGTGTCCCTCCTGCACAGACGGATTCCCTTTTGTTTCCTTCTGCTATTCCAAAGTCCTGCTGGGTGTGATCAGGATTAAACGAGGTCTTGCCCTACAAAGAACCCAGCCCTGTGCAGCCACCGATGCTCCTGGGGCATTTCTGGCGTGGGAGGCGCAGTCCTGGTCAAATTCCATTTGCAGTAATTATAAATACAACTCATTCTGCCTCTTTCTGCTCTGGCCAAACTCTCCAGGTGTGGCCCGAGGATGTGGCCACCAGCAGAGCATCCAGGACGGTGTGCAAGGCACGGATGAGTGTCTGGGAAGCAGCAGGACATGGAGAGACACCCCAGGGACTCCCCAGGTCAGCCTGGGGTGCTGAGCTGGTTATCTCCCGGGCCGATAGCAGCATTCCATGTGCTGGAATGTGCGGATTTGTTTGCAGATGATTAATTTTAGCAGATACGCTGCAGTTAATGGGGGCAATAATTCAGTGGGAGCCCGAGGGGCAGCAGGGACGGGCGGCCCATGCCCTTGGGGCAGAGGGGAACGGTTCCTGGGAGATACTGGGACCTGCAGGGAGCCTCCCTCCCTCCTTCCTTCTCTCCCTCTCCCATCCCCAGCCCTGCAGCCAGAGCTGCTCCTCGCTTTTGGGTGGTTTTGCCGAGGAAACAGAGCAATGGGAAGGAGGCAGGGTTGGGGATGGAGATGCTGCAGGTGGAGTGGGGCAGCCTCTGGAGAAGTCTGGGGCTTCCATGAGGATCTGGGAGGTGCTGAACACGTCGAGAGATGCTGGGAAGTTTTTCCTCCTGGCTGATGTGACTGTGACACCTGCACAGGGCACAGCTGAAGCCAGGGCGGGGTGTCCAGCTTCCCTGTCTGTCTGTCTGTCTCTTCAGGAGCGTTTGAAATCCCTCAGCCGGGTGGGAAAGCAGAGATCTGGGCTGCCAGATTCCCACAGGAATGAGGTGGCCGTTCCTGGAGCAGGTGATGGACACGCCCAGCGCTGCAGGATGCTCGGAGCTGCTGCGAGGGTGGGCAGGGGCTGGCACTGCCGGTGTCACCCCGTGTGTGACCGCACAGAGCCCGGCTGGAGCTCTGAGCTTCCCGGGGCTGGTTATCTCCATTTCCTGCTCACCCAGGAATGCAGGGCCCGGGCTGGATGCCACCATCCCGCTGGCAGAGGTGGCACCTGTGGCTCCGTGGTGCCAGGGCTGGAGCCACAGGTGGCACCTGAAAGGGACCCGCTGGCGCTGCCACCCCCACCCGGTGTCACCCGCTGTCCCAGGGGCCTGATCCGGGCAGGAATGAGGAACACCACGTCCCAGAGGGAGGCAGCAGGATTATTTACAGCACCAAAAGGAAGGACGGCTTCGGGAGGCGCGGAGCTGCCCCTGTGGCTCAGCTGCCCGTGGGCGTTCGGGGCTGGGGAGAGGCTCTGGGGATTTGGGGGTTGTCTGCCCGAGGAATCGCTGGGTCACAGCTGCTCGAGGCCTTCCCAGCCTGCCTGAGCCCTGTGGGGACATCTCCAGAGGCAAGGGAAGGGCCACCCTTCTGCTGAGACCGTGTCTGTGGGGTCAGCCCTGCCACAGCCCCGGCACGGGCACATCCCCACACTGAGGGGTTTGTGGGGCAGGACCCCCTGGCTTGGGGAGCAGAGCATGTTCTGGTGGTCAGAGCCAACCCCACCGACCCAAATTTCTGTCTGGAGCACCACAAGGACCTCCAGAGAAATTGTCACCCCCAAAAGACCCTGGCCAGGCCACAGAGAGCACCTGGCACCGGGCTGTGTGTCCTCACCTGGGACCGGCCGGTGCTCCCTGGACAAACCTCGGGTCACCTTGAGCAAGGGCTGTTATCTTATTTGTAAAATAGGTGTAAGATATCTGCCTTCTCCAGGGGAACTCCAAATGTGCTCAGCAAAGTCTGCCCAAGGGACACGAGCAGCTCCCGGGGCTGGGAGCAGCCCCAGCATGAAAAATTCCTGCCCTTGGAGCAGCCCCGAAGCACTGGGGGCCCCCAGGCCGAGGGGTGCATCCCGTTCTCCTGGAATTCAGGCTGGGGGCTGGCTCCAGGCACTGCCTCCCCCACCCCTCAAGGCTTTCTGCCCACTCTGACCCAGCAGAGCCAACCCAAACCAGGCTTTTTTTCACTTAAACCTCTGAATTCCTGAGAAGGGAGGTTTTCCAACCTGGAAAAAAAAAAAAGAAAAAAAAAAAAGAATTTTCCCTCAAAAAAAAAGAAGTGGGAAGGTGTGTGGAGGAGAACGTGTGGCTTCTCCTTGCTTCCCCAAGGTGGGACAAGGAGGGGAAAGTGATCCTGGTCCCATCACTGCTGCTATTTGCCCTTGGGCAACTCATTAAGGCCCAAAGGCTTGGATGGGAGGGAGATAAGGCCTGAACTAAAGCTGCTCATTGTTCTGAGGTCAATGCCTGCAGAGGAGCTCAGGTGTTGGACGTGAGGACCTGGAGGAGGTCCTGTCGCCCCTGGTCAGACAGATTTTAGATGAAAGCTTTGCCTTTTTTAGGAGTTTTAGGAGTGATGGTGCTGCAGCTGTGGCATGAGGCCAGGGGGCAGCTCAGCCTGCCCTGAAAGAGTCGCTGGTTAAAGGGCATTAAAGTTAAATAAAAGCATTTGGGGCCAGAGGGAGGCAGTGTCCAGGTGGAATCTGGTGGGACAGGGACTCTCTGCCCTGAGCCTCTCCCAGGGCTCGAGGGAGGCTCTGTTGGTGCCCTGGTCTGGTCCACACCGTCCCCAGGGATGCTGCTGATACCAAAATGGGCCAGAATAAACTTTCTAACACAATTTGAAGTATTTAATCTTTCAACTCCATTCAGCAACTTCAGAAAAAATTGAAAAATTCTATTCTCTGTATTATTTATCACTGCAGACCTGCGGGAGCTCAGCCAGGGCGGTGAGAGGAGGCAAATCCCCATTTTCCCTTCGCTCAGCACGAGTGGAGCTGCAGATCCCCATTGTTTGTGTCTGCCCACACTCTGAGGAGCTGCTTATTCACCCAGGACAGAGTGCAGCCTAGCTCCGACCTAAATCTGGGGGATTTGGGGTCGCCAGCTCCTCCTGGGGCAGCAGGGACCCTGCAGCAGGAGGCTGCTGCTGTTCTCCAGGTACCAACCACGCTGGAATTCCCATGGGAAGGTGGTGTCCATCCCTGTGCCAAGGGCCACAGCCCTCCCGTGTGAGCCTGGCTGTGGCTCGGTCCTGCCTTGGCCCTTGGCACGGGGACCATCCCATCCCGATAAAACCAGTCCTTCATGGATTTCTCCAGGAGCTTTTCCCTCTCTGGGATCCTCTGACATCACTCAGCACCCATGTGGGGCTTTGCAGGACCAAAGGGAGGGCAGGGAGGGGTGGGACAGTGGGGCCTGGCTGGGGCCACCCTGCCCAGCCCTGATGCTGCTGCCGGTCCCAGCTGGAGGCTCGGGCTGCCCGCTGACCCCAGCGTGTCCCAGAGCTGGCTGCGGACTGTCCCCAGCCCCTAATCCTCTGTACGTGCTGCCTCTCAGCCCTGCAGTGTCCCCAGAGCCCGCTGTCCCCAGCCAGGGGCCAGGCAGGGCCCTGTGACCCCACACAACCCCACACCTGGGTGTCCTCTGAGGTGGGACATGGTGACAACACCTCCCCTGGGCTGGGGATGAAGGAGAAGCAGCAACTTTGCTGTGTTTGGGTGGGCAGTGAGGACCCTGTGCTCCAGACCTGGCTGATTGTGAGTCCCTTTTGGGGACAGCCCCTCCTTGGGGGGACAGTCCCACCGACCCCATCGGTGTCACCCCCCCAGCACGGGCAGAACAACGGGGCAGCGATTGAGGAAAGGGAGAATTTGGATAATTCCCAGCACCGGGCGTGCCCTTGGAAAGAAATGCCAGTGTGCCACAGGCCAGGCCAGCACCCCGAGCCCTTGGCTAGCGGGTGACAGGGACCAGGAGTGGCCCTGGTGGCGCAGGGAGGCTGCAGAGCGCTGTGACACCTCCAGAGGTGTTTGCTGCCCTGCGGCCCGGTGGCACCAGGGGACAGAGATAAGGCTTTGCGTGATGCCGTGGCTTTGTTTTTCACGTCTGACGCCTTTGAAAGGTTACCTGGAACTTTGAACCTCTGGGGTTTATCAGGTCGGCTTTGAAGCCACTGCGTTACTCCCAGCCCCAGCTCCAGGTTAATGGGGCTTCTGCTTCCAAACTGAAAAACTTGGGGTTTTTTGATTCTCTTTTAAAGGTGTTTTCCAGAGCTTTTATTTAAATTCTCACATTTCAATAAAAGAATTTAATCCCACCCAGCTCCAGGTGCCACAGGCTGGGGTAGGTGGACATTCAGGGACACGATTTCATGGTGGGCTTGATGATCTCAAAGGGCTTTTCCAACCTAAATGATCAATTCCATGACTCTTGGGCACTGCTGCCTGTGCCTGGCACGTGTCTGAGGAAGGAGCAGCGGAGGAGCCGCTCTCTGCCAGCCCTGCACGGGGGATTTGTGATTCCATTCCCCCCTCCCCAGCACCGCTGCCACCCCTGGAAGCAGCCGGGGCTCAGCAGGGCTGGATCCACCGGGTGACACGGAGCACACGCTGGGTTTCCACGTGGGATGAGGGGTGGTGAAGAGCTCTCAGGGGAAATTGAACCTCAGAACACTGAAGCAAACTGGGAGTCGGGGATTTGGGGGGCTAATTCCTCAAATAGTGAGGGCAGATCTTCTGCAGGAAGGTTGGGATGGTCCCTGTTTGGTGACCAGCATCAGGGTGGGATTTTACTGATTTTTGTTGTTTCAATGGGTGAATGAAAACCTGTAGGGACAGCAGAGCAGCTGGGAAGTCTCTGGTTATTAAACAGGGCATAACCAAATGTCTGTGGTTATTAAACTGTGGGCAGGAGAGCAGGAGGGCTCAGGTTTGGTTCCTCAGCAGCGGCCACAGGCCGGGCTCTCCACCAGGGCCAGCTCAGGAACTCAGGTGGCTGCTCAGGAACTCACTGAGTCACACAAGACAAATATTTTCCCCTTTGATTTTCACCCTGAGAAAATCTTGAGCTGACCTTGTTAATCCCACGTGTTGCAAACCTCCCCCTGTCCTTTATCGGGTTTCGGCTGCGGGATAATGTTACCAGCTCAGCACCTCTGGCCGCTCCTGCCAGCATCCTGCCTGGCACTGTGCCACCCTGCCCGCTCTCCTGGCTGTCCCCTGGGCTGCCTGGCCAGCAGGACACCCTGCCCACTCTCCTGGCCTGTCCCCATCCTGCCTGGACAGCAGGACACCCTGCCCGCTCTCCTGGCCTGTCCCCATCCTGCCTGGCCAGCAGGACACCCTGCCCACTCTCCTGGCCTGTCCCCATCCTGCCTGGACAGCAGGACACCCTGCCCAGCAGGGATGGAGGGAGAGGAAAAGCTGGATGGCTGCACATCTGCCAGATGTGTCAGCCAGGGTTTCTGCAGGGTGCTGATGCCACTGGAGATCCTGCCAGCTCCTGAGGCTGCAGCATCCTTCACAGTCCTAATTCCCGTGTTGGGAATGGTGTTGTGTGGATGCACAAAGTGCTGGGGCCCTTCTCAGTTTGAGCCCAGCACCTCAGAGCCCACCCAAGGGCTCTGGAGAGAGCTGTGCCTGCGGCTCGAGGTCTGAGCCCAGCTCCCGCCTGTCCCTGGCCGGAGCATCCAGGGCTGCAGGTGGACCCTGAGCCAAATCTGCAGCTCCCACCTGGCTCCAGCTCCTGCCACTCACAGGTTCCAGCACCCACAGCAGCCCTGGCTTTGTGCCAGAGACTGCCCAGCCCCGGCTCAGGGAGCACCCGCTCCACCGACCACACGTGTTTGTGTGACCTGCTCAGCCCCGGGAGCCCAAACTGCTGCTTGCTGGGGTAAAACAGATCAGGTTTTTGTTTGCCAGCGCTGGGAGCTGCTGGGGGAAGGGTGTGAGCAGAAACAACAGCGCTGCTGCCTCGGGCAGCGCTCAGCACCCGCTCCCGTGCCAGGATGGGGCTGGGGGATGCTGCGTGTGAGGGGGGCTCGGGCAGGCACAGAGTGGGGGAAAAGCCGTGCAAAACGTGGGGAGGAAATAGTTAATGCCCCTCTCCTCCCAGTAGGAAGGGACAAATCCTCTCCCCGGCCCGGTGCCCAAATAAACAGGCGGAGCATTGCGTAAGGAGCAGGGTGGGAACTCTCCGTTCCTCTCCGGGCGGTCCGGCCGCGGCTCTGCAGCCCCCCGTGCCCAGCCCTCGCTCAGCTTTCACCGCTCCGGAGCTCTCCTGGCAGCCCCTGCCGCTGTCCTGTGTCCCCAGCCCTGGGTGCTGTCCCCGTGGGCAGCTCCGGGGATGCCACGGAAACCTCCGGGAAGCTCTGCGGGAGCGCTGCAGGCAGCGGCGGGGTGTGGAGGGTCCCTGCTGAGCTCCCTGGGAATCGGAATCCATCCAGCCCGGCCGGGGGGATGCTGCAGCCCCAGCCGGAACGGGCTGGCCGCGTCCCCGGGCAGCCCCGGCTGCTGGAAGGTGCCCGGAGAGGAGCGGGATGGATGCAGGAAGGGAAGCGGGAGCCGGGCTCCGCTCCCAGCGGGCTCCCTCTGCCGACAGCCGCCCCCAGGCCACCTCTGCACAGCCTCCTCTCTACCCTGACCCAAAATCTGCACTGGGGGAAAATAAAAAAAAAGCCAGACCCAAAATGCATCCCCCCAGCCCTGAGAACACGCTCAGAGAGGAAAGTCTGGAGCCCCCACCTCCCCACCTTCCTGCTGCGGGACCTGGGGAGCGTTTTGCAACACAGAAATATAAATAAAAATGAAATATTTAATTATTTTTTTTGTTTTTAAAAAAAGAGAGAACCCCTGACAAAGTGCTTTTTTGAGAATCCTCCCCAGTGAGGAGGGAGGGGGAAGGTGTTTGGTGGGGGATATGCGTGAGGGGAGGGGGAAACTGAGGCACGGATTTGTTGCCTCCACAGAAGGGCCCTGTGCCCAGGCCACCAGCCCCAAGTGTCCCCTCCAGGCCAGCCCGTGCCCACCCTGAGAGCAGTGGGGCCACCAGGCCGTGCACCGGGCAGGGTCACGCCAATGCCCGCACCCCTGGCACCGTCACTGCAGGGACATCGGGTGCCCGACGGCAGCACACCGAGCGGGGACAGGGCCACTGTGACACCCAGGCTTTGGGACACCGTGACACCAGGCCATTGGGAGGCTCGGGAGAGCAGCTCCAGAGCCGTGGGAAGCAGCAAATCCCTGGATGTGCAGGTCCTGCTGTGTCCAGCCGGTCCCCGTGGCCAGGCCGGGGTGGGCAGGGGGCTCGGACCCCCGGGCAGGGCTCCAGCCGTGGGCATCGAGGGGTCCAGTGGCCCCGGGGTCAGCAGCAGCTCTGCTTGGGCTTGTCGTTGGGAGTGAGCTTGATGGAGTCGGTTAAATAACTCTCAAAAATCCCTTTATACTGGAAAAACAAAACGGAGAAGGGAAAGGATGAGCGAGCCCAGCTCAGAGGCAGCTGCGGAGCACTGGGGTTCAGCCCTGACTTGGGGTTAAAGGCAAAATCCAGGGAAAAGCCACCTAGAGCAGGGCTTGGGGACACGGATGTCCCCGTGGCACGGCCGCTAGAGGACAGTGCTGGCGCGCCCTGGGTGCCACACGCCACGGGAAAAGGAAAAGGCGATTCCCATCCTTTTCCTATCGATTTAGGATCAAACACCGCTGCGTTTCTCATCCCCGGCGCTCTGCGCTGCAGCGGGAGCTGCTCCACACGGGAGGATCTGGCAGAGCAGCCTCGGTTCCCCCCCGAACGCTCCCCCGGCACCGCTCGCAGCTGGGGGATGCTCACCGTGCTCAGCGCCTGCTTCGCCAGCGTCTCGAAAGCCTCGGCCACGTTGATGTTGTTCTTGGCGCTGACCTCGAAATACGGGATGTCCTTCTCCTTGCACCAGGCTGAGGCCGTTTCCTTGGGCACCTGGGGACGGGAGGATGGAGCCAGAGCTCGGGGATGGGACAGGGGACCCTCCTCAGCCGTCTGCTGGCAGTGCCTGAGGTTGTCATTCCTGCTGCCTCTGCTGGGGACAGTCCCCAAAGAGCAGCAGGAGGATGTTGCTTATCCCCTGCAAGAATCCTGGGGTGGGTGGCGGCCTGGAGCTCTGGTTTTCATGCGAGGACAGGGAAAAGGCTGGTTCTGAGGTGAAGGATCAGCCCTCAAAGCCATTTAGGACCCTCCAGCATCCCAATCACAGAATTGTTTAAGTTGGAAAAGGCCTTCAAGATCATCAAATCCAGCCATCAACCCAGCACTAAACGATGTCCCCAAGTGTCACATCAGTACAGCTTTTAAATCCCCCCAGCTGGCGACTCCAGCACTGCTCATCCCCCTCTCCCTCCTCCACCCTTACCTGCCGGTCACTGAGGTCTATCTTGTTCCCCAGCACGACCATGGGGAAATCCTGTTCCCTGGGAATGACCTTCTCCAGAAAATCATCTCTCCAGTTATCCAGGGCCTCGAAGGACTCCCTGTCGGTCACGTCGAATGCCAGCATGCAGCCGTCCGAGCCTTTGTAAAAGGTCGACACCATGGACCGGAATCGCTCCTGTCCGCCTGTGTCCCAGATCTAGGGCAGAAAAGGGCACAGATGGACACACCCCACGGGCAGGGTGGGGGCTGCAGCCCAGAGGAGCAGCTTCAGGGGGTGTTGAGCCCCCAGAATTCCCACGGGACTCCAGTGCAGTTTATGGATGATGAAAATCCAGGCTCTGAAAATCGGGCTCTGAAAAATCAGGTTCTGAAAATCAGCTCTGAAAATCGGGCTCTGAAAACTGAGCTCTGAAAATTGGGTTCTGAAATTGAGCTCTGAAAATCGGGCTCTGAAAACTGAGCTCTGAAAACTGGGTTCTGAAATTCATCTCTGAAAGTCAGGCTCTGAAAATCGGGCTCTGAAAATCAGCTCTGAAAAGCTCTGAAGGTCGGGCTCTGAAAATCAGGCTCTAAAATCGGGCTCTGAAAATTGGGCTCTGAAATTCAGGCTCTGAAAAGCTCTGAAGGCTGGGCTCTGAAAATCGGGCTGTGAAAATCAGGCTCTGAAAATCGGGCTCTGCACATGCAGCCCTGCACCTCATGACCCCGGTGGGCATTTGGGCACCTCAGGCCGGGGTGGGACACACCTGGGATCAGGGGTCAGGGTGGGCAGTGCCAGCTCACCCTGCTCACCTGCAGCTTCAGGGGGGTGTTGTCCACAGCCAGGACCTTGGTGAGGATGCTGGCGCCCAGCGTGGTGCGGTAATCCTCGAAGAACGTCTTGTGCACGTACTGGTGCAGCAGAGAGGTCTTGCCCACGCTGGTGACAGCAAAGGGACACTGGTGAGGCTTTGCAGCACCCGGGGGTGGGCAGGGCCGGGGGACACCCAGCACACTTAGGGCGCTTTTCTGCCTGCTCCTTACCCCAGAGCTCCGATGATGATGATCTTCAGATCCACCTTCTTGCTGGCATCCATGGACAGGCCCTGTGGGACGAGAGAGGCTCAGCGGGCTGTGGGGATGGCTCTGGCTCCCGGCGGTGCCCGTGCTGCTGTCCCTGCTCCCAGCACGGATGTCGCTGTGTCCTCACCGTGCTGTCACCATGCCCGTGCCATGCCAGCCCGTGTGTTCCAGGCATGGTGGGGACAGAAAACCTCCCGTGCCAAGCCCGGCCCACGTCCCTGCCCGTGCCGGGCTCCCGAGGAGCCGGAGCACGCCCAGACCCGTCGGTTCATCACCATTCAAAACTTCCAGGAGCCACTTCCCTGCTTCTCCCACCCCGTCTCCAGCGCAGTCCCTCCCCCTAGGCCTGGCACACACGCCTGGGGTCCTGCTGAAAATTAAATTTATTAAAGAAGACCCCAGCCAGGCGGAATTCCTTGGTGCCTCAAGCACAGCCCAGGGAGCATCCCCGCCCAGGAGCACCCCGAAATCTCCCCGCAGGATGTGTCCCCATTATGTCCCAGCGTCCCCAAATGCTCTGAGCCCGGCCAGGACCCCCGAAACCCCCTCCCCAGGCGGCAGCAGCATCCTCCAGCAGCCCCATCCCCGCAGCAGCGTCCGACACCGCCGGGCGAGGCACAGACGGAAACACTGGCAGCCTCATCCCTGCATTTTTCCCTGATGCGCTGGCCAGCCCTGCGCCATTCCCCCTTGGAACAGCAGCGGGGAGCTCTCAGCTGTGGGGTCCAGGCCCCCCTGCCCCGCTCTGCCCCCCGTGCCCAGCCGCGGGCAGCATCCTCGGCACCGGCAGAGCCTCGTGGCCCAGCGCACACAAACTTCCCGGCCCTTTCGCCAGCTTTTTGGGAGGCCAGATGTTTTTAAACTCAAAATGGAGTTTTCCCCTCGCTCGGCGGGTCTCGGCTGCCCCCGGGGACTCACCTGCGGAGCGCTCACCTGCCGGGGCATCCGCGGCTCCCGGCTCCGCTCAGCCGGGGAGGGGAGAGGCGAGAGAGGAGGATCCGGGAAGGGGCGGCCGGTCCCTGCCCTCCCGGGGAAGGCGGCTGCGGGGCCCCGCTCCGTGACATCAGCAGAAAGGGGCCGAGATCCCGCGATCCCGAGGAGCCTCGGGCGGGCGCTGGGATGTCTGTGGATTTTCCCTCGATTCCGGGGCTCTGCCCGCTGTCCCCGGCTCGGGATCCGATGGGGAAGGGGAACAAGGTTCTCCTCCTCTGCTGGAGTTTGGGGTTGACTTTTGGCCTCTCCTCTGGCTCAGATTTCCTTCGTTTCCTTTCTGCCACCTCTCCGGGACCCTTTATCTGCGTCCCCGCTGGGGAATTACTGAGGGATGAGGATAAAAGCCGGGCGGGGCTGTGGGCAGCATCCCTGGAGCCATCCCGGACTTTGCTCTGATATGGTGGGATGGGATAAGCGGATTTGGGAGCTGAGGAGAGGTGAGGAGGGGCTGGGATCCCTCTGAGGAGCTCCGTGCGGCTTCGCCTCCTTTTCCAGGCGGGAGAGGAGCAGGGTCGGAATTAGGAGCGCTTCCAGCCCCTCGGTGCCACATCCCTGCAGCCCCCAGGGGTCCCAGCCAACACCCACGGCAGCACGGACACCCCAGAAACACCCCAAAAAGAGGGGACAGAGCTGGTGACATCTGCAGGAGGACGTGTTCAATCAGTAAATGGGATTTTGGGGACCTCAGCTGCCCCCATGGAGCAATCCCAGCAGCAGACGGGTGCCCAGGGCTCTTTGGAGTGGGAAAACCTGCTTGGCCACGGCTGCAAAGGCTGAGCTCTGCTTCCCAACGTGCAAGGGCAGGTCCTGCGCCTTTACCAAGCATTCTGTGGGATGTGGGATTTGCAGTGAGAGTCGGGTGTCCCCCATCTCTGAAACCTCCCCCATCCTAAACCTGCAGCCCCCCAGTTCCTGGTGGTCCCCATGCCCCGGTTTCAGGATCCCTCCAAGACTTCTGGCTTTTGCTTTTCCACTTCCAGCATTTTTGTAGACTTTTCTTTCCCCTTACAGACCCTGATGGGATCTCAGGGAGGATCACTGCACTCAGCAGGACAAACCCTCCTCCCCCTCCTCTCCAGATGTAATTTTAGGACCTGTCTGGCCAGAAAAATCTGTTTTCCCCCCCAGAGGGCAGGTGCTGGGAGGAGCTGGGCTGAGGGAGGAGAACCTGAGCAGCTCTCTCCTAATCCATGTTTTCAGCCCTTTTTCACCATCCTGCTTCACCTTTGCTCTCACAGAGAGAATTTATTGTTCAGCCTCCCCCTGCAACAACTTCTGCCCTCGTTCCTCTCGCGTGTCCCTGGTGGGACAGGGGTTGCTCACCCTGTCAGATGATCAAAGCCTCTCCACGCTGCTGGGGCTGGGTTTGCGGTCAATCCCAAACTGCAGCTGATGCCCATGGCCACTTCTGCTTTCGGCCAGGGAGGCTGTACCCACCAGGGTGCATCAGCCTCAGCTCTGGCTTTTGTTTGATTTCACAGGAAAAGGGATTTTCCCAAAGCTCCTGCTCTCCTAATCTCCTCTGGGCTGAGATTCTGCCTGGATGAAGGCAGTGGGAGCAGTGGTGGGGAGGAGGTGATGGCCAAGGTGTCGCAGAGCAGCTCCAGCCACCACAGCTTCAGTCCCGTCCTGGCAGCTCCCCCACGTCAGCATTTCTGAGGAAAAGGCGTGGGTTTTGTGGCCTGTGACTGTGAGGAAGGTGATGAAACTCAGGCTGGGGCTGATGCAGCCAGGGAAAGGCTGAGGGGGACAAGGAGAGGATGGGCTGTGCCCTGCAGGACTGGGGGAGTGAGAGAAAGGGAAGGAAGCAAAGAGCATCTAAGTGTTCCCTGCACTGTTCAGCCTCCTTGGGGGACAGCAGGGTCGCTCTTTATTGGGGTGTTCACATTTGTTTGAGCAACTTCCCCCCCAAACCTGTCAAGAACGCTCTGAGATCCCAAAAATACAACACCAGAGCAGTCCTGGGCAACTCCAGGCCAGGCCAGCTCTCACTGCCAGCTGCCATCTGGGGACACTTGAGTGGCCCCTGTCATGCTGGATGCTCCCTCCAGCCCCTGGGCTCGTGCTCAGCAGCACCTTGGTGTGCTAAGGGTTAAGGTGGAAGAGGGACAGGAGACCTTTGTCCAGCTGCCCCAGCACCTTATCTGGGGCTGCAGCAGGGGTGAAGTCAACACAGGAAACGTCACAGAGCCCACACTGGTCAGCGGCACAATCAGTGCCTCTGGGTAAGGCAGATATCTCCTTTTATTGCAAACCACAAGGCTCAGCTGCAAAGTTTACGACCAGATCTGAATATTCCAGAGCTCCCAGACCCAGCCCTGGAGGCTGCTCTGCTCTGGGAAGGATGGAGCAGCCACCAAGCCTGGGCTGGGACATGGACACTCCAGCACCCCGGCCCTGGCACTGCTGGCCTCGCTTCAGGGTCAGTGAGGAAAACAGAGCAAAGGCTGGGATAAAAATAACCTTTTTCTGTGCTTCCCTTTCTGGCTGCCTCGGGGTGCATCCCTCGTGAGCCACAGCTGCTTGTGCAGTGTCACACTCCCGTCAGCAAGGCACGGGTGTCACGGTGACCCCCTGGGGACCCCCAGGGCCAGGAGCCCCTCTGCAGCCCCCCAGGCTTTGAGCCAGCCCAGCCCAGCCCAGGGCTCAGCGGCTGCTTTGCCCTTCCAGGACCCACCAAGCACGTTGTTGTCGTGGTAAACTCCCCAGGGGAATCAAAGCAAAATTCATTGGAAACCACCAGTTGCTCCAGGAATTTTGTGGCACGGAAAGAGCCCCGGGGGCTTTCCAGTCCCCCTGTTACCTTCTTGTTTACCAGCACCAGCTGAGGAAAGGTGCATCCCCAGTGCTCCCTCGGCCCCTGCCCTGCCCACAGGCCCCTGGGATGCTCAGGGATGGCCACAGGCACCTCCAGGGATTTCTGCTCCAGCTGAGCAAAGCATCCTCTTCTTTCTGCTCCTGTGGGAATCCCAGGGAAGCTCCGGCCACGCTGGGAGTGCAGCCCTGGCAGTGCCATGGATCACCCAGGGAGGAGGGCAGGACATGGGCAAGGAGGATTTAACCCCCAGCGCAGCCCTTTGAGATGTGCAGGATTTCTGCTGCCGACAGAAGCATGAGAAGTTTGGGTTTATTAAATTTTTTATTGGCTCAGGATTTAAAAACAGAGAATGTGCAGAGCAGATCACAGAGCTGCTCGAGACATTTCTATATCACAGTGTCCTGGTGTGGACTGAACTTCTGCTGGGCTCTTCAGCTGCACCCCTGGGTGTCTTCATCCCCCTGGGGACACCAAGGAGGACGTGGTGACATCCACTGCCCTGCCAAGGTCCGTTCCTCTCCTGCCCCATGGATGTCACAGCCCTAAGGGACAGCAGGGGCCAACCCCACCCTGTTATTCCCACGGTCAAAGACGGCGTAGAACTGACGGATGAAAACATCACCCAAAATCCAGAGGGGTCCTGTGGGAGGGGGGATGTCTGTCCCCTGGAAGCCACTGGTGCAGAAGGCCATGCCATCACTGTACTCCTGGGGGAGGAGAAGAGGAAAGCTGGGGATGAGGCCGTGAGCCTCATGCACATGGGAACACCCAGGAACGGTGGCGAAGCAGAAACCAGCAGGGTTTGTCACCCCTGGGGACACACTGCCTGCTCCCGGAGTGGGGCTGGGCCACCTTTGCCACTGGAGCAGCTGGGATTTGGGGTTGAGGGAGCCACAGCCATACCATGAGGGTGTAAGCCTGGGCACTGAGCGTGTAGGGCAGCCCGTTGATGGTGAAGGTCAGGTCAGGCATCACGTTGAGGTTGCTGCACTCCACGGCGTACTGGAACACATCTGGGGGCTCAAGGGCTGCCCAGGGGGGTCCCTTCCAGCAGAGAAGGGTCCCCAGGGCTTTGTCCCCTCCTGTCCCCACCCTGGCTCTCACCTCTCCATCCACAGACACAGCCCCAATAAGGTTTTGCAGTTTTTTGATCTCCTTGGTGGGGCCCGTGATGAGCGATGTCCCGGTGTCCACGATGGCCTGGCAGCCATTGGCACAGAAAGTCACCGTCCCACCCAGCTGGATGCTGGAAGAGAGGAGAAGGAGCAGGAGGGATTTATCCTGCTCTGCCAGCCCAGCCCTGCCCTCCCTGCCTGCCCAGCCCCACTCACTTGTCCAGCTGGATCTGCCAGTACCCCTGCTGGGTGACCGGCACCCAGTTCAGGGTCCCTGTGAAGCGGGAGGTGTCAAAGCCCCCAAAAAGCAGCTCTCCTCCCTGGGGGGACTCGGGGTTCCTGCAGAGAGGAGGAGGAGGAAGACACATGAGGGGTTTTTATCCATTTAGCATGGATTTACCCCACCTTTCTCCCCACAAATGATCTAAGGCCAGAGGTCTGTGATGCTCAATCTGGTACCAAACCCCCCTTCATTATCTCAGTACAATATCTGTATTTTCGCAGCTCCTCCTGCTCCCAAAAGCAATTCCAGACTCTGAGCACCATCCCAGAGCAAAGTCATGTCCGTACGAGCTCATGTAGACGGAGAAAAGGGGCAGCTCCACCAGATTTTGGGCCATCAAGTTGTCGAAGAAAGGGGTGACCCCATCTACGGCCAGGGAGGGATAAGCCAGCCCCAGGATCCCATCGAACTCAGCATCCAGGAAGGCTTTTCCCGGCTCACTGGTGCTCTCTGCAAACTGCTGGTTGCTCACGGTCAGACCCTCGACCTGCAGGGAGGAGGGGGTTCCATGGGGGTGCTGAGCCCATGGGCAAGTCCCAGGCTCTTTGCCCAGAGCAGGGGAACCCAAAGGTCACTCACGGATACTTGGTCGGATCCGATGATCCCCGTCAGGCTCCCGGTGCCATACTGGATGGAGAAGGGGGTCCCTATCACCTGGTAGGTGCTGGACTGGGTTGGCTGGAACCTGTTGTGCTCAGCTGGGGAAGAAGATGGGATCTGTCACCAGAAATGTCATTTTTTTGCATGGCCACAGCTGCCAGGAGCCCCCAGTGAGGCAAAAAGATGGTGTCATAAAAACTCCTGGTTATGGGGGCTCTGCTGAGGGACGTGCTGGAGTTGTGAGGGAGAGAAAACCTCTCCCATTTTTCAATCTGATTAAGGGTGCAAGGGCTGTTAGGGGGAGCAGGATCAGCAGCATTTAATGAGTCCCGAGATGAGCACTGCTGTCCCTGGTTACAGCCAGCAGCAGCCCCACAGGCACTGTGGGATCCAGCCCCATTCCCCAATTCCCTGCAGGATCCAGTCCCAACTCCTGCTGGGCTCTGGGGCAACTCTGGGGCTGCTCTGGTCCCACAGCAGCAGCCTGGGCTTTCTGGGGCTGGCTGATCACAGACAGCTCCAAAAAGCCACCTTTGTCCCCTGCTGGGCTGTCACCCCCTGCTTTCACCCCTGCATTTCTGTCACCTCTGTTAGGAGGGTCCCCAAGGCCTTGGGGCTGGTGGCCTGTGGCCTTTCTGGGGTCAGGGGGTCCCCACTCACCACAGGCTTTGCTGACACAGTAGACAGAGGGCACCCAGAGGTTGGAGGAGCCCGTGTCGAACACCACGGTGAAATTCTGGGGGGGTGTCCCAATGGAGATCTGCCCAAAATACTCCATCTGCCAAACAGAGCACTGTGAGCCACCAGCACAGGCAGAAATGCCAGCAAAACAGAGCCTGGGACGTCTGCAGGGCACGGATGGGGCTGTGTTTGGTCTGTGCCGTGCCAGGTGCAATAAAGGAGACAAATATTTAAGGAACAGCAATGGGAACTGAGGACAAAAGGCAGCACGGCAGGTACAGGTCCCTGCCTCTTCCTGGCAAGGCAAGGGGACCCTCACAACCAGGCAGGGGCTTTGGGGGACAGGGGAGTTGGGGAATGGGATTCTCCTGTGGAAATCCCTCCACCTCTGGGTGCTCTGTGGTGGGCTCTGCCCTGAAAAGCAGGGGGCAAAATTCAGTGTAACTTGAATTTCGGAGTAAATCTCTCTCTGGGGGGGTGGGCAGAGCGCAGGACGGAGGGAGGTAGGGAGGGGGCAGGCAGTGCCTGCCATGAATGTCCTCCCTTGTCCTCATCCTCCATTCCCGGGGACAAAGGGCCGGGCAGGCGGCGAGCCCCGGCACGGCCTGGAGCCCTGGGATGTGTGGGAAGCGTTTGGGCACTGCTGGGACAAACCGAGGCTGCTCCCACCCCTCTGTGCCCCCCTGCTCACATCCAGGTAGTTGATGAGGGGCTCGTTGGTCTCCAAGAAGGCGTCGCAGGCCTCGCTGCTCATGTCCAGCTCTCCCTGGGCTCTCCAGAGGTGCGAGAGCTGCCCCCGGTCCCGCAGCACCTTCCGCAGGGAGCGGCGCCGGCTCAGGGCCACCCTGCCGAGAACGGGGCTGGTCACTGCTGTGGGTGCTGCCCTCATCTTGTGCCCACCCTCAGAGCCCTGGTCACTGCTGTGGGTGCTGTTCATGTCCTGTGCCCACTGTGAGGGCCCTGGTCACTGCTGTGGGTGCTGCCCTTGTGCCCACCCTCAGGGCCCTGATCACTCCCATGGGTGCTGTTCATGTCCTGTGCCCACCCTCAGGGCCCTGGTCACTCCTGTGGGTGCTGCCCTGTCCTGTGCCCACTGTGAGGGCCCTGGTCCCTGCTGTGGGTGCTGCCCTCATCTTGTGCCCACCCTCAGGGCCCTGATCACTCCCATGGGTGCTGTTCATGTCCTGTGCCCCCCCTCAGGGCCCTGGTCACTGCTGTGGGTGCTGCCCTTGTGGACACGCTCAGGGCCCTGATCACTCCCATGGGTGCTGTTCGTGTCCTGTGCCCACCCTGAGGGCCCTGGTCACTTCTGTGGGTGCTGCCCTCATCTTGTGCCCACCCTCAGAGCCCTGGTCACTGCTGTGGGTGCTGTTCATGTCCTGTGCCCACTGTGAGGGCCCTGGTCACTCCTGTGGGTGCTGTCCATGTCCTGCAGTCCCTGTGCCCACCCTGAGGGTCCCAGCACTGCCAGAATGAAGGTTCAGAGCCCACATCCCCCCCACTGCAACAATTTCCAGCCAAGGCACAGCAGAAGAGGGGCACTAGACGTGTTTTAGGGTACAGGAAATGAAGGGCAGAGCTGGCAGGAGGGCATCCAGGCCCTGGCAGTGACAGGACAGGCAGCTCTGTCACTGAGGGAAAGGACCTTCATGCTGGGCAGGGTGAGCAGGGCCAGGCTGGTTTTTCCTGCCCTCCCTGCTTGCACAGACCCCTTTGCAGACCCCTCCTGCTGCTGCCAAGCTCTGCCCAAAGGGATGGAGACCCCAGAAATCCCAGCATGGTGCCACCTCTCCCGGGGTGCCCAGGCTGAGCTCTGCCATCCGGCACAGCCCTGGAGAGGAATCCCCAAGACCCTGAGACCCTGGGGTCCCCCTTACCTGCTCAGGGCTCCGGCCAGGCCCAGGCAGAGCGCGGCGAGCAGCAGCAGGCGCCTCATGGTGTGGCTCGGTGGCTGTGCCCGTGCCGGCAGCGCCGCGGTGCCGCTCTTATACCCACGGTGCCAACCTCGATATCGGCCCTGCCAGAGTCAACAGCGGGCTCGGGCAGCCACGATGAATCACTGGCCACGGCCCAGGCGAGGCTGAGCGGGCGCTCCGGGGTCACGTTTGCTTTTCTGGGTGAGGACGGTGCTGGGGGAGCCGTGGGAGCTGAGCAGGACCGGCTTGGGCTGATTTTGGGGCAGTGGAGGTCCCGCCGAGGGAGCAGGATGGGGTCCCCATCCCAGCACCAGCCCCTTATCCAGCCGTGGAAACCCCCCAAAATGCTTTAGGGGAACATTTCCCCTCTCCTTGGCCCCACAGCCCCGTGGCCATGGGGTGCCCCAAACCCCAGCAGCTGCAGGGATGTGCTTGTACCATCAGCCATTGACCTCATTTTAAAAGACAAAGACTAATTAGCGCTGATGAACGGCTCGGGAATCCTCAACTTTCCCTTCCCAAGGCCGGGAATGAGCAGCTTTCCATGGGAGACAGCTCCCTGGTGCTCTGCAGGCTCTAATGGACTCATCCCCTGTGAGTTTTGTTTAAGCCAGGCCGGGCGTCTCATTAAAGCCTCTGTGAGTGCAAATAGAAAATGCTGATGAACAAATAAAGCTTCAGATATAGGGGGAGTGAGTGGGGGCAGGCGAGGGTTTTCCTGCTGCCAGCATCTCCCAGGCCTGGGATGATGCTGAGTTTTCCTTATTTTCCATGGTTTTGGCACTAAAACAACCGATGGCGGGTGCTGACGGGCGTGTTTTGCTCAGTGAGCCCCATTCACGTGATTAACGGGGTTTAGCACTGTGCTAATCGATTTTTTATTTGTCCCAGCGAGCCTGTTTTATCTAATTAAATTTTATCTAATTAAAGCCCTCGCCCAGGAAATTAAATCTGTGAGACACAGGTAGCAAGGGTGGCTGGGGACAGCTGAGTCACGTCCTTCTGTCACCGGGATCTTGTGTCCCCATCCCTGGAGATGCTGCCAAGCCCCTCCACTCCCAGCTTTGTGGGCAGATTAAGCTTAAAAAAATCCATCAAATATTTCTTAATGTGAGCAGGAAAACGTTGGGCACAGCACAGTTGATGCCAATGGCAAATGAAGCTGTTTTTCCTAAACAAATGAAAATTCCCTGCATTCCCCCGTGCTGCAATTTTCTTTTTTAACCCAGTGACTGTTATACAAATTTATTCTCTATTTCCCCTTTTGAGATGCAGTTTAATGTACCATCCTCCCTCCTTGTCCTAATCACATATTCATGGATTAGAAAGAAACTTCCTAAAACAAAAGCAGCTGCAGCAAGTGCCAGATCAGCCAAAAACAGCAAGTGGATTGTTCCAGACATGGTTTAAAACCCAAAAATCCTATCAGAAAACCCAGCCTGAAGGGTCACTGGGCTTTGGAGATAAATGTGAGGGTGAGCAGCAGCACAGACATGCCAAACATTTTAAGTGAAATACTTTATTTTGTGGAAAAGATTCCCCAATTGGATCATCATAATCTGCAAACTCCTGGCAGCGGATTCAGCATTAAAATAGGAAGATGAAAGTCATAACGAGGCCAGACCTTTCATTTAGAAATTTTTGCAGCTAAGCAAATCTATTTCGACTTTTGAGTTATTTTAGAAGCAATTTTAAAAGCTCAATTCTTAGGGTCACTTCAAAATTTTTATTTCAAATAGAACAACGTGGGGGTTTTTTTCCCTATGTTTTGGGAGCAAATGGGCTGGATTTGCACAGAAAATTGGGCCAAAAAGGCTTTGTTTCATACATATTTCAGCTGTACCTCAATGTGTGGAAGGCAGAGGTAAGAGATACCAAATTTCCAAGCCTCAGTGTCCCTCAGCTTGGCAGGGCCAGCCTGTGCTGCTCTGGGGAAACTGAGGAAAGGTGACCCCAGCTCCTGGAATATTCCAGGTAAGAGAGGAATGACCTCTGCCAGGCAGGGGCTGTCCCCAGCTGTGTCCCACCCCTGAAGGGCCACACACCTGCCCTTAGCTGCATCAGAAATAGGTTTTTCCCCTTGGGTGGAAAATATATCTTTCACCAGCTCTGTGTGAAGCACTTTCCTCCTCTAAAAAACCTGTTCTCAGGCTAAAAATGTGTTATCTGTGTTTCCTTTGACACATTTCCTTTAGGGGAGCCACTGCCTGCCCCATCTGATTGACATCAGCTGGGTTTTCTACAAAACCCTTTTTTAGTCCCTTTATCAGACACTTCTCACCTGTTAATCTGTTTATCCACCACCAAGCACTTGAAAGCGCTGCAGCAGCAAACTCTCACCTGAAAAAAATACAACAAACAAGCGAGTTTCGGTTAAATAAACCCCAAAATATTTACCTGGGGCTCAGCAGCTGTGAGGAGAGCAGGACCAACATCTGCTGATGGAGCTGGTGGATGGTGGGAGCAGTTCCAGGGAGGAAGGGGAATTTGGGAAGTCACCCCAATGTGTGATGCAGCTCCTGGGGTAGGTGATGCTTTTTGAGATCTTTGTTTTAAATAATCCAGAGGGATTCTTTGGGATGTTATACCCCTGGGACAGGATTTGGGCTGGTGGAGATGTTTAAAGGCGAGCAGGCACTGTCCCCAAGCATCAGGGACCTTGGAAAAAAGGCAATTTCTTGTTTATTTCTGCCAGGGAAGAGGCTGGGCCGCTGCAGGGCACCTCCAGAGCTACAAACCCCACAGTTCTTATGAACCAGCAGCCCAGGATTCCCCAAACCTCCTGGGAACTCTCAGGATGGGATCTGCCAGGCTGCTGCTTGCACCCCAAAGGCTGCAGAACGTTGTCCTGAGTGTGGGCAGGGGGAGGCCCATCCTCCCCAAGCAGACACAGAGCCAGCTGGTGTGAATCCTTCATCCCCATGGAAAATGTTTGCTTGGAAGCACCCCGAGCTTGGTTTGGGTGGCAGCTGAGTTGAGCTGGGCACAGCTCCCTCAGCACTGCTTGGCTCCAAGGAAGCTCAGCTGAATTTTGGGACAAAGCCGCTGGAAGAGGAAGAATTGATGGAGGGGTTCAGGAGCAAAACAGCTGTAAAACAGCAGAGAAACACCCCAAAATATTTAAATGAGCCCACTGACAAAGAGGAGGCGTCATGGAACCTCATGTGCGCTCCTTGGTGCCTCTGACCTGGGCGTAGAGCGTGACCGCATCCGGCACTGCTGGACCCTGCTCTGCACCCAAAATGCTGCTGAAACAGCCCTAAATCCTGCTCCTGCTGCCTTTACAGCCCCAAATCCTGCTGCCTGCACAACCCCAAATCCTGCTGCCTGCACAATCCCAAATCCTGCTGCCTGCACGGCCCCAGCTGCCCCAGAGCCGTGGGGAAGGGACGGTGTGGAAAGCTCTGACCCCCAGGTAAATCCGCGTTGGGCGCCGCGCTCCGGCCGCGACAGCGCAGGAGGCAGAGGGGGAACAGCGGGAGGAGAACTGGGCTGAGAATCCCCCATGGCACATCTTGGTGCCATCCTGAGCTCCAGTGTGTAACTTTTATCTCTCTGCCTCCTGTGGGCTGAATTCTCAGTGGATATAACTTTCTTTCTCTCTCTCAGCCTCCTTTGGGCTGAATCCTCAGTGAATATAACTTTTCTTTCTCTCTCTGCCTCCTTTGGGCTGAATCCTCAGTGAATATAACTTTTCTTTCTCTCTCTGCCTCCTTTGGGCTGAATTCTCAGTGGATATAACTTTTCTCTCTCTCTCAGCCTCCTTTGGGCTGAATTCTCAGTGGATATAACTTTTCTCTCTCTCTCAGCCTCCTTTGGGCTGAATTCCCCTGGGATCCTCCCTCGTGGGGAGTCCCACTTATCTCAGTCTTTATTATTCGAAGAAAACTCCCGGGCTCATTAGATTCTGGTTTCTGGTGTTTATTGAAGGATCCTTACAAAAACTTGGCACAAGCCTAAATCACCACAGCCTGGCTCATTTCCTTCTGATGATACAAAATGCCCCCAAACCACGAGGTCTTTTCACTTTTATACCAATTTTTACCCTATTAACTACAGACACGTGTATTGTTATTATATCTCAACAAATATATCTATTCACGTAATTAAAAGTACAACTAATTCTAAACCAATCATTCTTTGTGCTTCTAAAAACTGCAGAAGCATGGAGAAGAAGGAAGAAGAAGGATTAAAAACTACACCTTTTTTCCTCCATCTTTACTCCATGTGTGAAACCCTCTTAAAATCTATATTTCTCAGTGATAAAATAAACATTTCTCTATTTTCTATTTAATTTCTTCCAAACTTTGGCTTGCTCAGGGATATTTGGAAGCCTTTCTGTCAATATTATATATGATTGATGTATTTTTTAAAGAATTGAATAGACAGAGAAACATCCCTGCATTTCTAGACTCCTACACAGTGGGCCAGCTGGGCCTGGCTCAAGCGGGGTTAAAAGAATTTGGGGTGTTCTGGAGCTTTCACTCATTTTTGGGAGAACTCAGGCGCCTCCCTTGGCTGCCCAGCCGAGGAGCAGCTCCTTGCAAACCTTGATTTCAGCATTTTCTTGAGAAATCCTGGGGGTTTCAGGCTCACAGAAGTTCCCTGAGACACCCAAAAAACCCACATTTGGTGCCAGGCTCTCACTGGCTGCTGTCTCAAGTCAGATTTTTTGATACCCACCCTGTATCAGCACCTCCATCTCACCGTACCCATCTCAGCACAGAAGCTGCTGATATTTGGGGCTTATTTTGCAATTTCCTTTTGAGCAGCTCATTTTTCAGATCCTTATCTGCTGCTGCAGCAGCATCTCCTGCCCCACGGTAGGAAATGAGCCTTTTAAGAGTGGCAGCCCTTTGAGGAGGATACTTGAGGACAGATTTTTTTTCAGTAAGGAAGGGGGAAAATTCCTGCAAAAAAAATGAACTTTTAGCTTGGCAGTCATCAAACTGTTTGCATGAGTGGCATTTCACAGGAGATTGGTGGTTATCAGGAAAGCTTTTGATGAATTAGGCTCAGAAATGTGTCACAGAGGAAATGATAGAATCTGCTCCACAGGATGGATAATGCCTTTGCTCTATCAATTTATCCATCAACCTATCAATCAAATTATCATGGCTGCTTTAATCACTGTATCAAAGCCTCAGCTGAAGGTCTCTCCCTATCAGCCATTTATAAATAGTGAGTGTATAACACTGAGGGAAGATTTAAAGTGCTTTTTTTGCAAGTGAAAGCTCACCCCATTGCTATTTTTACATAATGAGCAGCTCTTTTTTTTGTTATAAACTTTTTGAGTGTTACAGCCCGAAGTCCCAAGCTAAGGGGCTCGTTCCAGGCATTGGAGCTGGGTTTTCTGCCTTAAATCCTCTTAACCTCAGCAGGATTGAAGCTCTCCCAGTATTAAATCTGAGGTGTTTCAGACACTGAGGTGTTGGAGGGCCTCTGATATTTCAGTCTGGACTTTGGCTGATGCAAGAGTCTCACACCAACCCATGACCTTCCTTTGGTTAATTCTACCATGGGTGGTTTATTTTTATTTCATCTTGTAGTTTTCTGGGTTGTTTGTTTGTTTGGTTTGGTTTTTGTGGATTAAAAAGAGAAAAGGAAAAAGAAAATGAACCGTGAGAGAGGTTTAAAGCAAGAAGAATAAATTTCAATTCTGTTTCAGTGGAGCCCAGAAAGTCCAGACAAGTCTTAGATATGACCATGTATAAAACCATTAATTCAGTGATAAGGGAGAGCCCGTGGCTCTGTGAGGGTGTGAACCAGAGGAATTCTCACAGTGGGAAGGCTGGGATAAAATAAATAACCTTTATTTCATTTCACATCTGCAACATCCAACCGCTGCTTCCAAGTGCTGAGCCTGACCTCCAGCTCGTGTGGAGCAGCGTGAGGCTCAGTGGGACCATTTTCTTTTGGTTCCACCAGGTCTTGCTGCCTCTCTGTGTCCCCCCTGGAGACACCTCAGCGGGAGGATGAGCTCTTGTGCGTGGTGAGTGCAGCACCCCGGGGCACAGAGCCCTTCACAGCACCCCTGGGACCATCCCAGGCCCAGCTGGACGGGGCTCTGAGCCACCTGATCCGGCTGAAAATGTCCCTGCTCGTGGCAGGGGGTGACCTTCAGAGGTCCCTTCCCACCCAACCCATTCCATAATTCCAGCATTCTCTAATTCCATCACACCTGTCATGTCTCTCTCCCCTCTTCCCCCTCTCCCACATTCCCCCCCTGGCCCTGAGGCTTTTGAAAACCCCCAAAAACAAGGGGCAAGGAACTCAAATCGGGCTTGAAAGCCAAGCCCCGCACTTTGGGACACATCACCCCAAAACCAAAAGGCAAAACCAAAAGCCGCCAGCAAACCTGAGTCTCAAACGTGCCTTGAAGCCATGGGGAGAAGAATTTGCAAAGAAGAAGCAAAGAATTTGGTGATTTCCGTGAGACTGAATGTTTTTCTCTCCTTCAGCTGGATTCCTGCTGTCACCTCACTTGGCACCTTGGTGCTCCACGCTCTCCTCTTGCTGGTCCTTTACATCATGCTCAGCAGGAAAATTGGTAATTAAAGAATGGCTTTCCCTGGTGATTTCCTGGCTTGGGGTTGGGTGTGGGATGGGAAAGGGGCAGGGCTGAGCTGCTCAGGGCTGGCTGTGAGCTGTGGGTGGTGTGGTTGTACACATCAGTGAGGGCTGGACAACCTTGTGTTGCTTCAGAAGCATTTTCTTCTATTGCTCTTTTAGTAAAGTGCTGGGAAAAATACCAAGAATCAGCTCACAGAGTATTAATTCAGATGAAGCTGCAATTTCTAGCAGGGAATTCTTTCACACCAACCGCTGCTGACATTTGCACAAAGCCCTGCTCTGCTTTGGGTCAAAATCATTCCAAACTTGCAAGAAGAGGCTCTGACACTGTGATTTGTCACTGGAGCCTCTCCTGGTGGGAGAGCAGGGCCCTGGCTCATCTCAGTAATTGAATTTATGGGTTTGAGCTGCTCCAGTGCACAGCAGTGATTTTTTTGGGGTGTGCTGGTTTGCACTGGGGCTGCTGGAGCAGGTGTGGGCTGGGCACAGCAGGGACCAGGGCTCACTCTCCTCTTGGTCACAGCCCAACATTCCCGTGGGATGCAGATGAGCAGCAGCCCTGGGGATCATCCCAGGGCTCAGCCCAGCCCAGCCCCGGCCTCGTCACTGGCAGGGGACAGGGCACAAAATCCCAGAGCACAAAAACCATCACCAGCCTATGCAGGTAAGGGGCTCCTGCAGCAATGGGGAGTTGTCCTGGCACAGGAATTTTGGGAATTTTTGTGGTGGCTCTTCGGGGGTGGAACGAGGGGTGGGTGAAGGGCCAAGCAGGAGCTGCCTCCTCTTCCCATCACGCCCAGCTGGGCTCTCCTTGCCCCGTTTCTCCCAGGGAAGTGAGGCTGGGAGGGATCCAACTGATGCTTTGTGCATGGGAATTTTCACTCCTGAGCACGTTTGCTTTTTCTCCCTTGATCCCTTTTTCCCCTTTAACCCCCTGGGAAGTGCTGGGGTGGTAAATGGTTCCTGTTTTGAAGGGAGCAGTGACACATCTTCAGACACCTCGGAGGACTCGGACAGCCCTTCCTGCCCTCAGGTACCACAGGAAAAAACATCCTCAGCCCACCTGGAGCTGTGTCCAGCTCGAGACCTCCAGAGCAGCATCAGGAGGGGAAAATCCATCAAACCACACTGAAATTCCATAAATAAGGGCTGGGGGGGTTGCTGTCCTCTGTCACACACAGCATTCCAGTGTCCCCCATTCAGAGGGAAGCATCCCTGGGCACTTTAGGAAAATTAGGAAACAAAATCTTCTCTCTGAGGGTGGGCAGGCCCTGGCACAGGTGCCCAGAGAAGCTGAGGCTGCCCCTGGATCCCTGGAGTGTCCAAGGCCAGGCTGGACGGGGCTTGGGGCACCCTGGGACAGTGGGAGGTGTCCCTGGCCGTGGCAGGGGGAATGGGATGGGTTTAAAGTCCCTTCAAAGCCACCCCATTCCATGATTCCCTGAACTGCTGCATGGCTTCGAGGGCCAAGGCTCCTGGTGGCTGCTGGGGCCTGACCTGGGGTTCCTTTTGCTCCTGCAGGGCCCTGGCTCAGAGGAAAACATCCATTACACATCCCTGGTGTTCCCAGGGAAAGGCCACGAGCCAGGCTCTGCCCAGGACTACAAGAACATGAAGTCTGGGATGGATTATGTCAATGTGGACCCAAAGAAGAGGAAAATATATTTCTGTCCATTCTCCAGCCCCGAGGGATCCAAGGGCGTGGAGTACACCCAGGTGAAGCTGTGACATTGAGGTGAAGCAGTGACACCCGGGTGAAGCTGTGACACCCGGGTGAAGCTGTGACACCAGGGTGAAGCTGTGACACCCAGGTGAAGCTGTGACACCAGGGTGAATCCATCACACCTGGATAAAGCTGTGACACTGAGGTGAAGCTGTGACACTGAGGTGAAGCTGTGACACTGAGGTGAAGCTGTGACACCCAGGTGAAGCTGTGACATTGAGGTGAAGCTGTGACACCGAGGTGAAGCCATCACACCAGGGTGAATCCATCACACCTGGGTGAAGCTGTGACACCTGGATGAATCCATCACACCAGGATGAAGCCATCTCACCAGGGTGAAGCTGTGACACCAGGATGAAGCTGTGACACCAGGATGAATCCATCACACCAGGATGAAGCCATCTCACCAGGGTGAAGCTGTGACACCAGGATGAAGCTGTGACACCAGGATGAATCCATCACACCAGGATGAAGCCATCTCACCAGGGTGAAGCTGCTCAGAGGTGCCCAGAGCCCCCAGCAGCTGCACAGCTCTGTGCCCTTCCCCTGGGCACCGCCTGGCACGGGCTGCACCGCTTGTACCACCCAGACCCGCAGGCACAGTTTCCTCGGCGTTTTCCTTAAAGGCAGCTCTGTTCCTGAGGGCTGCGGGGTGGGGCAGGGGAGGGCCCCTCTGAGCCAGCCTGGCATCAGCTCTCCACTTCTGTGTCATGGCCTTTGCCCCCTGTTTTCATGAAAACGAAAGAAAATCCTCCCCTCGCCTCTCAGAACGGGCAGTTCAGGAGGGAGATGCAGTGATCCTCAAAATCTCCTCTGAACTGGCTGGCAGCTCTTCTCAGTGATGTTGTTTTGCTCATCAGCCTCATAAATCCTTTTAAATACAGTTTTCCCACTGGAGTTTCCCTCTCCCTGTCTCCCACCTTTTGCTTTCCATGTTTTTTCCCCGCTCCAGGTGCTGGGCTCGGTCTCTCCCCACCTGGGCCATCCCCCTGCTCCTCATTTTTCAGAATTTTCAATAAATAAACTTCCAAAGTGCCTGGGAACGGGAATAGTGCCCCAGTGGGAGCTTTGTGAGGGGGATGGAGCTGCTGCCTCCCAGCACAGCCCCCCTTCCTCGGGGCTGGAGCTGCCCCTAGTGCGTTTTAAACGGGCTCAGCAAAGCTGTGATTTAATGAAAGGTTGTGAGACGATTGATTTGGGATCGATCAGTGGCAGGGGGAGCCAGGCACTCCTGGTTTCATGCATGACCTTGTGGTGCAGATCTGGCCCAACTCGAAGGGCACATGAAGGAAAATGTTCCAAAAACCCCAACAATTCCTGGGTAACGCTGGAAAACCCAGGAGAGGTGTGAATAAGGAACTGGAGGTGAGGCAAAAACCAGTGAGTGGAAGCGTTTCAGAATTCTGATTCAAATGCCTGGCGATTAAAAAGTGAAAATATTGAAGATTTCAAAATATTTTACTCTTAATGTCTTATTTTTACTTTACTTTTATTTTTAGCTTTAACCTGTGCTAGTGGAAGGAATAATGCCTGTGGTTCACAGGGGGTTTGGAACCTTCACTGGGACATCTGGACATCACCTTCAGCAGCTTTTGAGCTCGACTGCCAGAGCTAATGGAGGCTCTTCCCTGCCTCATCCACGACTTATTCCTGCACAAAGCAGCTCCTGGGAGCAGGGCAGGGGCCAGGCTGGGTCTGCAGGGGGAACCAGGTTCCCTGCTCCCTGGGTGCTTTTGGGCCGCTGATCCCGGCAAAATCAGCCAAAAGCAGCAGCAGGGTGAGAGCAGCTCTGCCCGGGACGCAGCAGGCGTTGAACTCGGGATGGGGCTGGGAGCAAAGCTGATGGGAAGAGGGCCCGGGGGGGAGTGGGGATGGGCCCAGCTGGGCTGGAGCAGGGCCAGGGCTGCTCCCAGCAGCTCCTCGGGGGTGCTGTCACCGCATTTGGGGCGCTCCAGCTGGCACAGCGCGGTGCAGGACAGCTGTGCCCAGCACGAGGGGACTCCACTGCCCTGGCCCTGGCCCAGGAGAGGTGGCAGGGGGACAGTTCCAGGCCAGAGCAGCTCTGCAGCCCCGTGCTGTGCCCCGGGGGTAGGGACAGCTCTGTCCCCGCTGTCTGCTCGGCCAGCAGAGGATGTGACAGGAGGAGGCGGCGGCGAGCTCTGCAGCAGATGGAGCCGCGTTGCCGCCTGCCGTGCCCCGGCTGCTTTGCTGGCAGCTGGGAACACCAAACTCGAGTCCTCCAAGGAGGATTTTGCGGGTGCAGCATCCCCTCTTCCCGGAGGATGCAGGATCCCTCTCTGGAGGATGCAGGATCCCTCCCCGGAGGATGCAGGATCCCTCTCTGGAGGATGCAGGATCCCTCCCCGGAGGATGCAGGATCCCTCTCTGGAGGATGCAGGATCCTTTCCCAGGGGATGCAGGATCCTTTCCCGGGGGATGCAGGATCCCTCCCCGGAGGATGCAGGATCCCTTCCCGGGGGATGCAGGATCCTTTCCCAGGGGATGCAGGATCCTTTCCCAGGGGATGCAGGATCCTTTCCCAGGGGATGCAGGATCCCTCCCCGGGGGATGCAGGATCCCTCCCCGGGGGATGCAGGATCCCTCCCCGGGGGATGCAGGATCCCTCCCCGGGGGATGCAGGATCCCTCCTCGGGGGATGCAGGATCTCTTCCCGGGGGATGCAGGATCCCTCCCCGGGGGATGCAGGATCCCTCCCCGGGGGATGCAGCCGGAGGTTTCCCTGACCGCGAGGGGGGTGGGTGCTGTGGTCAGGCAGGGGCCGGAGGGTCCATGTCCAGTCCCTGGAGGTCACAGCACACGCGGTGTGGAGGATGGCGATGCTGATTTCTGCACAAGGCGGTGCCACCAGGTGGGGACAGCCGCGCTCTGCAGCGACAGAGTGACAGTGGCGCACCTGGCGGTGTCAAACCTGGCGGTGTCAAACCTGGCGGTGGCGGTGTCACACCTGGCAGTGGCACACCTGGCAGTGGCACACCTGGCAATGTCACACCTGGCAATGTCACACCTGGCAGTGGCACACACGGTGGTGTCAACCTGGCAGTGTCACACATCACACCTGGCAATGTCACACCTGGCGGTGTCACACTCGGCAGTGTCACACCTGGCAGTGTCACACCCGGCAGTGTCACACCTGGCCGTGGCAGTGTCACACCCCAGAGTATCACACTCGACAGTGTCACACCTGGTCATGGCATTGTCACACCCACCAGTGTCACACCTGGCCATGGCAGTGTCACACCTGGCAATGCCACACCCGGCAATGTCACACCCGGCAATGTCACACCTGGCCGTGGCAGTGTCACACTTGGCCATGGCAGTGTCACACCCAGCAGTGTCACACCCGCCAGTGTCACACCTGGCCGTGGCAGTGTCACACCCGGCAGTGTCACACCCTAGAGCGTGCCGGACTCTGTCACAGCCTCGTGGCAGGGCGGGTACAGCTCCCTGGCGCTGTCCCCGTGCAGTGTCACCCCGGCCTGCTGGCTGTGGCTCAGGATCGTGGTTTTCCGGCTGCACAGGCTCCCGCTGGAGTTGGGTCTGCGCAGCCCGGCCCGGGGCCGGCCCCGGCAGCGCCCGGTGCCCTGCAGGAGGTGCCCGCTGAAGAAAAGGTAGATCCAGGGGTTGCAGCAGCTGCTGAGGCTGGCCAGCAGCATGGTGATGCTGAAAGCCACGTTGGTGGACTCTGGCAAGGCAAGAGGGAGAGGTGAAACATCCCCAGGGGCTGGGCAGGACCTGGGGGCTCTCCTGGCTCTCCTTCCCGTTGGTGCAGTTCTGCCCTTCAGGTTCTGCAGTGTGAATGTGCTGCAGCACGTCCTGTGAGACCCGGCAGCTTCTGGGCTTTCCTTCAGCCTCTTTGCTGCCCAAAGCATCTCCCAGGGGACTTTCAGTCTTCTACTGTTAGGAAAACTACGAAGATTTACAGGGAAAAAAATTCAACATATGAACTGAGAAATCCATTTCTGAAACCTCTGAAAATTCCCGGAGGAGAGAAAAGACACGTGGCAAAGATGTCTTTGCACACCCCTGTGGATGATGGCCAGAAATCATCACTTCTCAGCGTTTTTTTCTGCTGAAAGGAACAAATTGACTCTACAAATTGTATTTTCTAAGCATTACCAGGGGGGAGATCTGTAGCCTCCCCATGATTTCTTTATATCTAAATGACAAGCTGTTACTCGTTACAAACCCAACCTCACTCCTGGGGTCCCCAGGGCCCTGCACCCAGCACTCACCATCATCAGGAGCATCCTCATCCCACACCGACCACATCTGCACGCTGAAGAAGGGCGCCCAGCAGGTGACATAGGCGGCCACGATGACGAAGGTCATCTTCACCGTGCGGATCTTGGCGCGGGAGATGGTGCGCACGCTGCTCACCCGCGACGGCTGCCCGCCCTTCCCCGCCGCGCCGGGGGCAGCAGGGGCGCCCACCGAGGCTCCCCCCGGGGCTGGGGCGCCGCTCTGGGTCTTACCCTTGAGGTTCTTGCAGATCTCGTGGCAGATGAGGCTGTAGCAGACGCTGAGGACGCCCACGGGCAGCACGAAGATGCACAGCGTGGTCCAGGTGATGTAGGCGCGCGCCGCCCACGGGTACCCGAAATCCGCCCAGCAATCCAACACCCCCGAGCCCGGGCGCACCTCCCGCAGCGAGAAGATGAACACCTGGGGCAGGCTGAGCAGGCAGCTGAGCAGCCAGGTGACCCCGATCATGGCGTAGGCCTGGCGGCTGGGCTGCTGCAGCGACTGCAGCGGGTGGCACACGGCCAGGTAGCGGTCCAGGGTCATCACCATCAGCATGTAGGTGGAGGCGAACATGCTGAGCACCTGCAGGTACTTGACGGCCCTGCAGAGCGGGTCGGGCCCCAGGAAGCGGTAGGTGACCTTCCAGAGCAGCTGGGGCAGCACCTGGAACAGGGCCACGCCCAGGTCGCTCAGCCCCAGGTGCAGGATGAAGAGGTGCATGCGGCTCATCTTCCTCCTCAGCCGGTACATGGCCAGCAGCACGCCCAGGTTGCCCACGGTGGCCACGGCCAGGATGGTGCCCAGCACCCCCACCTCGGCCTTGGCCAGCTCCTCGTCCCGGGTGTGCAGCACCGTCAGGTTGGGGTCCCCTGCCAGCCTCAGCAGCCCCTGGCCGTGCCCAGGTGGGCGCTGGTGGGAGCTGTTCCAGCCCCAGCCCGGCTCCATCCCTCTGCGGGAGCACAGAGCTCCTGATGTCCTGTTGTCCCCTTCCCTGTGTCCCTGAGCTCCAGCCCCTCTGCCCTGCCTGGTTATCACCTGTCACAGCAGCCCTGGTTTGGCAGCTGCAATTCCCCCTCTGCCTGGCCTGAAAATGTTCCTGTGGAGCAGAGAGGTGCAGGAGCCCCTGGCTCACCCCTCGATACCTCTCTCGTCTGCACTGAACATCCTCAAATCCCCGTTTCTCCCTGCACTGCTCGCCTTCTGCATCCTCTGCACAGGTAAATCCGAGGGGAAAGAGAAATTATCTTTAAAAGCAGCAGAAAACGCTACAGAGGCTGCATCCCTTTGGCGTTTTCATCCCAAGGAGAGCATCCAGGTGAGCGTGTCCCAGCCCCGTCTCTCGGTGCCCTCGGGGCTGGGTTTTATAGCCCAGCAGGTCCCTCCCCGGGCTGGCTTTTGAATCCCTGCAGGTCCCTCCCCGGGCGGGGTTTGTACCCCGGCAGGTCCATCTCTATATTGGGTTTTGGATCCCTGCAGGTCCCTCCCCGGGCTGGGTTTTAAACCCCAGCAGATCCCTCTCTAAATTGGGTTTTACACCCCGACAGGTCCTCCCTCTCCAGGCTCGGTTTTACACCCCTCAGGCTGGGTTTTGGATCCCTGCCGGTCCCTCTCCAAATTGGGTTTTACATTCCGGCAGGTCTCTCCCCAAGCTGGGATTTACATCCCATCAGATCCCTCTCCAAATTGGGTTTTGGATCCCTGAAGGTCCCTCTCCAAATTGGGTTTTACACCCCTGCGGGTCCCTCCCCAGGCTGGGTTTTGGATCCCTGCGGGTCCCTCCCCAGGCTGGGTTTTGGATCCCTGCGGGTCCCTCCCCAGGCTGGGTTTTGGATCCCTGCGGGTCCCTCCCCAGGCTGGGTTTTGGATCCCTGTGGGTCCCTCCCCGGTGTCCCCGCTCCGCTGCCGAGCGCTGCCCCAGCCAGGTGAGTGCCGATCCCCTCCGGAGCTCTCCCCGAGCTGCCCCCGCTGCTTTTGGGCAGGGAGATTTTACCAGATGGGATTCCCAAAGGATGGGAACCCTCCTGCGCTCGTCCCCTGTGTCCCCTGCGCTGCCGGGGACAATCTGCCCTCGCTTTGCAGCGTCCCTGCTGCCCTGGGCTGCTCCTGCTGGGCTCTGTCTGTCCCCAGAGCCCGGGGATGCTCCCGCAGCAGGAGCCGGACCCCCCCGGCTGGGGCAGCTGAGCCTCAGCCCCGCAGCGAAATGTCTGCAAACAACAGAAAACATCATTTATTGTCACCGGCATAAATAAAATAAAATAAACAGCCCGGGGCTGCCTCCTTTGATCCGCTGTGCCTTCCCCTCTCTGCGGGAAGGGATGGGGATGGTCCCTAGGAAGCGACAGAAGCCTCAATTCTGTTGTTTTCCTCCAGCTGGAACAAAACCACCCCAAAAACGGGCAGTGAGGTTCTGCCCGGCCACGGATCGCCAGCATTCACCCCGTTATCTTCCCCAAAACATGGAAAAAATCCATGGGAAAGGGAGAAGGGAGCTGGAGATGTCCCAGATTCTGTGCAAGAAGCTGTGAGCTGAGGGAAAGGAGCTGCACTGGGGGATTGAGGGCACAGCAAAAGCTGGAAAAAAGTTGGATTCTTATTTATTTATTTTTTTTTTTTATTTTATTTTAATATTTATTTTTATATTTATTTTTAATATAAAAATAATTTTATAAATATAAATTATAAACTTATATTATATTAAAATTATATTCTATTGTAAAACTATATTATAAATTATATAAATATAAAAATATTTTTCTTTTGTATTTATTTTTGTTTATTTTTATATTAATTTTTATATTTATATATATTAATGCATATTTTTATCATTTTCATTATTTATTTTATTTATTATTTATTTATTTTTATTTAATTTTATTTATTTTTTATTTTATTTATTCTATTTATTTTTTTATTTTTTATCTTATTTATTTTTTATTTTATGTATTAATTTTCTTTTTCATTTTATTTACTTATTTTCTTTTTTCATTTTATTTATTCATTTTATTTTTTATTTTATTTATTCCAGTGGAGAAATGGGAATTTATTTTTTTTCCAGTGGGGAAAATCCAGGTGAGTCTGGAGCTGAGAGACTTTTGGATCTCACCTTCCTGAGAGTTTGGGCACCTCCTCATCTTCCCTTCCCAACTTTTTTTTGGGTCCAGATCGTCTTTTCCCACAGGGCTGTGACTGCAAAGCATTTTCACTGCCCCTGTTCACAAACCCCTGGGTGTGAGTGTGAGTCCACAAAATTCCTCTTCTCTTTGGCAACACCCAGGCTTTGTTTTCCTCACTGGCCGCTAAATTATGGCAAGAAAAAGTAAAATTCATCAATTTTCTGCCCTTTTTTCTTATTTTTCTGCAAGGAAAAGATGCCAGCAGTGATCCAAAATTCACCTGGTGTGTGCTGGACACGCCTCTGCTTCTCTGGCTGCTGACATTCCACAGAAATTCCCGGTAAAACAAAAACAAACAACTATTATTTGCTGAATAAATTTGCAGATCACCTCTAATAACCCGAAATGAGCTCAGTTTGTGACTAATTAAAAGACATTCAATATAAAGTAGCCATCAGAGAGTGCCTGCTGGGGGTGCTGTGCATGCTTTTGGTGGATAATGTCATTTTCTGTGTTTGTGATCAGCTGCCTGATTTTCAGGAAGATTAACAGAGGGCAGTGCAAAAAGGAAAAAACAAAAGGGATGAAAAGCTGAGATGAAGGCAGAGATGGAAGGGCAGAATCTGCAGAGAGAAACAAACACTGAGAGGGTTTTGAGGGCAAAGTTGTTTTATTTTTTTCTGGCAGCATTTTGGGAGCAATTCCCTCTCAGTCAGAGCTTTTACTTAGATTTACCCGAGTTTAGTTACAATAAGAATTCTTTTCCAAGCTGCTTAGAGGAAAATTGAGCTAATTCACAACCCTTTCAACCTGAAAATTCAATTTTCTTTAGGGGGAGAGATGCCACCACAGGAAAGAAATTTATTATTTTTTTTTTGAGCAGATGGAATGAAAAATAAACTCATTTTAATTTGTGGGTTTGCTGAAGATTTTGGGGCAGCTCCTGGGCTTCAGCAACAGCAGGGCTGGGATTTCCAGCAGGGAATTTCTGCCTGAGGAAGTTCAGGAGCTCCAGGTGAGTGATGGCCCAGCCCAGCCTGGTCCCAGCTTAGGCCATTCCCTTAAGCCAGGCTTTGGCAGCAGAGCCTGGAGGAGCTGTGGGATGAGGAAAACCCCCCAGATTTTGGGCAACACAATTTTTTATGTCCAGGGAAGGCACCTGGGCAGGGTTGGGATAAATTTCAGCCCCGTGCTCCTGGATATTCCTGCCCTGAAATGGGGTTCAAACTGTGGCACCCCTCCCTTCCCCCTGGGGGAGGCTCAGGGACCACAGCTCTGCATTTCTAAACCCCTAAATTCGGTTTATCAGGATAATTCTGCATTAAAATGCTCATTTTTGGCAGTTCTAAATCAAAGCACAGCACAGAAAACGCTGCTCCTGTCCCAGCTGGCAGCACAGACAGAGGTTTTGTGATTGCAAAATCATTTGGTGACTTTGTTTTGTGGGTAGCTTGCTGGTTAAATAAATAAAATAAATGTGCTGGCTCGGGTTTATGTGCTGCTCTGGCCGCCTTCTCAACACAAATATTTCATTTGTGGTATGTGATGCTGTTAAATTTTATTGCTGACAGCACGGAGCAGGCTTGGGCTGTCTTCACTGAATCACTGAAATTGTTTTTTTCTCTGGTTCAGGTCAGGAAAAGCCAGATTTGGTCATTTTGTGCTGGTTCAGATGCCATAAAATTAATGGTGTTGCAATTGCTTGGGAGCATCCTGGGGTTGTCTCCTTGGAAAGGCTGAGGGCTGGGAATTCCTGGGATCTCCTGTTGTATTAAACGCCAGCTCTCTGTCAAAATGAAGTCATGAATGGGCTCCTCCTCCACCTCCTGAAAAAATACATAAATTTATATTTATGTTAAATTTATATATTTTTATTTGCTGATTTTTATTTGATTTTTTAATATTTTTCTTTTATTTCAAAGCCCAACTTGCTCATTGCTGTTGATCTGTCTTTTGTCCATTTTTTTCCCCTCAGATCTGGACAATTTGGATGCTGAAAACTTGATGTAATTTTAATTTACAAATTAAACGGGTCTAAAAGGATTCCAACCGCTTCTGGTCCATTCTAAAACCTCAGGAAACGCCCCAAAAATGTTAAATTTCCTCTAAATGTTCACCTGGGACTGAAGAGGAGCTTCCAGCGTTTAAAGAAGTGAAACATTTTCCAGCCCCACCCTTTCCTCCCCCCGTTTTCCTCATTCAGATTTGGGGTTTTTTTCCCACTTAATTAAAACTTCTGCTCTTTATTAATATTAGAGAGCATAAATAAATCTGCTGAGCACAAGGGGAGTGCCCAGAGCGGGGTCTCTGCTGGGCAGAAGGAGAATTTTCATGGAAAAAATCCCTGGGAAGCTGTGAAAAGTGGCAAGCAGAGCAACAAAAACAGAGGGGGTTGTGCCTTGAAGGATCAAGGTTTTCAAGGATCAGAGCCCAAAATGCTGCCCTGAACATCAGCTGAGCTGGAGGGATTTAAAACATCCCTCATGGCCATGCTGCTGCTGATGTTTGGGACGTCCCTGAGCACCCGAACACCCCAAATCTCCCCAAACCACCCCCAAAATCACAGGTGGAACCCCAGGGATGCCACTGACCCCACAGCAGTGAGGTTTGGCACTGTGCTGGTCCAGAAAAACCTCCCAGGCTGCTGAAGAGTAGCAGGAGATTTCTGCTGAATAAAACAAATCCAATCCCAGGCCCTTATTGAGGCCGATAACTCCATCGGAATTTACTTTTTCCTTCTTGTTTTGCCCTTATTGAGGCCGATAACTCCATCAGAATTTACTTTTTCCTTCTTGTTTTGCTGTGCCTTCCCATTTTGACCCAGATGTGTGGAAAGCTGCTTAAAGAGAGGAAACTGCCAGAGGTAAAATTGAAGCTACAGGCGTTCAAGATAGCAAATTACTTGTTTATCATCCTTAAGCTCTCCCTGGTGGTTTCCTTGTGTGGCCAGGGATGTTTAAAGACTTTGGTAGCTGTGAAATGCTTCAATTTCCTCCCCTGCTCCCTCGTCTCCTTTCGCTGTCATTAGCATTTAAAAACCAGACACGGCCAGAGCTTTACAACCTGCAAATCAATAATGAAAAAAAAGAGAGCAACAACCAAAATTACATTTCAAGGCTGGAAACAAATGGGTTTTTTCCTGTCCTCTGCTGTGGGGGGAATTTGTGTGTGTTGGGTGTGGACAGACAGAGGGGAAAGGAGGATTTACCTGGGACAGAATTCCCATCGTTACAGTGACAACGTGGCCAGGCTGGAAAAGCTGCTTAGGTCCCGTAAATTGATTTATGCAGTGAAAATCTGATTTGTGAGAGAGATTTTCAGCCCCTAGAGCTCGAAGAGATGGGTTGGTTTGTAATATTTTTAATAAATCCTCTCTTGGGAATTGGAGTTGGTGGCAGGGAGGAACTCCCTGGTCCAGAGTGTGGGGGTGAGTTTGGCAGGGCTGAGTCTCATGGGGCAGGGATGCTCCAGGGATGCTCCAGGGATGCTCCAGGGATGCTCCAGGGATGCTCCAGGGATCAGCACCTGCAGCTGGAATTGGGGCTGGAATAATCCCACTGGGGACTGGGAGGGGAACCTTTGTGCAGACAAAGGAGGGCACGGGATTTAAAACAGGAATTAACTGAATATCTCAGTACAGGGTGAAGTGAATTAAAACCTCGCCGTGACCTCAGCCCTGCTCTGTCTCCCCTTTCCCGATGGAAATTCCGTGGTTATTCCCATCCCATCACCCTGCAGGTAGGAGAGGCATCAATCAGGGCTGCGAGAGGAGAGGAGCAGCTGCTTGGGGCAGTGTGTTAGGAGATGATGGATCGTGGGGAATCTGCTGCAAAGTTCAAGGCTCGGTGATGAGAGGTTCTCTCCTGGTTTCGGGCCCAGGGAAAACACAGCCAAACTCGGCAGCTCCTGCTGAGGGGCTTCAACAATTAAAACACCGGGAATTCCACACCCGCCCTGATATTTTTATCCCTTCGGAGCGCCAATTCAAGGGATTTTAGAGTGCTGAGAGACAAATTCACAGAATCGGGGATTGGTCACTGAAGTGCCGCTTCCCTTCAGCCATTTCAGCAACTCCTTTGCTTTTCTTGCTATTTGCTCTTTTTGGGGGTTTTGTTTGGTTTTTTTTTTTTTCTGTAGAGAACAGCACAAAATAAACCCTCGTTATTGTATCTCCACTGGTAATTTAGCTCGCCGTGCTCACCAGATAAGAAGCGCCAGCGGCATCGCCGCCTTCAGCTCGCACGAAATGTGTCGGGTGGGTTTGTGTTTTTCCTTCCCTCCTCCCCATCAGAGTGTGTGAAAATCTCCTTGGAAACAGAGCCCCGATGGTCTGGCTGCTGCCTGGGCTGCGCTTCCCCGAGCGGAGCAGGGAGCGGGGCTCGGAGGGCAGGAGGCGCTGGGGATGGGGCACCGGGATCTGCCCTGCCTTTGGATTCCCGGCTCTCCGGGGTTCATTCCCGGCTCTCCGGGGTTCATTCCCGGCTCTCCGGGGTTCATTCCCGGCTCTCCGGGGGTCATTCCCGGCTCTCCGGGGTCCATTCCCGGCTCTCCGGGGATCATTCCCGGCTCTCCGGGATCATTCCCGGTTCTCCGGGCCCATTCCCGGCTCTCCGGGGTCCATTCCCGGCTCTCCGGGGTCCATTCCCGGCTCTCCGGGGATCATTCCCGGCTCTCCGGGGTCCATTCCCGGCTCTCCGGGGATCATTCCCGGCTCTCCGGGCCCATTCCCGGCTCTCCGGGATCATTCCCGGCTCTCCGGGGTCCATTCCCGGCTCTCCGGGGTCCATTCCCGGCCTTCCGGGCCCATTCCCGGCTCTCCGGGATCATTCCCGGCTCTCCGGGGATCATTCCCGGCTCTCCGGGCTCCATTCCCGGCTCTCCGGGGTCCATTCCCGGCTCTCGGGGGATCATTCCCGGCTCTTGGGGGATCATTCCCGGCTCTCCGGGGTTCATTCCCGGCTCTCCGGGGATCATTCCCGGCTCTCCGGGGATCATTCCCGGCTCTCCGGGGTCCATTCCCGGCTCTCCGGGATCATTCCCGGCTCTCCGGGGATCATTCCCGGTTCTCCGGG